>CADCXT010000991.1:600000-889693 GCA_902806775.1 Microtus agrestis
TCAAGGTCTTTGCCAGCCAGCAAGCTGCAACAGTGTGCTCACAAACCACACTCAAATGCTCCATAGTTGGACTACCTGCCTGAAAGAGTCAGAGTTGGCCCTGGCAGAATGGCCCAGAATGCCAGCATTTTAAAACAGCGCAGTTTTTTTCCTGCAAAAGCATGCAGTCAGCTTTTTATCAACACTATTTAAGTGTTTCATGGCAGGACCTCTTAAAAAGCTGCAGGGTTTTGCAGCTAAAGCTGAGTCAGGAAGCCTCTCTTAGATGAGAGTGCTTGTTTGCCTCTAGCAAGCAGAGCAGACCCAAGAAATTGCTGCTACCATGAAGCCATGCTTTACTCTATTCTTTTCTGCCCAGAATCACTTCCCAAACTCTGTCAGGCTTTATGTGGATACAGTTGTCCACAACGGTAGAGCATGAGACTCTTAATCCCACAGGCATGGGTTCATGCCCCACGTTGGGTGCCAATTGTTGAAAAGGAGAAAGGGGGCCTGCTGCTTGTGGGGGTTTCTGTTCTACCCAGTTTGCCACCGAGCTCAAACCTGAAGTTCACACCTTTTCAGGCAGTTTGGGGAAAGTGCCAACTTCAATTATGAGTGTGTTTTAATCTACTAAATCGCTAATTTGATTTTCCATTCCATGTGTGTTATGTGTCTGTCACATACACAATCTCGTGTTAATTGTTGTAGGACATCAATGCATAAATACAAAAGCACAAGGCACAGGTTAAACATTGAGAAAGCATGAAGGAAAGATGATCCATTATAAGATTGCTGGACATTTCCCTTAGGAAATGTGCTTTGAGCAGAATATATAGTTTACATTTTCAACTGTGCCCACACATCTGAGAAGAAAAACTTGGTGTGTGTAGTGTAGTCACAGAAAAGAAGAGAGATCCTACCTCAAAGCAAGACAGGAGGGAAGCAGTGACACCTGACTTGTGCATTTACTTAATGGCATACATATGCCAACACACACACACACACACACACACACACACACACACACACACATCAGGAACATGAAGAAGCTAACTTATTTAAAAGTCTGCCTAAGTTTTAAATCATAATTTGAAGAGAACAGAGCTAATATCAACACTGGGGTAATGGAAAACATACGGGAGTTTATCTTTTTGCCAGATGAAAAAGACAAGGGCAAGAACTGGACATGGAACAGGCAGTGAGCGCAGAAACAGGATGTGGAACTGGGGAATGTGTCCAATGGAAAGCGACAAGACTTCCCGATTGATGGATGGTAGCTGCCATTCTGAAAGCAAAAATCAGAAGCCAAGTGAATCTGTAGCCTGGACATAGAGCTAGGGCCTAGCCAAGCAAGTTCTTCTGTTAAAGCTGTGACATCATTAGTCTGCATAACACACATACAAAGACCCCATTAGCGAAAAGTGAGATGGCTGCTGGGAGCAGGGTGTAAACCCTGACAAGATAGTCAGCGTATCAGGACCAGGCCAGAAAGACTCAGACTGGCAACAGAACTCAGTACTGTACTGCCTTGGCAGAACAGAGAGTTCGGAGAAGAAAGACAGAATTCTGAGGAACATTTACATCACGGGTAAAACTGATAGAACAAGAAGACTGAATAAGAAGACCCAAAGTGAGCTGGAGTTCAATCTTCCCAGCACTCTGTTCCACAGTCTGAAGCTTTAGGATTGCAGAATACCAAGACCTCATGAGGATTCATGAATGGTACAGAAAAGTGATATGGAAACCACCCTGTATGAGTGCTCCATGCTTCTGAGCTACAGAAAGTCAAAGAATCAGGGGAATGCCAGGAACCACAGACCAAGGAGAGGCTGCCCTAGCAAATGCAGGAAAGAGAGGAGCACATGACTGACTATGGGTAACCTGAACATCTGAGGCACAAAGCAAGAAGACAGCCACGGCTCCTTCCTTTGACTTCTCTCTGCTGTGGCTCACACAGAACTCAGGATACTCAGGATAGTCAGTGAAGAAACACTGGCTGAACCAAATTAGACTGAGCTTAGCAAGTTCACTGAGAGTAAACACAGATGACCACACATTGAGATGCATAGAAACCAGCAGCCATGAAGGCCACACTGGAGATGCTTTCAAAGACTTCTGACCAATGTTCACAAACAGAGCTACAATGGCGGGCCCGGGAGCTACGGACACAGACAGCTCCGCATCAGTATTTTTACCAAGCAATTACGGAAGACCCAGAGAATATGCACAGCACATTCACAGACAACTTCAAGCTAGGAGGTAAAACTGATAAGCTGGGCAACTGAGTGATATGTTCTTGAAGCTTTAAGACAAAACCAAGATCAACACGAAGTCCTACAGCTCAAACTTTCTGCATGGTTCACAACAGGAAAGCCCAACAGAACCCAGGCATCTACATCTTCCACTTTGGCAGATCAGAAAACCCGTGAACGCTCCTCCACAAATCTACTTACGGATTCTGCAGAAAGTTTAATTGAGGTTTCTTTACATGCATAATTAAACTTGCAGGAAGGTAAGGAATCCAAAATGAAGACAAAAATAAAAACCGAAGTAATGGTGCCAAAGTGCGAAGTGGGGCAAAAACAATCAGCCCACACCGAAACCACGGGGGTCGACAGCAAGAACACCCTCCACAGCACGGTCAGAGGGCTTGCAGCTGGCAGAGCACAACAGGTTCCTAAAAGTTCAAGCAAGAGATCATGTGATCAAAGCTTTAAGGGGCTGAGAAACAATGCCAAACAAAGTCTCCATGCCCAGCTATCATGGAGCAAGGGGACCAACACAGAAAGAGCTCTTCGTGGACCGCCCAGAAGGGACAGGAGACGATGATTTCAGGGAACTCCAAACCTGGAGGAACAAAAGGAAGAACTGGGGTAAAAAGAGGAAAATCTAAACATGAGAAAATCCAAACACGCTCTAATTATTTTTTCTCATTTTGAATTTTGAGACAGGATCTTGCTATGTAGCCCAGGCTGGCTTGTAAGGCTCAGTCCTCTTGCTGTGGGATGCACTGGGATGCATCACCTCCCCCATGAACTGACTTTTTGTAATAATAACAATTAGTAATTTGAATCATACAAAAAGACAGAATTAAAATGTTTAACAATATGATAAAATGAAGATTAAAGACAATCACTGAGCAGAAAATTGGATTAATTATTTTCAGACTCTACAGAGTCAAATATGCATATTATCTTTAGAGCACCTTATTTTTTCACTGCCTGTTTATTTATTTAGTGACAGAGTCTCACTGTGTATCTTCAGCTGACTTGGAACTTGTTATATAGCCCTGGCTTGAGATTCGCCTGCTTCAGCCTCCTGAGTGCTGGATTACAGGCATGCATGCACCCTGCTTCAGCCTCCTGAGTGTTGGATTACAGGCATGCATGCACCCATGCTTCAGCCTCCTGAGTGTTGGATTACAGGCATGCATGCACCCATGCCCAGTTTAAGTTTTAAAATATAGCCACTAGAGTAAAAGCTAAATAAAATATAAAATTTCCAAATAACAAACAAGGAAAATTGGGTCAGCAAAACAAAGAAACAGGAAACAGAGTAGAATGATGTATACAACTGATAGGACTGAAAATGTTGACCAGCACTGACTGGACTTAAACTTGGATTCTTGTGTGCAAACAACCTGTCCCTCACTTACAATGAGGCATGGCTAACAGCTCTGACTATGAGAGCTGGAGAGTAAACAAAATCAAAAAGATGAAAACAAATTTTATATTTCTCACTGTGAGTATATTAATATATTTGATTGCTTGATGCTGGCTGGGCTCCTTCAGTGCTGTTCTAGAATGTTCTGTATTATATGCTTTAGATGTGAACTCTATAGAAGAGATGGCAGACTTGTATTTGTTTTTTTTAAAATAGAATTTAAGGAAAAGGATTATTAGCAATAAATCAATCACTGTATAAGATAAAAGGAAAAATTCTCAGGAAGACAAGATGATTCTAAACTGATAACAGACTCTCCAAATTCACAAAGCATAGGCCGACAGATTCACAAGAGGACATGGGCACATGGCAGAGCTTTCCATATCTCTATCAGCTCTTGATGGACCAAACAAAAAGTAATTTGTATTGATGGGCATAGCAAACTTGGACAATGGGACCAACGATCTCAGTATTAAGGACTGATATGGAAGCCAGCTGGAAGCCACTCAGCTATTAAAAACCTTAAATAATTTCAAATTGATCTTCTGGATAGTACATTAGCGGTGGTGTGGTCAAATGGCCTTGGAGATCCCAACTGAGCCTAAGATTGACAGTTTTCAAAACTGGGTAAAGCTCTCAGATGAGTGCTGGCTTGAGGTATAAACCTCAACACTTTCCCTGGGTTCCACTGTAAGTCTGGTTTTGGGCGGGGCTCAGCAAGCCAAGTCTGAAAAGACATTTGTGGGTGGGGTCCAAGGGGCACCTAAGAAAACCAACCAACAATTTTTGTACCAACTCTTCTAAGCCAAAACCACAGAATCTCACTCAGAAACAAAGATCCATCTTAGACTCCTACACAGGAACCTAAGCAACTATCCCAATCCCCAGATGCCAACTGTCCCCAACCCCAAATGCCAACTGTCCCCAACACTCAGATATCAACTGTCCCAAACCCCAGATGCCAACTGTCCCCAACCCTAAGATGCCAACTATCCCCAACCCCAGATTTCAACTGTCCCCAACTTCCAGATACCAACTTCCTAAACCCCCATGTCAACTGTCCCCAACACTCAGATGCTGTCTCCAAACCCCAGATACCAACTGCCCCAAACCCCAGATGTCAATTGTCCCCAACACTCAGATGCCAATTGTCCCCAACCCTCAGATGTTCACTGTTCCCAGCCCTCAGATGCTGTCTCCAACCCTCAGATGTCAATGGCCCAAACCTCTGATGCCAAGTGTCCCAACCCCCAGATGCCAACTGTCCCCAACCCCCAGATGCCAACTGTCCCCAACCCTCAGATGCCAACTGACCCCAACCCCCACATGTCAACTGTCCCAACCCCCAGATGCCAACTGTCTCCAACTCTCAGATGCCAATGGCCCCAATCCCCAGATGCCAACTGTCCCTAATCCTCAGATGCCAACTGTCATAGCCCTTCGATATCCACTGTCTGCAACCCTCAGGTGCCAACTGTCCCAACCCTCAGATGTGCCTGAGTGCTGCTAGACTTGAAAGAAAAGCAAAGGACAGCTTTGAAGAGAGTTAACTTGAAACTCTTCTTTACAATAGAACACTGTAGCATCTACCACAGAGTAAAATTACTGGAAAAATAAATCATACAAGGCCTCAGTCCTGTCTGCCAGACTTTCATCATGGGGACAAAAAGGGGATTTGTATGTGTGCTGATGTTCCAGAAACAAATGACAGCAGCCTCCTAAATGGAAAAATAAGCAAACAAATGTGTACTGAAGTAATATAGTGGGCTAAATTTACAGCTAACATCTTTGTGAAGACACTTGGCCCACAGATTAGCTTGCATATCCAATTATATGTCCATACACAAACACAAACACAAAGAGCCATCGTTTAATATGGTGCACACAATGCCTACTTGTGTGGAAAGCTGTGCTGTGTACCGATGCCTAAGTTTACTCAAACATGATTCCCAAACATGAGAGATCTCACTGTGCCTTTCTAGAGAATTCAGTTTACTGCTCAGCACTTCATGGGAGGCATAAAGGATACTTATTCTACAACCAGGGGCTGGACACCATCAGTAGCAACGGTGGAGAGAGCAAGTTCACAGCAGAGGGCTTTTAGAGATGACCACCAAGTGCTGGAATACAAGGACTCCCGTGTGTGTGGATCTGAGTGACAGTACACACACCACATGGCGCCATTTTTCTTGTGTGGAAGCTGTATGGCGACTTTTCTTTTTGCTGTGACAAAATTCCTGGTGAAAAGTCACTTAAGAGGCGAGGGTTTAGTTGGGCTCACAGTTTGGGGATACAATCAATGATGACGTCATAGCAAGAAAACAATGACTGCGGAGTGTGAGATGCAGCAATGTAACCACCACATCTAGGAATCAGACCACAAGGAATGCTGGGGCTCAGCTTGCATTCTATTTTTCCAAATTTTATTCAGTCCTAGACTCAGTGGCTCTTTTCTCTCAGTTGGACCTCTAGGAAACACACTAGAGGGTTGGAGAGATGGCACAGTTGTTAAGAATGCATTCTGATTTTCAAGAGGAAGGAGGCTCACAACTACTGTAATTATCACTCCAGGGAATCTTACACCTCTAAGCTCTACAGGCACTTGCACTTGTGTGCTTCCTGCATGTATGTGCACATGTGCGTGCACACACACACACGACACGACACAAACTTTTTTTTAAAGACACAGTCAGCAGTGTACTCCTAGGTGATTCTAGACCTCGCCAAGATGATAAGGTTAACTTGGTACCAAATGCATTATTTAAAATCACATCACTCGAACTCTGGTCCACAAAGCCTCCCAACTTTGAGAGTGAAGATGCTCCTACAGAATTCTAAGAACCAGTGATGATGTGGTAAGAACACTATACCTGGAAAGGCAAGCCAAGGCTTCAGGAAATCAACAATGTGCACAGCAAGAAAGCCAAGGAATGGAGCTGGCAGATATAAAGGTGGCAAAAGGTGGTACTGCACTGACTGGGTATATTTACTCAAGAACACTCGCTGAAAGAAAAGGGAGTGTAGCAGGCTCTAGACTCCAGTCTAGAGAAATTAATGAGACGCAACCAAGAGTGAGCAAGCTACCAGAGATGTGGCGAGATTGTGTGGATCTGTGCACACCCATTTGAGGCCACCATTGAGTAGGACATCATTCCTCCAGCCATACGCAGCAGGCACGATGCTGACATACAGGGGACCGATGACCGGCTTTGGATGCTCAGGACGACCATGGACCAAACCCCACATGGGTCACAGCAGCTGCTGCAGATGGAGCTGATGGTAGCCATGGTGGTCAAACGGTTGTGGCTCTGTGGGCTTTCCAGTCATCTAGAGGAATTTATAACTTCCTCCTCTACTTGAGCAATCGCTATGCTGACTCTGACTCAAAGACCCTGGGGTTTAATGGACACACTGCAGTCATCTACCGCATAAATCTATTTTTATCAACTCTTTTTTAAGGACTAGCTTTTTAAAAAGTTGTGTTCTTTTATAATGAGGGCGGACTATAAAACATCTCTGGACTTAAACATCCTTTCTTATTTTGATGGAAGATGAAAGACTTTTTTATGAAAGTAAACAAAATGGCTCAATATGACATCTTATTCTTCAATCTTTGCCAGGACAATGGAATAAATCACATTTTGTAAGGGGCTTAGTTTGATAGATCTGTCTGGATCTCAAATTACACAAAATGCTAATGTTTCTTAAACAAAAGATACCAACTACTATATTTTTATAGTTTTCCAGGAGGTTACTCCATGAATAGAGACAACCAGAAATTGTCCTTTGAGCAAACCTTTACAGATGAACATAACAATATTAACAATATCTTCTCTTCATACAAAAATATTTGATAGGCAAGATGTTAATTATGCAAACAACATGATAAAGGCAACAAGACCTTTTAACGTGTGGCTTCTCCTGCAGTCCTTGGACAGTTTGCTCAGAAGAAATCTTAAGCACAACAGCTAGGCTGCAGTTTAAGGAGAAAGACATTATTTTTTTTAACTCCCAGATTTGAGTTTCTGGTCAAGGGCTCTCTCTGGGTCGGCTGTGTTAGTTGCAGCAATATCAAGAAGTATTCCAGACAAGTAGTGTGGGTGGCAGAGGGACTTGGACCCCCCCATAACCCAACTGCCTATGGTAGGAAAAATGATGGGGGATCAAATTTGTTATAAACAGGACCTCACTCCAGAATGGCTGCCCTAATGATAAACAGGCTTAGCTTATCTGAGTGTTGTGGTTTGTTTTTGTTTCGTCTTGGTTTTCAAGACAGGGTTTCTCTGTGTATAGCCCTGGCTATCCTGAAACTCACTTTGTGGACCAGGCTGATCTTGAACTCAGAGAAATTCCTGTACCTGTCTCCTGAGTGCTGGCATTAAAGGTGTGCACCACCACTGGCCAGGTTACAGTGAACTTTTTTTTTTTTGCTTTTATTGAAAAGTATACACTTTCTCTTTTCCCCTCACTTCCTCTCCCCTCCTCTTCAACCCTCACCCATGGTCCCCACACTCTCAATTGACACAAGAGATCTTGTCTTTTTCTACTTCCCATGTAAAGTAGATTCCCATTTAAAGTAGGTCCTCTTTGTTGTCTAAGTTCTCTGGGATTGTGAATTGTAGGCTGGTTTTTCTTTGCTTTATGTCTAAAAGCCACTTATGAGTGAGTACATATGATATTTGTCTTTCTGGGTCTAAATTACCTCACTCAATATGATATTTTCTAGATCCATCCATTTGCCCGTAAATTTTAAGATGTCATTATTTTTTTCCACTGTGTAGTACTCCATTGTGTAAATGTACCACATCTTTATCCATTCTTTGGACGAGGAGCATTTAGGTTGTTTCCAGGTTCTAACTATGACAAATAATGCTCCTATGAATATAATTGAGCATATGGCCTTGTGATATGATTGAGCATCCTTTGGATATATGCCCAAAAGTAGTATTGTTGGGTCTTGAGGAAGGTTCTTTTCTAATTTTCTGAGAAATCACCATACCAATATCCAAAGTGGCTGTACCAGCTTGCACTCCCACTAGCAATGCAGGAGTGTTCCCTTTACCCCACCTCCTCTCCAGCATAAGTTGTCATCAGTGTTTTTGATCTTGGCCATTCTTATAGCTGTAAGATGGAATCTCTGAGTTGTTTTGATTTGCATTTCTCTGATGACTAAGGATGTTGAGCATTTCCTTAAGTGTCTTTCAGCCATTTTAGATTGCTCTGTTGAGAGTTCTCTGTTTAGGTCTGTACCCCATTTTTATTGGATTATTTGTTCTTTTGATAACTAATTCCTTGAGTTCTTTGTATATTTTAGAGATAAACCCTCTCTCCAATATGGGGTTGGTGAAGATCTTTTCCCATTCTATAGGCTGCCATTTTGTCTTGTTGACCATGTCCTTTGCTTACAGAAGTATCTCAGTTTCAGGAGGTCCCATTTATTAATTGTTTCTCTCAGTGTCTGTGATACTGGGGTTTTATATTTAGGAAGTGGTCTCCTGTGCCAAAGCATTCAAGTGTACTTCCCACTTTCTCTTCTATGAGGTTTAGTGTGGTTGGTTTTATGTTGAGGCCTTTGATTTATTTGGACTTGAGTTTTGTGCATGGTGATAGATATGGATCTATTTTCATTCTTCTACATGATGATATCCAGTTATGCCAGCACCATCTGTTAAATATGCTTTCTTTTTTCCATTAGATATTTTTTGCTTCTTTGTCAAAAATTAGGTATTCAAATGTGTGTGTATTAATATTCAGGTTTTTGATTCTGTTCCATTGGTTCTCCTATCTGTTTTTATGCCAATACCAAGCTGTTTTCAGTACTGTAGCTCTGTAATAGTATTTGAGTTCGACTTATTCTCCTTTTTCTAAACCTATTATTCTTAGGTTTAGTCTTTTCATAGTGTCCCATATTTCCTGGATATTTTGTGTTAAGCTTTTGTTAGATTTAATGTTTTCTTTGACCAACGAGACCATGTCCTCCATTTTATCTTCAGGACTTCAGATTGTTGCTTCCGTCTCTTGGATTTTGTTGTTTATGCTTGTATTTGTGGTTCCTGATCACTTCCCCATATTTTCTGTTTCCAGAATTCCCTCAGTTTGTGTTTTTTTTAATTGCCTCTCTTTTGGTTTTCAAGTTTTGAATCATTTCTTTAATCTGTTTGATTGTGTTTTCTTCAAGTGATTTATTGATTTCTTTCAAATTTTTGTTTTTCTATTCCTCCATATTTCTGAGGTAATTTTTCATTTCCTCTTTAAGTGCCTCAAATATTCTCCTAAAGTTATTTTTAGGTCATTTTCTTCTGCTTCATCTACATTTGGGTGCTCAAATCTTACTGTTGTAAGCCACTAGTTTTTGTTGGTGTTGTGTTGCACTTTGTGGTGTTCAATGTGTTTTTAACTTCTCTACCCATCTTTTCCTCTGATTGGTATAGTTGGGACTGGGTCTCTGGTGATCAATCTTCCATGTGCTAGTAGATCCAAGGCTCTGAAGGTTGCTCCTCATGTTGCAGTCAGGGCAAAGATTCCAGTCACCCTGGAGGACACAGGGCATTCCCAGAGGTTGCCCGGTGCTCCCAGGGGTCACTCTGCAATCCCAGAGGTCGTTCAGGCCCATGGAGGCCCCTGGCTCTGGCCTAGTCCTGTGGAGGTCTCTGGCTCAGCCCTCATATGTGTTCTTTTTAACAGGGCACTGAGTGATGGGCCTTCTTTGGTTTTCTGGAACTCAGATGCATGTTAAAAGTAGTGAATAGCCAAGGCCCATAGGGTTTTCAGCTCATAGTCTATGGCATTATAATATCCAAGGGCTGCAAAGCAATCAGAATGGGGTTGTATCTTTGCTGACAGCTAAAAAACAGGATGACAAGAAGGTAGGCTTCTGAAAATTCATGAAAAAGATGTCAACAGCCATGGGGGCTTGGAGTCCAGGATGACAACACACTGTCAACAGCAGTATCAGAGTAGAAGAACACAAGGACAGGCTATGTGACAAGCTATGCCCCACATGGACACAGTGGCCAGTGGCAGCTGCAGTAGGGCAGGAAGACACAGAGCCCAGCAAGGAGGGGAGGAGCAGGAGGGAGTGTGGGCCACTGCAGGGACCCAACAGACAGAACCCAATGCACACAGGAGCTAAGCTTCTGGGAAAAGTGAATCCAACTCCTAACACCGGACCCCCAGCTCAGACGGCGCTAACTAAAGCCTTGACAGGAAAGAACTGTTTCTAGGATGGTCACGAGGAAGGAGGACTTGAACTTTGTATTCCCTAAGATCAAACATCATCACTCCTATTTCCTGACCAACAAAAAAAAAAAGAACAAATGCCCTTGTGAGGTATGTACATGAACGCTCTATGTGCAGAAGCAGTCAGCTCGCCAGCTCTTATCTGTCGTCAACAGGAGTCACTGGGACAAATACTTGACGTGAGTATTTCCCCAAATTACGGTGCGGTGGCTTTCTCAATCATCACACTGTGGTACGGCCTGAAGTCACCCTTGCTGCGGTGGGACCTGTCACATCTGCAGGTCCCTTAGCACTGCTCCAGTTTACTTCCCTCTTCCATGGAATGAAAATATCATTTCCAGTCTAAGAGAGCAGTTAACTCCTCCCTGTGGAGCATTTATTAGCAAGGATCCAAGTAGGGAATGAACAGTGCACTCTGTTCACAGATAGCTTCTTTACAAAGATGTGACATACAGGGCAGCCACATGAATAGCCCGCTGTAGGGAAGGTGATCAGGATCCATGAGTTACAGAGTGCTGGCGCATCGTGAGTCTAAAGCAAACAGGCAAAAGGCAACCAGGGGGAGCCACACAGGAAGCAGACCACCATCCTGCTCCCCTCCTACCTCCTAGGACAAGTATAGGGCATGCACACGAGTACAGGGCCTATGCAGGAGGAGGAGAGGGTCAGGTACTCTGGAGCTGCCTTACTTCTGTGCTGGGAACAGGAAGTTGTGCCTCTGGAAAAGCAGTACAGGTTCTTTCTCCTGAGCCACTGCCCGCAGCAGTCTGTGGGGATCTCATTGGCTGAATATGGGGTTCAGAGGGCGGAGCAGTTGAAGAATCACACAAAGCAGCCTGTTGTGAAAGAAAAACAGGGACTAGGAGGTAAAAATCTAGGGACACAGAGGAACAGACCTCCTTTCGGTGTTAACACCCTGAAATCACGTGGCAGCTTTAAGCATCTTAACTTGAGTAGGCTGCATGCATTTCCTTAACTATGTCACATGGACCCCAGTGGTTGTAACGATGCACCCGCTACACAGATGCTCACAGTCAGCACAGCACAACCTTCACTCTGCTAGACCTAGAGCAGGGACGGGAACTCATTGTTCCGTTCATTATGATCTGGGAGATGAGAAAGAGAATTATTACAGAAACCAGCAGTGGCCATTCTTATGTCTCATAAGAAGCTGCTAGGGCGCTTTGCCTCCAAGTGAAGCCCATGGAAAAAGTGTGGTCAGGTAACCTCTGAGATGCGTGCCCAAGCCACAGGCTTCTATCGCAGAATCAAAGGAGACGTGTGAGGTGGAAGGGGAGGCTCTACTTTCCGTCACTGTGAAGGAGCGTACCTAATCTCAGTCATACTCCCTGTGGGAGGTTTGAACAGTTAGGGTAATTCTCAGTTTTGTTAGGATACACTTCATAAGGTAGCACCTACTACACAACGATAGGAACAAAGGCGCCACCGTGTACCTCGTGAGCCAATGATTACATGGATACATGAACAGCGCTTCAAATGTATTTACTTTTTGAGAATCTCATATATGCATGCAATGATATATCATCTCTATGCGACATATAAAAAAAAACTGGAAGAAATAACCCGAATCGGGTTTGGAATTAGTGAAATAAAAACAAGAAAATCAACAAAAACCCACACAAAACAAAAATACAAAGAATTGATGAAATGTTTGGTTCTTTGAAAAAAACAAATAAGACTGAAAATTCTTCGCCAAATCAGTCAAGAGAAAGAGAAGACCCAAATTATTAAACCTAGAAGTGAACGGGAACAATCGCAGCAAACTCCAGTGAAACTGAAAACCGTGAGGCCACAGCCCAGAGCCGACACAAAGGGCGCGCACGTGTTCTGAAAACAAGGCAAACCCTCACGTAAAGTGATGGTGAAGCTGCAGAGAAACAGGCAAAGCTCGGTCCTGGGAAGCTTTGGGTGAGCGCTGGCGCTGCACTCTGTGCAGGGAAAATAGATGCAACCAGTACAAAAGCAAGCAAGCATCGTGTCCATGTGGGAGAGCCTGGTACAGAAGGACAGCAGGACACAAGAGAAGAGAGGGACAGAAACATAGCCAGGCCAGGGGACGTGCAAGGCGAGGGGAGAGCCACCAGGACACGGGCTGGGCCAGTCCCAAACTTCTTAAACATCTCCATTCATGACTCCTCTTGATCCATGGACTCTACACAGCCTCAAGTTATATAAACAACAAACTGGAATCAATGGATTGTACAAAAAGAAGAAAATCCAATGTAGGTGGGAGTTGAGGGTGGAGAGGGCGGGTCTGGAAGGAGATGATGGGAAGAGCACATATAATCAAAACACATAGCATGAAATCCTAAAGGACTCAGCAGGATACTGCGGGAGAGGAATTGCTTCAGAATATAGTGCACAACAAATTCTATTTTCAATAAAAGAAAAAAAATCAAAGAATTAACAAAATACTATTTCATGTTAATAAAATAAGTATAAAATGAAGCATTTACTGATAAGTCATGTTTATTATTATTATCTTCATGGTTTATGTCCCAGTATGAATGTATGAGTGTGACTGTGTTTGTGTCTGTGTATGCGGGTGGGTGTGACCTGAGTGTGAAAGTCAGAAGACAAGTTTGTGCAGTCCATTCTCTCTTTCCATAGGTCAGTTCAAGGATTGATGCTGGCCACCAAGTCAGCTTAGCCAGCACCTTTGCCTGCTGAGCCACTCCATAACCTCCAGAAACTAAATTAAGAACAATTATTTAGTACGATACAATTTTGCTATTTATTAAAGGCAAAAATCCTATTTGCACACAAATGAGAAGGATGTGCTTGGGTGCTTTACCCAGTGATTAAATCTTGACTGGGTACCTGGCACGGCTGGATAGAGATCTTCAGTGGTTTCGGAGTTTTCAATACATGGGTTAACTTGATCATCAACGCCAAGAAGACCAATCTACACAAATAGACAGTTCAAAATGGCAGAAGTATGCTTAGAGTGTTCCAGAAACTGTGGGAGATTTGGTCCTCATTTTTATGAAACTCAAGTCTAATTCAATAGCACACAAATGCATACTTCCATGATGGAGAATGATAACAGGGAAAGGATTAAAGACTTTATTTTCAGTAATTTTATACTGTGTTTTTATAAGAGTTGAAAGTCAAAATATTATAGTGCGTAGCCTACAATAGTCTCCTGCACAGGCTAAGAGTACTGCTCCAGCCCCTACCCAGGGTTCCAAAAGTCATTTGTTGGTAATGAATAGTCTGCAGGCACATATGGTGGAGAGGGCTCAGGCGGTGTGTTCAGACCAAAGGCTGCACAGAAGTCACATGATGCAACAGTGGCTGCAGTGAAGTCCCAGGGTGCTGCACACGTGGTTGCAGTGGAGTCAGGGTGCTGCACACGAGGCTGCAGTGGCACTGTGAAATGCAGCACAGACCAGCACTGCCAGAAACACAGCAGAATCACTAAACCCTTGATGCTGAGCTAATTACTGTTTGGCTGTGCTGTGTTCAGAAAGCTTTTACTGTCGTCAGTTTCTCCGTAACTCTCATGGTCAGTTAAAGCCCTGTATGAGGTCTCCATCCAAATTTAAGAAGTTCTGGGCTCAATGTTGATCATGAGGGTAAGGGACTCAAGTAAACTTCAAAGTGACAAGCATAAACACTGTCTGCCTGTGTGGGACAGGATGAACAGGGAGACAGAAACCAGAGGAGGACAGATGGAAGAGGCTGCAGGCACAGGGAAACACTGCATTGGAGCAAATACCTTATCTGCATAGTTTGGCCCACTGGAGCAGATCTGAACATTAACAACGAGCTGCATAGGGACAAGATCACAGCACACGGGTGGAAAGCAGAGATGTCAGGAGAACATGCAGGGTGGCCATTCAAATCTGCATCTCAGATACACACTGAATAATTGCAGTATAGTGTGTCCCTCACAGTGTGTTTACATGCAATTCTCATTTAACTGGCCCTCCTGTGCTACTGCTTACTAAGTAAGCCTTACCATTCCAGGTGGACTCTAACCCGAGCAGGCAATTTTGAAACAGACAAACAGCATCAAAGGCAGAAGCCACCTCAGTAAATGTAGGTAAAAGCCATCTGGACAGAAGAGAAAGGGCAAGTGGGGGAGGGACAGATGCATGATGGATGGAAGAGCATGATAAGATGGGGAGGGACAGACACATGATGGACAGAAGAGGAAGGTAAGTGGAGAGAGAGCGAGACACAGGTTTGGATGGCAGAGGGTTAGGGGCTTTCTGGTCTGATGCCTTCCAGGTGAAGTAAATGACAGAGACTGTCAGTGTGAGATGCAACTGAGTCTCGATGCAGGGGGATGTGTGGAACCTTCTGGACACTGGCAGATACCACTCACTGTGAGGAGTCTAAAAGTCTGTAGTTACTTCCAACCTTAGTATAAGGGCTGATGTCAACTGCCAACTTGACAAAATCATATTTGCGGGGAGATGGGCCTCTGACCTTGTCTGTCCCCTGCCTGTCAATCTGAAGCACAGGAATAACTGCCCAAATGTCCCTTCCCCTGCAGTCGTTCACCTTCTATTGTTATTATTAGTGCCACTATCAATAGTTTGGTTTTCTGAAATAGAGTCTCCAAAGATCAGGATGACTTAGAATTATGTAACCCAGGTTGGGACTGAACTTGAAGCAGTCCTCCTGCATCAATCACATGCATAATGGAATTCTAAGCTTCACCCAACACACTGGCTCTTTTATAAAGTTACTAATCACATTTTAACATCATACATATATAACGCCTGGGAAACGGCTCAGTCGGCAGAACACCCATTACACAAGCATGGTGGCCTAAGTTTAGATCCATAGCAGCCATGTTTATAGCCAGGCGTGGCAGTGTGTGTCTGCAATCCTAGTATTGGGTAGAGTTGAGGCAAGAGGATACCTGGGGCTTTCTAGCCAACTAGCTCGCAGGTTAGTTATGGGTTCAGTGAGAGCCTCCATCTCAAAACGTAATGTATAGAGCAAGAGGAAGACACCACATGTCACCCTCTAACTCCACATTCATGTGCACCCTAAATACAAGTGCACACACAGCAACACATACAAATACATTACACCAAATACCCCTGAATACACACACACACACACACACACACACACACAAATGCAAGTCTATATAGTTAAAGTACATAACGTGTGTGTGTGTGTGTGTGTGTGTGTGTGTGTGTGAGTGTGATGCCGGGAGTTGAATTTAGGGCCTCCTGTATGATAAGCAAGTTCTCTCACTGAACTATATCCTCAACCCATAGTCCAGTTTTTTTTTAATAAAAGGTTTTTCCTAGTTAAAATAATTATCTGACTTTTGTCTTGAGGTAAAGAAACTTGGGAATGACAAGGTAACAGCAATTCTATCAGAGAAAGAGGAAATGTTGATTGTCTGGATTCTACAACTGGAGAGTGAACACAGTTTAGGAACTATGTGTGCAAACCCCTACAGGGCCATGGATGAAGGATACTTAGCTATGAATGAGAACAAACCTCACACAACCAGCTAAGGACCCAAAGTTGGAAAAGCAACAACACTCCAGTAAAACCACACTACTTGTTAACACTAAGATGGAGGCAAAATGGGACTTCAGAAGAGATAAATGTCCATTTTAGATAAATAATTTATTTTTAACTACGAGTATCTGTGTATGTGTATATACATGAGTGCAATGCCCAAAGAGGCCAGAAGAGGGCACAGGATCTCCAGATTGGGAGTCAGAAGCAGTTACAAGATGCCACAGGGATGCTGGGAAGTGAATTTCGGTCCTCTACAAGAGTGCTCTTAACCACAGAGCCATCTCTTCAGTCTGGAAATAAATATTCTTAAGAAGTAAGTATGAATTAAGTCACTAGGAGGTTCATTTAAGCTGTATCGTTTTTATAACCAAGCCTTCAGCACTCTGAAAGTCCATTGTGGCTCAAGACATAAAAAATGGCAAGCCATCCTGACGAGCACATGGCGAGTGCATGGCCCCACTGTCCATTAAAGTAAGTAAAACAGAGAGCATTAGCTGTGAATGCTTTAAAGAATCAAGAATTGTGATTCCCTTTTGTTGCTGGTGTATGCACAATCTGGACTGGACTAGAAACTGTGCTTATCTAACAGTTTCAGACATCACCAATTCCACAGGTATCTGCTGGACACTCACTAAGGTGCCTACAACAGGTGCCTGGAAATGCACAGGGAACAGAAGAATAGCGACAGACAGTAAACAGCAGGCACACTGTAAACAGCAAGGCATTCCAGGTGACAAGGGATGGGGATAAAATGACATCGGGCAGTGGCAAGGGGCATTGGGAAGGCCGCCGTGATAGTGAGGGAGGACATGCAGTTCTTACACGGGTGAGCAGGGTGCACCCTCTCACAAAGGTGACATGTGAAAAGAGACTTGTTAGTGTTTTTGCATGATTTTACTGTTTATTTTTAATTATTTATATATGTATATGTCTCAAACCTATAGATCATATTGGCCTTCAATTAGTGAACTCCTGCCTCAGCTCTGGAGAAAGAGCTAGGATTATAATCTGGTCCTTACACATCATTAGCACCTTGCTAATAGTTACTGAATGGTACCAGGTTCACCATTAATTCCAGCACTCAGGAGGCAGAGACAGACAGATCTCTGAGTCTGAGACCAGCCTGGTCTACAGAGAGAGTTCCAGGACAGCCAAAGCTGTGCAGCAAGACTCTGTCCAAAAATGAATTATTAATCAATTAATTAATTAATTTCACTGAATAGATAATGACTAATGTTTAATTTATATGTTATAATTCTTTTCTTCTGAGAGCATTTATATATTTATACATTTCAGGGTCAAATGAAAGAACTAACATTTGAGTGTGAAAAACCTTGAGCTATGTGGCCATCTGAGACGGCTGACACTTGGACCACAGGCAGTAAAATCCAGGGAATGGGAAGGTACAGGGAAAGTTGCTTCCCTACCCCCATACAGACATCTCTTAGTCTGCCCCTTCAAAGTCCAGGGGGAAGGAGTGGAGTAATGTGGCCGGACAAGACTGAGAGGGAGGTGGGATGAGGCGGAAGGTGACCTTTCAGTTACATGGATGGCATCTGTGAGGCCAGCAAGGGTGGCAGATGCTAAGTGCGATTAAAGCAACACAAAGGCCAAATTGCAGGGAGAGGCAGATATGCTCTCATCTCACACCCGCAGCTTCCTAACTGTGTGGTCCAGCAAAACTCCATCAAATGCCCAGAGTCCTGGCTTCTCACCTAACGCGCCAGTTATCGTATCTGAGGCTCCACAGACTCCTCCAAGAGTTGAGTGAGATTCTGCACAGGACAGTGCTCTGGCGTTGTCAAAGCAATCCGTTGCTCACATACATGCATTCTTACTGCTATCTGAAGACTATGCTATGTTATCTGTGCTATATTTAACAAGGAATATGCCATAAATTCTGGCCCAGAACTCAAGGGTGGAGACAAAAAGGAAGCCCAAAACTCACAGAGGACAGAAATCTTGTCAAGCTCGCAAACTCATGAACCAGGCAAAGATTTTTGGATCTGCAAGTGACAAAGAACTGAACAAACTCACTGGTCTACCAAGCCATACCCCAGCTATTTAATGTGAATCTTAAGTATGGCTGTGCTATGGACAATCAGTTACAAATCCCAGCACTAGAGTAAACGTCTTGCCAATTGTCCATCGTTATCCACCTGTGCAGGGAGAATTTCCCAGAAGGAAAACTATCTATTACTACCTACCTCTTTGGAAGGATAGGAGGCAAACTGTAACAGCTAGAAATATCCTGAATCATCTGTGAATGCATCATCTTCAGACAAAGATTTGAGATAAAGAAAAGCTGTGAAAAGGGGCAGAGGATGGAGATGGGGCGTGAGGAAAGGAGGAAGACCCAGCTCTCAGGAAAGAGAAACAAGTTTCCCTCCACAAATGAGTGAGGAAAGTTTAAACATAAAACACAAAGACTAAACGCTGGAGAGATGAGTCAAGGATCAGCAACACTTCCTGCTCTTGCAGAGGACATGGTTTGGTTCCCAGCACTCACATGGTAGCTCATAACCACACGTACCTCCAGTTCCAGGGAACCCAATGCCCACTTCTGTCCACTGTGGGTTCCTACACATGTACATATCCACAAACTAACACAATAGTACAACCTTTTACAATTAAATGCGAGACTATCTCTCTGAAAAATAACCTAACCCCAACAATTACAAAGAAAGGTTTCCTGATTGTGGTTATAGAAGAAATACTTAAAGCCTAATTGGTTGTATTTTATCAATGACGGAACGGTATGAAATGGAAAGAGCTTGCTTTAGGCAAGATCCATAGACATGAGAGCGACAAAAAGAAACAATGAGTTCCCCCGCTGTCCACAGAGAGTGACATGAACTAGTAGACTAGAAAATTAACTCATTTAGCAGAGATAATTGTAGCGCACCATGTCAGTCTGAGCTCTATACGCTACCATACAGTTTGTGAGCTGGGCAAGGGGCTGGAGACTGAAACACACAAAGACACAGACACACACACAGAGAGAGAGAGAGAGAGAGAGAGAGAGAGAGAGAGAGAGAGAGAGAGAGAGAGAGAGAGAGAGAGGAAGGGGGTCATCCTTGAAACAAGTATGCCCCCTTACTGTATACCAGACCCACTTATATAGAGATCCTTAGCTGATAGCCATACCCCAGCCAAACCTACCAGAAACCACTCTCCTGCCATCAGGAACTCCTGAGGGTCTCGTGCTCAGAGCAGCTGCATGCTATCTCAGAGCAGAGGAAAACAAGTTGTTTACAAGAAATTCAGGATCTGGGGGTTCACAGCTCCCAACAGATAATTTCCATATTATCTGTACAGAACCATTCCAATGGCTTCAGGATCAGAGAAAAACACATCCTTGGCAGTAGCCCCCAGTGAGGATCCCCAGAAAGGATAAGGGCCATGACTGTCTAGCGCAGTGGTTCTCAACCTTCCTAATGCTGTGACCCTTTAATACAGTTCCTCATGTTGTGGTGACCCCAGCCATAAAATTATTTTGTTGCTATTTCATAACTGTAACTTTGATACTATCATGAGATAGAGCTTTGCCAAAGGGGTTGCCACCCACAGTGAAAACCACTGATCAAGACCCAAGGAGACTTTGCCAAGAGACATGGATATGTTTGCATCTGATTACCCAGCATCATCATGCAGAGCTCAATCTTCACCATCATGGCCTGGAACTGGCTGCATTTACTGAAACGCATGACTCTAGAAAGTAAGGACCAAGTCTTGACAGGTCACTGAGGTAGAGCAGATCCAACCATCAGCAGGCCTTCCTGATCCTGAAATACTGAGTGTCATCTTCAAACCTGATCCTGAAATACTGAGGAGCCAAGGAAATGACCCAGTGCGTACAGTGCTGGTAGGCTACAGAAGAACGAGGACCTGGATTCAGATTCCCAGCACTCGTGTAGAAAGCCAGACATAGCAGTGTACGCTTTCATCCCCACCACAGTGAACAGAACAAGCAGTCCCGGGTGCCCACTGCCAGCCAATCCTGCTGAAATGATGAACTTCAGGCTCAGACAGAGACTCTCTTAAAAAACAAGGCAGAGAAGCCATTAAGATAGACAACTGCATGCTGACCTCCAGTGACCTCTAGTTTCCACACTCTCAAACACAAATAAGTGCATACACACACACATGAAAATTAAGTAATAATATTAATAATAGAATTATTGAACCAAGAAAAATACAGCAAATAAGAGAAAATCATCTTGATTTCCAGTACCAGTAGCCACACCACTTGGAGCAGTGTCAGCCTAAATAATCCTTGGTTTACAGAACCTTTTAAAGGATGTCTTTATGTGCTTGTGTATGTGTCTGCATGTTAGTATGTACACAGGTAAGTAGGTTCCCTTGAATGCTGCAGGAATTCCTACCGCCAGGAGCCTTTAAGTTACCCACTCACTCGGGTGTGGCCTCTTATACTATATATGCCGATGTAAAGCACGCGTCCAGCCACTTTTCCGTTCCAGCAGAGGATTGTGATCTGTGGGCCTACCCCTAAATAAATAACCCTCTATTATTCTCAATTCTGAGCTAATGTGGGATTTCTTTTAAGCGTCCTTCTTCACTTGGAGATCAGAAAAGTGTATTAAATCTATGGAGATAGAGTTATAGGAGGTTGTGAGCGGCCTTGTAGGGGCTGAAGACTGAACCCTGGTATCTGAAAACACACAACGATTTCTTAACCACTGAGTCACCTCTCCAGCCCATACTGGAACTTTTAAAATGAGACTAAGAATAGTTATTCTGTCTGCGTTTCTGGTTTACTTCAAGGCTCCCATCTGCATCTGAGTGAAACAGCTCTTGATATGAATAATTAATGTTATCACTACTTCAAGCCCTGAAGCCAGAGTCTATGATTGATACACGCAAGCAAATTCCCACAATTACCTGAGGACTGAAGACAAGAAGAAAAGCCAGGAACCCACTAACAGAGTCTGGGAAATCCTACCTCTGGGCGACTGGCTTGGCAATGATTTCAAAAATGATGTCTTGCTTTGCATCTTGGTCAAAAATCCTTTGAAATCTGCAATGTGAAAATGGCAATTATCTTCAAACGCTATTGGATTAATGAATGTCGTTCTCATAAACACGTTTGTAAATGACCCCACACTGACATCACCAGACTTAGCTAACCTAACACAATGTTTGCCCTGTCATCCCCCCGACACTGCGCCGTTGTATTCTTGCTCAAAAGTGGTGAGTAAACAATATGGCTTTGACAAGATCTGTACAATTGTTCCCCTCTGAAAAAAAAGCACACCAGCTTTGAATCGCATAATAAACTGTGTGTTTTTAGCTCTCAAGAAGGACAGTGCAGCAGGCTTTCTCGGACCACCAGCCCCTTAATCATGAGATGGAGGCTTCGTTTTAGTTATGAATACTCGGCCTTAGTTTGTGCTTGTTTCTAGCTAGTTCTTATAACTTAAAATTTAACCTGCTTCTCTTCATCTATGTTTTGTCTCGGGACTTTTTAGCTTTTCATTCTCTATGTCCTACTTTCCTGCTTCTTTCGAGTGAGGTTATCTGGCTGGCCCTGGGCCTCTCCCTCTCCTTCTCCCTCATTCTCTCTCAAGCCTAGATTCCCCCTTCTACTTATTTTCTCTGCCTACCACTCCCACCTATCCCTCTATTGCATAGCTATCAGCCATTCAGCTTTTTATTAGACCAATCAGGTGCCTTAGGCAAGCAAGGTACAAATAGCAACTGCTGGCTTCTTTCTCCTGGTTGCTGGTGACCTTGAGGCAATAGGACACTCCCCACCTCACTTCTCCACTCCCCACCAGGAATTATATCTATCGCTGCAAAATTAAGACGTGCCAGGAGCTTTCGAGAAGGCACTGAGTCGCCCACAGAATACATTCTGAAAGGTTCCTTGTATAAAGTTAATATGATCAGCTTATCTACTGACTTATCTATTTTATAAATATCTATCAACTGCCTCCCGCATGCTAGGTACTCTACCAATGTTGTAATAAGACTGAAATATAATTTTAGAACAGTACCCATAAAGCATAATGAATTCCTTGTGCAGTGCATGATATCCTCTGGTTAGAGAGATGGCTCGGCCATTACGGTTACGAGGCTGAGAGCACTTATTCTTACAGGGAACCCAAGTTCAGCTTCCAGCACCAAGAGGGTAGCTTGCAACCACTTGCAAGTCCAACCCCAGGGAACCCAACACCCTCTTCCAGCCTCCATGGGCACCTGCACATACATACACATATACCTTATTTAAAAAAAATTAAAGGACCTTTACACCCATCAAATCATTCTAAAATGCTATCTTCTGATCTTTAAGAGAATTGTGAAAGAAGAAACAACCGAGATATTTCTATTATCTCCCTACTTCAGAATGAAGACTTCAGGATCAGAGTTTACAGCTAACTGGGCATTGCATATGTAGCATCAAATACCACCATCTCCAAACATTCCATTTTCACAACAGAGCTATGTTACAATCTGGGGAGGAACTTGGACCAGCTGGCTTCTGAAGAACAGGAGAGAATCCTAGAATTCAGAAAAGCTGTACAAAGTTCAGTCCAATCTCTTATGGAGATAAAAGCAACTCAGGGTCCTCATGCCCATCAATAACATGCTGAGAAAGAACATGAGATTCTCCATGACCAAGATGTCCTTTCATTCAGTGAGGATGTTGTGTGGGCTTTCTCTACAGCCCATTTCAACTGCACACAGACTAGTCTTCCCATCTGAAGCCTTTATTGAAATTGTCCTCACCCCACAAGATGACAGCTCCATCCTCCTAAAAGTTCAGTCCCAAACTCGCTGGCTTCTTTGATTCCACTCTTTCTGTTTAACTGTGTAATGAGTTCACTGGCAAACACTGGCAACTCTGACGTCCAAATGTCCAGAATCCAATTAGAGGCAAGCCTCGACATCCTCACACCCCAATCTGCAATTGTGCGTAGCTCTTACATCATATAACAGCATTTGCACAGAGTTCATGTAGCTCTCTCCATATACCCTGCAGACTGCTCACGACACTCACTACAGTGCAAATGTCATGTGACTAGCTGTGTACACTACTGTTTGTGGAGGGTGGACGGAAGACTCTGCGTGTTCAGTACAGGTAGCCTCAATCCTCTTCAGTACCTAGGCTGGTCAGATCCCCAGACGCAGGACCGGAAACAACGGGCATCTCTCGGCACCCCACTTCCCACCAAGGACGGAACACTACAGTTGTTTCTCTTGTTTTCCATGCCCGTTACAGGGTGTGCTGTGTAGGTCAGCGAGTGCCATCCTCCTGCAAGATCAGCAAGGACCATACTACTGCAACCAGGGTGTGGTGACTCCATCCTTCTCAGCATCACCCTTTTCCTGCCCATCCACTTGAGGTGACAGCTCCAGTCACTCATAAGGTCCTATATAATTTGGCTTCTCCCTGCCCTTTGACCTGCCTTCTTCCCATCTGACCCTTGCTTGCTCTGTAAGCCTCATGGTCCCCTTCCATTCCCCAAACACTCATGCACTCTTCCAGCTTAAAGACTTCGTTCTTCCTGCTCCCGTGCCATGGACCTCTCATCTCTAGGCTGGCAGTGAAGAATGCCCAGGGTGGACAGTAGGGACAGTCACATGAACCATATGGTTAAGCACTGCCCAAGAGAAATACAGAACCATCCATATGTTATTTAAAGTGTTCCAGCTGCAGTTTTAAAAAAAAAAAAAGAAAGAGGAATAAGAAAAGAAGAATCCTGGGAAATTAAATACAATAATGCATTTAACCCAATAGATCCAAATTTTTGTCACTATGATATGGGATCCGTATGGAAAGGTTCCTGAGATGTTTTATATTCTCTTTATTTTTTCACATTGAATCTTGCAAATAAATGAATACCTGACAGAGTACCTCCTTTCAGGAGAGACATGATTCTAACGGATGCTCCACAGGACATCACAGGCATTGAATACGGACATGTGCACCTGAGACAAACAAAGCCCACCTACGAAACACACGGACGAGACCACAGTGTCTCACCTTCAATGACGTTCACACATTCTTGGACTTCATGCAGCGAATGAGCGAAGCAGGGAAATCCTAACACTACAGGTGAAATCTGAGGCTATAATCATGCCACGTATTTATTATCTATGTGTGTGTGCTCGTATGTGTGCACACTTGTGTGAGGTGGGGTGCACGTGCTCACAATATATGTGTGGCGGTCAGAGGAAAAGTTCACATGTCCATACTCAGGGTACATTCCAACTGCTGTTTGAGAATCGAGTTCTCACTGGCCTGCACCTTTGCCCGGTGCACATTTGTGGCTTACAGGGCTCCCCCCTCTCTGCCACCCATCTTGCCCTGACTGGGGTGCATTACTCTGCCCAGCTCCCACCTGGGATCTAGGGATCTGAACTCAGGTCCTTGGGCTGGGAAAGCAAGCACTTTATGGACAGAGCCATCTCTCCAGCCCTGGAACATAATCTCAAACACAGAAACCTACCTTTTAATCTTGGGTGCAGTAATGAAGTTGAGTTCTATATATCAGATGAGATGGCCATATCATGCTTGCCACGGAAATGGGGCTGATGATTTTGGCAACAGAAACTGACACGGGACAAGAACTTGCCCAGTAATGAAGCAGAAACAAAGAGGAAGAATAAGGCTTACTTAAACTTGTAGCTTTCCCGCTTGTTGTTCACAAATCCATCTGCCAGATCTCGGGGTAAGAGAATTTCCAAGCTAGGTGCTGCTTTCTCATCTTCATCTATAGAATAAATCTGCAAATACAAGAACGATAGGTGAATATAAATGGTAAAATTCCAGCATGACCTCTGACCTGAATATGATTAGCATTGTAATGGTACAAAACTGTGCTTTCATGACAAAATATCATAGCACAGTATAATACGTAAATTTTTCTTTGAACTGTTAGTGCGCTCAAACAAATACATAAAACAAGAGCTAAAACCTAAAGTGATGTTTGCATTAGTGACTTTCTGTGTAAATGAAGCGCAGACAGAAATTATAATAAAATATTCAGCTTTAATTAGGAAAAGACTTACAGAACCCGAGGTTCCTGCGGAAAACAGGAAAGCAGAAGGGAAGGGGGGGCACACCAGCAATATTTATTAGTAAAAAAATATCCTCAGGGGACCCCGCCCTACAAGCAAGGTGATTAACTGAGGCTACCCCTACATCTGTGACTGTGATAAAACGCCATGACCAAAGCAACATATGCAGGACAGAGTTTATTTTGGCTTGTGGACCCTGTGGGAGAGTCTATAAAGGCAGGGGAAGGCAGCCAAAGGAAGCTGAGACATCACATCTTCAAACACACGCGAGGCAGAGAGTGAACTGGGAGCAGGTGAGGTTATAAGCCCACAAAGTCCACCCCAGTGATATACTCCCTCCAGCTTCTGAAGGTGACATCACTTCCTCAAACAGTGCCGCCAGCAGGGAAATAGCCTTCAGCTATCTGAGCCTATGGGGGACATCTTCATTCAAACCACCACCATGCTTGTGTCAAGGTTTTGATCACCGTTGGATGATGTAATATCCAAGTTTGATTGCGTAAATCCATCCCTGTTGTTGAGGAAACCCTTGAAAGCCTTATGCTAGGCATTGTTTCCCCATTCTAGGGAAGAAGTTCAAATTCTTGCTACAGCCCAGAAGCACTTCTGAGCATGTGCAAACCTGACAGTGATGTCTGAACCTTGTCAGAGGTAAACAGGGGTATCCAATTTTTAGTTATATCCCCAAAAATCCCAAGTTGCAGGAGTTTGATGGGTCGTGTGGTTTGAAAAGATGTGTGTGCATGTCTTTGACGTCTTGTGTTTCCATCACAGCACAGACACTACTTACTAAGTGACCTGGGAGAAATCACTTCCACTTTCCAAGCTGACGTGGAAATAGAACCCTAAAACCCTGACAATGGTACCATTTTCTGATTCCTGTCTCCCTTACTTACTCTTTTATTTCTTAGCCAGGAAAATCAACACTCAAGGCTATAAAGAAACCCTGCGATTTAACGTCTACATGCTGAACCCAACCACCAGGTGTGAGCCCAGTCACTGCTCTCTGAATCAAAGGGCCCTTCTATATACAGTGTGGGAAACAAAACCTCCAGGCTCCCTTGCAGAGTGCTTGGGGGGCGGAGTGATGACGCAATGCAAACGGAAGTATTGTGTAATGCACCAGAAAAAGAAGATTTCAAAAAGACTTCTTGTCTTTCACCAGGAAATAAACTACTTTCTTACAAGCAGTACTTCCTGTTTAAGGAAGACTAATTTAGATGCATGATTAGAGGGTAGGAGTCATATTCCTACCCCAGGAAAACCTAAGTTTACAGAAAGTATGAATAATGTCCAAAGCAGATTCTGTTTTAAATTTGAGACAGGGTCTCACCACTATGTAACCCTGACTGGCTGTGTTGACCCAGCTGGCAGAGATCCATCTATTGCTGCCATCAAATCCAAGTGCTGGGATTAAAGGCATGTGCCACCAGGCCTGGCCTAACCAGATTCTTACTGAAACATCTTACTTAAAAAACATGAAAAGTTCAGATGAAAACGCCATGTTGTAAAATAAAATTTCTGAAAGCAGAAGAGGAAGGCGGGCATTTGAGGGTTCAAGGTTTTTCTCTAGATTTTTTTTCTCCCAAGAGACATTCAAAAACTCTATTCTGGTAGAACAGAACCTAACACAACCAGAAATAAATAACTAAATAAGCAAACCAAAATGTCAATGAAATGATAACTAATGATCTCTGCTATACTTAGATCAGAACTAGCATGATCATCAGAGAAGTCTTCATCCAGCAACTGATAAGAGCAGATGCAGAGACCTACAGCCAAACTCAGGCAGAGCTCAGAGAATCCTGTGGGAGAGGGGGAAGAAAGATCGTCGGAGCCAGAGGGGGGAAGGAGGCCACAAGAACACTGCCCACAGAACCAACCAACCTGGGCTGATAGGGGCTCACAGAGATTGAACCGGCAATCAGGCAGCCTGTATGGGGCTGACCTAGGCCTTCTGCATATATGTTACGGATGTGTGGCTTGGTGTTCTTGTAGGACTCCTAACAGTGGGAACCGGGGCTATCTCTGACTCTTCTGCCTCATTTTGGGACCCTTTTCCTCCTACTGGGTTGCTCCATCCATCCTTGATATGAGGAGAGATGCCTAGTCTTAGTGTAACTTGCTATGCCTTGTTTGGTTGATATCTCTGGGAGGCCTGCCATCTTCTGTGGGGAGAAAAGCGGTAGAGAAGAGGGACTGGGAGGAGAGGAGGGAGGGGAAAGTTGCTCAGGAAGTAATATATGAGAGAAGAATTTTAAAAAGTCTATTCTGTCAGGCAGGACACTGCTGTTGATGGTCAGTGAAAGAAGTGCGCATGACACGAAATACACAAAACGGAGGTGACACACACTTAAAAATGCTGTACCTGGGGTGGAAGCAGTAAGTGCCTAAACCACACCCAAGTGCTTCAGGGCTCACCAACACAGCTCTCTTTCTGAGACAGGGTCTGGATAAACTGTCCAAGTTGGCCTTGAATTTTTCAGCCTTGTCCCAGTCTCCAGGGAAGGTGGGATACAGAGCTGTGCCACCAGGCGGAGGTGGATACAGAGCTGTGCCACCAGGCGGAGGTGGGTACAGTGCTGTGCCACCAGGCGGAGGTGGGTACAGAGCTGTGCCACCAGGCGGAGGTGTGTACAGAGCTGTGCCACCAGGCGGAGGTGGGATACAGAGGTGTGCCACCAGGCGGAGGTGGGTACCGAGCTGTGCAACCAGGCAGAGGTGGGATACAGAGCTGTGCCAGGCAGAGGCGGATACAGAGCTGTGCCACCAGGCAGAGGTAGGTACAGAGCTGTGCCACCAGGCAGAGGCGGGTACGGAACTGTGCCACCAGGCAGAGCTTTATATTGGTCTTTCTTGTCCAGTTTCTCGAATGTGAAGTGGAAGAAAGGACCTAACACAAGTTTAAAGGATATCTGGGCCCCCCATTTGCCTTAGAGAAAGTCAACATTCAAAGGAAAAGCCTATAATGGTGACCCACACCTATAATCCCAGCACTCAAGAGGTAGAGGCAGGGGAATTGGGAGTTCAGTGCCTCAAGAGCTCCCCAGCTCTACCCCATGCACTTCCCTACCATAGCTGAACTTCTCTTTGACTGCCAAGCAAGCGCAAAGTCTAGGAATCTGGGCAGCATCGCATATACTTTAAAAGGCCTCTGTGTGGACAACTGCAGGAGAGGCAGGAGCAACGATGCCCAACGTTCTCCCTACTGCTTCATTTCTCTAAACAAACATGACTAATACTGACGCTGGAGAGAGGGCTCAGCGGTGAAGAGCCCTGGCTGCTCCTGCAGAGGACCTGGGTTCAGTTCCCAGCACTCACGAGGGGGGATCACAGACATCTGATGTTCTCTGGCCTCTGAAGGCACTGCATGCATGTGGTACACATATGTTCATGTAAACAAAACACTTGCACAAATAAAATAGAAATAAATAAAAATTTTAAGATGATTAATATTCTTCTCTATGGTCTTTTCTCGCAGCTTCTCCTGAATGTTTTTCATGAGATAAAGGCTACTACTGATCATGATGGCAGAGACATTATGATCTCCTTGTTTTAAGGATATAAATTACCAGAGGCCAATGCTAAATTATAATATGCCATAATGTTACACACTTGCATACACATAACACTGAAAAAGAATAGAAATAAAACATTATTAATTATATATTTACTCCAGGCATTCAAAAATATGAACCAATTGCCTCAATACTCTCTTCGGAAGTCAGAATATATATATATATATATATATATATATATATATATATATATATATATTTGTTTTTGTGTTGGTTTGTTTGTAAAGGAAATGTAAGTTTCAAAATCCTTAATTAAACTTAAACTCAGTGACTTGTACAGCCCATGCCTTTAATTCCATTATTTAGGAATCAGAGACTGGTGGTTTTACGTGAGTCCAAGGCCAACTTGTTCTACGTACTGAGTTCACACTAGCCAGGGCTGCAAAGGGAGGCCCTGTCTCAAGACAAAGAACAAATTACATTAAAATTAAACAAAATTCAGTTCCTGCGATTCAGCAGCTGGGTGTCCTGGCCACTTTACTTAACCCAGCACACAGTGTCCTCGTGTGTAAAATGAGGACAACGACCAGAGTCCCAGCAGAGGATCAAGGATAAAGCAGTAAAGGGGCCTGGTGGTGGTGCTTCCTCCAAACACAGCCAAGGCCGGCCGTCCGCACCCAGGAGGCAGAGAGGGTAGTCTGTCTTCACAACCTTTGCAAACTTCTAGATTTAGCGCACACCTCAGTTAAGGCTTTCTGGGGACGAGGGTGGGGAGTGGTTTGGGACACACAACACATCTGCTATGAATGCATGCCAGAAAAAAATCCATGGGCGTCTCAGAAGCAAAGCAGTTAGATAAGTAATCCTGTAGGCTGTAGTACGCCAAAAATAAAAATAAAAAAAAAAAAGAAAAGAGAGCACGTGTGCATGCTTGTCTATAATTGTATAATTCTGCTTACGAGCGTGCATTATAATACTTGCACACCAGCTGCCCCATCAGACTCAGCTCCAAGCTGTGTGTGGAGGGCTGAGGGGGCAAGAGACAACACCCCAGAAGAGTGCAAGAAGCGCCTGCCCGTGTGGATGGGACCCGGCGCAGGTGAATGTGCAAACAGGGACACGTGCACGCGTGTGCACCCCTGTGCCAGGCCTGGGGCTGAGGCTGTGGGCGGGCTCTGTCCACCCTCTGTGTGGCCGTTCCGCGCCCCCCCCCTCCTTCCCCCCCTCCCCCGCGCTGGGCCCCCACGCGCCCCATTTCCGACCCCGCGGCCCGTACCCCTTGCTGCTGCTTCCGCTCGGGGGGCTTCACTCTAGCGAAAATCTGGATCGTCTGCTTCATCATCACCAACAGAAACTCCGCACTGACCCTTGACCTTTCCAAGTTAGACCTACCCAAAACTTCCTACTCCCACCTCGTACTGAGACCCGCTGCCTTAGCAACAGTAACCAAGGATGCTACCCAAGCAGCACTGCGGCCAGCGGGGATCCCGCCTCCTCTACCCTAATTGGTCGTGAGCTAAGAGGAAGGGTTAGGGGCGGGACGGGGGGGCGGGTATGTGTGCTGCGCATGTGTGTGGGAGATGCTCTGGGGACTTGGGTTAAAGAGTTTTCGACCCCCTAGTATGGCCCCTTTGCGAATAGCTTCTTCCTCATTTCTTAACCCCTTTAAGTCTCTCTGAAGTCAGCCTGCCGTTTATCGCGTACTGAAGAAAAGGCCTTTTTTGGTTGCGGCTCCCAAGCTGCTCTAATTCACTTGGAAATCATTGTGCGACAGAGCAGGTTCTCAACAGAAAATCACAACCCAAGAGGAAGGGCGGAGCTGCGTTCCCTGTGAAGAGAAGGCTTCCCATGTGAACTTTCTGGAAATCATGAGCTCCTGGGAGACACCCTCTGAAAACTTGTCCAACCTCCATTCACCAGAAAAATGCAAATTAAAACCAAACTGCAGTGGGCTAAGATAGATAGTGGCTGGGAAGTTTGTGGTGTGCCCGTGTTACCAGGTGCCAACCAAGATGGAGAGTTGATTGGTGGCTCGCTGAGGAGGTGGGCACTGTAGAATGGTGTCGTCACGCTGAAAAAGAAAGTTTGACAGTTTTTGTTGACGTTTTACACAGGATCTCACTGTGCAGAAGAATGGCCTCCACCTTACCATTTTCCCCTCAAAAGCCCAAGTTCTGAGTGCACCTCCATTTCCACCTTGCATTTGTGTATTTTTGTTTTCCCAGAAAACGGAAGGTGTAGCTATTTTGAGACCCACCAGGTGCACTTTGGGAATATTTATCTTAGAGGAATGAAAACTTGTGTTCACAAGAAAATCTGTGTGCATTTGCTGAATTGGTAATAGACCAATAGACATCTGCAGGCAAGGCAGACGTCCTGTGGCTGACGAGCAGTTATGCAAACTTAGAATACCGTCTCAAAAGAATGAATCATTCCTTTGTAACATATGTAACAACCTGAATTAACCTCCCCCCAATTGAAAACAAACAAACAAGTTAAATACTGTATATGAGTTCCTTTATATGATATTCTTGAAATGACAAAATTCCAGAGATGGGGCCTTTAGATGTCATCGGGGATGCGGAGAAGACAAGAGAACAGAATAAACATAGAGGAAGCCTGTCAGTCAAGTGAGAATGAACAAGGTTGGTGATGCTCTCAGGGTGGGTGTTCTGGTCTCAATGTTGAGCTACATAGTTCTACAAGACATTCCTGTTGTGGGAAACTGGGGGAAGGGCACACAATTATCTCTACTATGTTTACAAGTGTGAATCTACAATTCCAAAATAAATAGCTTTTAAAATCACATTCTTGAGCAAATGAATAAATAGGCCAACCATAGGTTGAGAGCTTTTATTTTTCAAAACATAGCTAATAAAAGATGTCTGGAATACGTTTTTAAATCCACTTTAAAATCTGATCATAGACAGGCAAATAACCAAGGCTGAGGGCATAGTTCAGTGACAGAGAACTTGCATAGCATGTGGAAGGTTGTGGGTTCAAGTCCCCAGCATTCCAAGGAAAAAATTAAATCCAATTTGGGGTTCTGGAGAGAAGACTCAGTGGTTAAGATTGATGCTACCACCTCCCAAGGACTGGAGTTTGATTCCCAACCCCCATGTCTGGTAATTCACATCTACCTGTAACTCTATCTCCCTAGAATCTGGTGCCCTCTTCTGACCTCTGTAGGTACTCTCACATACATGCGCATACACATAAATAAATAAATCTTTTTAATTTAAAAAGGTGGCACAAACATTTGAAAAAACAGTTCATTTATGAAAAAGATTGTGTGGCTGTCAAATTAATAGATAAAAAGGATAGTGGAAGTCATTAAAGTCACAATGGGATACCACTGCACACCTCTTACAAGAGTCAAAATAAGGAAAGGATGTTGACAGTACCAAGGGTTGGCAGAAATCCAGAGCATCTAGAACTTCCAAGCTTGGCAATAAGACAAGAAGATACACACACATCACTTTCAAAAGCAGGCTTAGAGTTTCTAATAAAGTTAAGCATACCTGTGTCACATGGTCCAAAGCAAAAGCACAGGCATCTAGACAGAAGTGTTCAGGGCAACTTCATTCGTAATTACCAAAACCTGGAAACAACATCTTTGGGCCAACAGATAAACAGCTAGTGCAATCGGAACAGTAAAGGAGTGGACGACAGGTCCTGCTACATGGCTAAGTCGTCAATTGATTAGGTCCAGTGACAGGCAATCTAACTTCGTCCATATGATATCTTAGATAAAGGAAAGCTACAGGACAGAAAACAGACGAATAGCTTCCAAAGGCTGGGATAGGATGTGGAATTGGCTGCAAAGGAGCATGGGAGGCCCTGGGCTGCAGCGATAGAAAATACCTTTGTGTGTGTCTATGAGGGGTTCTGCAAGGCTTAGCTGAAGATCTCCCTGAATACAGGCAGCACAATCCCATGGACAGTGATCAGATCCTGGGCTGGAAGGAAATGAAGAAGGAACGGAGCTGAAAGCTGGTGTTCGTCTCCGTCTTCTTCCTGATCTTCTGAGATGTGCGCAATCAGCCTACCTCTTCTGCCACCACAGTGAGGAGCTGTTCCCATAGCTGAGCCTTTCCCACCATGATGGACTCTACCATGCACCGAAATAAAGTGTTCTGCAAGCTGCTTCTTGCCAAGTATTTGGTCACGGCACAGGAAAAGTGATGAATAAAACCTGCATATGTGCATATGTGTGTGCATGTATGTGTGTGTATGTAAATGCATGTGAAAACCATGTGGCAACCTTGACTATCATTCCTCAGGTGCCCATCACCTTGGCTTTTGAGATAGAGTCTCTCACTGGCCTAGAACTTAACAAGTAGCCTAGGATGGCTAGCCAATGAGTCTCAGATTCCTGCATACCTCAGCCTCCCCTGCTTTGGGATTATATGTACATGCTACCACCCCAAACCTTTTCTTCAGTATGTTCTGGGGCTAGAACTCAGGACCTAATGCATGTGCTGCAACCGCTTTACCAATTAAACTATGTCCCCAGCCCTGGGGATACAGTCTTCTAAAGAGCGATTCAAGTGCTCATAGGGCATACACACAGAGATCACAAGCTCTGTACCTCCCGGGGCCATACTTGGGATGTATATACTTTAAGTAAGCAGATAAAGACAGCAGGCATGTGCTGGAACCCAGAAACTAGGGCATCCAGCTAAAAGCATTTTCAGTCCAGATGGTTAATGCACAATGTTGCCTGAAGACACCCTATGCATGGCCAGCAGTTCAAACCTGTTCCCATTTAGGGCATAAGTGACTCGCAGGCCATGCCTCGGACCATGTTCCTCTAATCCCCAGCAGATGGTTATAATGGGCACGCACGGGGTTTCGTGATTAAATCTCCTAGTTCCTTGTCTTTCCCCCAACTGAATTTCTACTCAGTATTCTTATTTGCACCTTGCCTTGTTTAGATGTAGTTGAAATGCTATTTAATTTTTAAAGGACCCTTGAGCTCTGCAGTTGCCCAAGTCACAGATGGCTTCACCAAGCCAATGAACTGGGCTTCTCTGCCCTAGAATGTGTAAGAATTAAGCTAAGCCTGCAGCGAATTAGTGCGTAGGCAAGCTGGTTGGGCTCTATCTGCCTGCTGGTCTTGTTTTGTTTTCTAGAAGAAGTTTCAGCTCTGGTGCCGGTTCCAGCTAGCTCTGGGAACTACTGGTGCTCCAGTCGTAAAAGGCATCATTTTAGTTTACGTGTCTCAGGAGACACCGGTTTAAAAAAATGTAGGCTAGTAATTTTGACATAGAATATGTATGTACAGTTACCAAATTGCAGTAAACTTTCTCCCCTCTTTAGTTTATGGCTTGAGAATTTCATACAGGCATTTATTGTATTTTGATTAAATCTACCCCCCACTTTCTCTCCTCCAACTCTTCCCATACCCCTCACCTCTTGTCCCTCCCAACTTCATGTAATCTTTCTGTTTGTGTTTGTTTTTAAAGCCACCAGGTCTTCTTAGTGGACCAAGTCTGTGATGGAGACAGGACCATCCCCTGGAACACAGGGCCACCTGTCAGGGGCCGAATCCCTGAGGAAAGCTGACTGTCCTGCCTGCAGCAGCCACCAGCTGTCCTTAGCTCCCCTGTTAACCCTGCGATTTCTTAAGTCCCGCACCCTCCTCATGTTGGAATTTGGCTGACTTGATCCAAGGAGTGACACAAAACACTAGGGTTCTCTGGGCATGACAGGGTCATTGTACACATGAACTCACAGACGCTGGATGCTTTCCTTGTCTAGAAATCTCATGACCGCCCTGCTGTTCCATCCGTATCAGGGGGACAGTACGTTCAGATCCACAGTGATGGTTTCCCTAGCCCTCTCCCAGTTCTCCTGTTCATAACCTCCTCTACAAAGCAAGGCCAATAATGAAAGTTCCCTGCTTATTGGTAGATAATAATTAGTAGCATTAATAAGAATGTAGTCATTCGCCACGGATTGCCTTGCTAGCTGCGACTAACATAAACTAACATAGACTAACATAGGCTAACATAGACTAACAGGCGCTGCTCAGGTCATGAGTGTGCCAGATAAACATTTGGCGGGAAGGAGTGAAAAGATGCAGAAGTCTTAGCAGGTAGTGGAGGACACACGTTCATTAGAAATCTCCTTAAAGCTCAGCTTCACCCATCTATCTTGTGGGTGGTCAGGAGGGACCCTTCCCATCCCCCTGTCTCAATGGGGCTTTTACCCATTATTTCTAAGCAAACGGAGAATACACACAGCAATTTCTGGTATTCATTAAATGCTGAATAATAAACATGCTTTTATACTGCTGAGCAGGGGCACCACAAAATCTGTACTATATCATTTCAGCAGAGAAATTTCTTTTGAGAATGTGTTCAGCTAATTTAAAGCATGATTTCATTAACATAACCATATTTCCAAACACAGCAGAGTGAAATAATAAAACTTCACCCACAGTCTGGATTTATAGGGTGCTGTGGGAATCTTGGTGTTGGTACATATGTACTGACTTCCTTTGCCTATTGGTGGTGCATTAAGATCTTCACCAGCAGGCTGGATTCTCCCTCCTGCTGGTCCATCACCACTCTGGCTGAGAGACAGTTTGTCTGATCCTCTTCCTGCAGGCCTCTTGGGGCTCCCCTGAGCGGCAACATCAAAGTCAGCACAGAGCTGGAAGCTGGTGACCAGCCATATGGAATTACAGCCCAGGCTGTCACCGGATTACAGAGTGTAGCACACGAACCAAATGACAGTGCCATGGCACAGAGGGGAGCCTCCAGTTTTGAATGGAAAAAGTGACTGTCTGTGTGTTTATACCCAGGCTTCTCGTAAACATCCCGGATGCTCCACCAACAACCCATCGCAGCAAGGGTTGGGCCGAGTTAAAAATAACTCCACGACTCCTTTCTCCTAAGAAAACAACCCACCCTGGCCTACCTCCTCCTGGCTTTTATGTGTGTGCTCCTCTGCATGGTTCAGTTAGGGTGGAAAACCGAAGCATGAAAGAAAATGGTATCTAGTGGAGACTACCTAACATTTCATTATGGGCACCAAATCCAGCCAGTTTTAGCAAGCCAAGCTGTCGTCACTGGAGTTTATGAAATACTGACTTTCCGAGAAGACACTGAACAGCTTCATATTCTGCCTTCTGGTGGGGGATGTCCTATTTTAAAATTGTAGTTTTCACTTACTGGTTCTTTCTTACAAAAAACCCAAAGAACTAAGGATCGGTCTTCCAGCACCCATGCTGGGGTGGGTCACTTCGTGTGTCTTGTCTAGCAGTGTTTGTTCATTTCTTTTGCAAGCATGCATGCATCATTGTGGTGTATGTGTGTGTTTGGTGTGGTATGTGTGTGGTATGTGATGTGTGTGGTGTGTGTGTGTGTTTGGTGTGGTATGTGTTGATATGTGACGTGTGTGGTGTGTGTGTGTGTTTGGTGTGATATGTGTTGGTATGTGATGTGTGATGTGTGTGTGTGTGTGTATGCCTGTGTGTTCCCACATGCATGTGGTTGCACTTATCTGTGCTTGCATGTGGAGGGCAGAAGTTAACTTTGGTTATCTACTATTGTTCTCCATCCTAATTTTTAAAGGTTCATTTATTGTTAGGTATTTGTGTGTGTGTGTGTATACACATACATGCCTGTGTAGACCATGTGTGTTCTAGTTCCCACAGAGGCCCGAAGAGGTTGTTGGATCCCCTGGAACTGAAGTTATGGTGGTTGTGAACTGCCTCAAATGGGTGCTAATAACTAAACCAAACTCCAACTTTCTGAAAGAGCTTTATGACTCTTGACCGCTAAGTCATCTCTCCAGTCCTCCCACCTTCTTTTTTGAGACCCCTCAGTGAACCTGGAGCTTGGCATCATGTCTAGTCTGGCTGTCCAGTGTTCCCAGGGCCCTCTTTTCTCCCCTTCTCCCCCTCTCATCCTTGGGTTGCAGGCTTGCACCACCAAGCTTGTGTTTGCACAGCAAGCGCTCTCCCCAGCGAGCCATCCCCCGGTCCCTCTATATATCTTCCTACAGTAAATAAAGCAACCTAGAAAATGGAGAAGCATTTCATTTCAGACAAACCATGTTTAAAAAATTAAAACCCACCCTTTTCACTTACTTGACCAACAGTCACTATTCCTGTATTAATTTTAACCTTAATGCTGCAAAAGCAACATAGAACACTATCAGAACTTTTGAGCATTTACATAGATTGCCATAAATTATCACCAATAGGAAAACACCCCACTTCACAGATGAATCACTTGAGGGAAGAGGGGGATCCCGGCTCCATTCAGAACTTCTCGTCCAGCCGCATTGAATCCGTTTGACTCTAGCACAGCCTACACAGTTGTATATCCTTCCACTTTCCTCTGTCGCCTTCCATTTCGTCTAGTTTCGGCTGCTCACCATGCCTGAGCCTGCGGAATCTGCCCCTCCTCGACACTGGAGAAACAGCTCCTGGTTAAGAGTACTTGCTGCTCTTGCAGAAGACCAGAGTTCAGTTTCCAGCACTCAGAACTGCCCTGTAACTTCAGCTCTAACCCTCTCTTCTGGCCTCTTCAGGCACACACACACACACCTAAATAAAAAATAACTGGGCAGATCTTTGTCTCATCTTGGAATATCTTCGTGACAGACATATTTGCCAAGGCTTGCCCTCCAGGCCGACCTTTCTTCCTCCTTATACAAACATATCCAAACCACTCCCAAGCCTGGATGACCCTGCCTTCTAAATACCATCTCAGTCTCTCTCCCTCTCCCTCTGCCTCTGTGTGTGTGTGTGTATGTGTATGTGTGTGGGGGGGGTGTAGCTCTACTTATGCTACTCATCAGTCTCCTGTAGCTCCAGTGTAAGATCCATCCAGCTGACTTCCTCACCTCCCACTCTCTCACCCCTCATCCTCCTCCCTTTTCTTCTATACTCTACCCCTGGTCGCTGTTAGATGAGGCAAACAAGTTCACAGCACTCCTTGTCTGAAGATCTCCAATCCTTCCCTGTAACAAGCCCAAAGGCTGCTCTCAGTCTGGCCCCAGGCTGCCTTTGTCACATGCCTGGCCACTCCCCGGCCTGGTATTATGGTCACGGAACCCATTAGTGTCACACTCTTCTATACATTTGTGTTGTTGTTTGTGAGTGCTGTCTCCCACACATCACATACCACAACCCAGCCCCTATTGCCTATTGCCTCTCTGTGAAACACTTCCTGCAGTCTAGGCAAATTTAGCGACTCTCCTCCATGCAGCTGCATTTTACACATCCTCTGGTGTTGGTGTCTAAGTCCCCTTAATGCTGCCTGCATGTGTATAGCCTCCTGCCAGTCCAGGATCATTTAAGAGCTGTTGCTATGTCCTGTTTATGAATTTCTAGTGACCAATAAGGTCTTAGGTAGACATTAGAGATTTCTATGTGTTGGGATGAATGAGTGCCTATCTAGTTGTGAGAATCAAGTGGACCTCTACACATTCAAGGCTTTTTATTCGAGGCTCATGTTTCCATGGTGAAATTTGTGTCCTCCCTCCACCTTTCTCACCCGAGAGACAACCAGATGAACCAGATTCTCAACAGGACCTCTAGAAGCAAGGGCAGTGGCCCTGTTTGCATCTCTGAACCCCCTTCTCTTCAGGTGAAAAGAAAAGATAGTTACAAGTTTCCCAGGGTAATAAAGAAGTAAATTAGCATTTGAATTGAAAACAACAGAAGAGAGTCTGGAGGCTCAGCTGGGAACACAGTGGCGCACTGTTAAATGGGTGAGTCTTTGCTCAGACTGTCTGGGAAGCAGCTGATGAATTAGGAGACAACTTCTTAATTTTGAAAGAATGAACCTTTATAAATTATCAATTAAATAGCTCTCCGCCTTCTTTTGTCCCATGTGAGAATGGATTTCCACAGGGTTGAAAGTCAATCCTTAGCATTTGAGTCCATGGTTTCAGGCACGGGCCCTCCCTCTCCTTCCAGGGCAGGCTAAAGGGATTGGCTTCTACACAGCCTGGGGCACTCCCCAGACCCTCCTCTTTCTGTTTTCCTCCTCTTTTCCGGTTTTTTTTCTTTTATTGTTGTTTGTTTGTTTGTTTTTTTTCAAGACAGGGTTTCTCTATATCTTTGGAGCCTATCCTGGAACTAGCTCTTGTAGCCCAGGCTGACCTTGAATTCACAGAGATCTGCCTGTCTCTGCCTCCTGAGTGCTACGATTAAAGGTGTGCGCCACCACCGCTCGGCTCCCTCCTCTTTTCCAATCCTTGCTTACTGGCAGGCCCCAGCAGAAATATCCCCTTTCTGAGAAGACTTCCTGGCTGTTCAATCTAGATCCAGGCCGCTAAGTTAGTCAGCTTTTAAAACACGTCCTAGGTCTCCTGAAGACAAAAGTCGATTTCCTCTTCCCCGTCACCACTTTTCTCTCTGATGGACACTGTAAGCACTTCATAAATACTGGTGGAAATGGTGCATTTTGACCTCGTGGGATGATGTCTGGGGTAGGAGGACAGCATCATCTTACCCTGCAGTCCCAAAGAGACACTGAGACCAGAATTCCAAATATACAGGGAAGGGGAGAAAAACAAGCTGGAAGGATGCTGGATGAGTTAACATGGTGGGAAACAAGGATGCTGGATGAGTTAACATGGTGGGAGACAAGGAGTGGTCCCACCAATCACCCTCTACAAGGCCCACATTCAGCTCTCTTGTGGGACAAGGAAGCCCTGGGGGGCTGCTCCTGGGTTGCTATGCTCTTGTGTCCTGTGTGTCGTCCTTCTGGAAGTGAGGGGCTGTGCCAGTGCCCTGACACCCAGAGAAAGTGTCTGAAGTAGGCTGCTCCCAGTCTGGTGATCTCTGGAGTGGGTTGAGGCACCAGCTGCTTCTCTTCTAGTCAGGACTGGTCATGGTCTTCTTCTAAATCTTACCAGAAAATAATATTGTCACCTATTTGATCCTGGCTCTATTTAATACGAGTCTACTATTTTATTTTTTTTTTCATTTATTTATGTAGATGGGGTGCACACATATAGCATGGCACAGCAAGTCTCAGGCCCCTCATATCTCTGCCTTCCCAGCACTGCTATTACAGGTGTGGGCAGTTGAACTGCACTCAGGTCCTCAGGCTTGTGCAGCAATCACTCTGCTGACTGAATCATTCCCCCAGCCCCTTGCCTGTTTAGACTTTGTGAATATTCATTGCAATCCACCTGATTAAAATTAAGCCTTTATTCACAGTTGCAGTCAAAGGGAAGTCTTGCTAGAGACCCTGCTTAAAGCTATTGCAGTGAGTGACTGAGGAGGTACTGAAGACTGACCCCCGTACTCCGCATGCATGTGTACACATGTGTGCAGGCATTCCACACACATGTGCAACCACCCCCACCACACAGACCACATAGCTTTGGCAAATATTGACTGGGGAGCAATACACAGCACATGTACTCATCTATACATATGTTCTGTTCATGCATACACATACATACATGTGAATACTGCCAAATATTCCTGGGTTATGCCTCTCACCTGAGTTTAAGCCATTGTTGAGTTATTTGGAGATCTCAGGTACTCTTTTCCAAAGGCTGGAGATTTAGTTCGTGGGTTTAGAGTTTGTCACGTGGGCACATGTCACCTGGTCACATCATTCAGCGTATAAAACACCCTGGAGTTGAATAAACCAGGTCTGGGATTTTTGTTATAGTAGCTGGGGATGTTTACCTCTTTCTGTAAACATGCTTATATTACTCTCTAGACTTTTAAGACTTATTTTTAATATTTACTTCTGTGCACTTGTCACAATGTGTGTGTGGGTGTCCACGAAGGCCCTAAGAGGGCTTTAATCCCTTGTATCTGGAGTTGTGAGTGATTGTGAGAGGTCCAATGGTACTGGGAACCAGGCTTCTGACCTCTGCAAGAGCAGTGTGTGTTTCTAAGTGCTGGGCAATCTCTTCAGTGTCATTGTTTCTTAGTAGCTAGCACAGTGGGTGGTTGAGACTCCTTTGCCATGGTTCAGCCAAATCCCAGCATGACTCCTGCACTCTGGCAACTGCATCAGATGCCCGAGGAGCTGCCTTGCCACTGGACTCGGTGAGATGTTTACACTGAGCAGGGAATACCTGTCCGTTCTGTGGATTTCAGAGTAACAGCTTTCTCACTGCTGCTGCTGCTATGGATTCACTAAAAGTTGCTTTCAATCTAAAATGTTGAGCCTGAGTGGCTGGAGGGACAGCTTGGTGGGCAGAGGATCCATGTTCAGCTCCCAGCAGCCAAACCAGGTGACTCACGATCACCTGTAATTCCAGTGCCAGAGAGGGGATCTGATCCTCTGCAGGACTTCTCAGGTGTCTATATTCATATGCAAACATACACATGCACACACATAATTTAGATAAATAGACAAATAAATAAGTATCATACTTGGAATTTTAAAAATTCAATTCTTTGTGTCGGTGTTTACAAAAAAAATCTAGAAGATTTATTCTGGAAGCTGTGATGGTGCTTGTAGTCTCTGCTCTGGGGAAGTAGAGGCAGACAGATCCCTGTCGCCAGCCAGCCAGCCTCACCTACCTGGCAAATGCCAGGCCATTGAGAGACCTGAGGATTGATACCCACAGCTGACCTCTGCATACACACACAAATATACCACATGCAAACACACGAATCACACACACACACACACACAAGCGTTTTGGGCTGTACATTGGAATATACATCACACCCCAGCAGGAACAGATGAGTTCATTTCTGCATTGCACAGAAACCAACCTGAAGAGGAGCAGTGGTCAGGGCACGCTGGAAAAAGTGAGTGCTCCTCTTCTTGAACTTGAAAATATAGCTAACGAAAAGTGTGTTACCCACAGCAACAGAAAACAGATACCTCAGTTAAGATGGATAAAAATGGCACTGAGACTATAGGCTGTGCACAACTGCTTTGAATAATTTATAAGCTGCATCTCCTATTTTACAGGAGAATCGTTATTCTTATTGAAGGAAAAAGAATCTGAGTTTATATACCATGACCAACCTTCACATCAAGGGACAAGCTGAGACACTGACCGTGTGACCGTGTGTTCTATGGAGAGGACAGTGACCGTGTGGCCGTGTGTTCTGTGCAGCAGTTCTCACAGTGAGGATTTATGTGGGATGGCAATTTTCATCTTTAGGGAAAATGTTGACAGAAAATACTTTGGAGAACAAAAGAAAAGAAAATGTCACTGAAAGCAAGACAAAAAGGGATGAATTTATGTGGAGGTGTGTGTGTGTGTGTGTGTGCGTGTGTGTGTGTGTGTGTACATGCATGTGTAGGTATAGAGGCCAAAGGTCAATGACACCCATCTTCCCCATTTCTTGTCACTCTACTTTTTGGGACAAACCATCTCATGGACCTGGAGTTTATGGATTTGGATAGAGGGGCTAGCCAGTGAGCCATAGGGATCCTCCTTGTTTCTGCCTGCCCAGCACTGGGGTTACAGGTATTCACCTGTGCTCTGTCTTTTATGTGGGTGCTGGGGCTTAAACTCAGGTCTCGATGCTTGCGTGGCTATTTACTTCTGATGCCATCTCCTCAGCCCCAGGAATAAATTTTTATTATGTATTATTATTGTTATTTACTATGTGGTGTGTGTGTGTGTGTGTGTGTGTCTATAATTTATGTAAGGAAGTCAGGGGCAGTTTGTGGGAGTCGGTTTTTTCTCGTTTCACCATGGGGATGGTCCTCAAATCATGAGGCCTGAGACAAGCGCCTCTACCTACTGAACCATCTGTTAGTTTCACCCAAGAACAGATTTTATGAGAGACAAATGCAGACTTGCAATAGACGCTGTCAGTAAGACAAGATCATGCAGTATGTTTATATGGGGAAAGAGCTGTCCATAAATGACCATTAGAACATGACTCAACATTACAGGACACACAATGCCTTTGTTTGCTATGAACACTTAACTCTTCAAGTGGATTCACTGTATTACCTGAGACTATGGGGTTAAAGTTGAGGTCAACAGAGGTATGTCTGCTTAGAAGCAGTCTGTGAACCCCCAAATATTCCAGTAAGTAGGAACTCCACTCTAGACAATTCCCCAGATCATTTTGCATCAGATAAGACAGGACAAATATCAAACCAAATAGGTTCCATAGAATCTTATGCAAGATAAAAATAGATGTATTTAAATAACACTTAGGGGTAGAGAGATGGCCCATTGGTTAAGAGCATGTTTGCTTATGTAGAGGATCTGAGTTTGATTCCCAGGACCCAGGAAGGTCACAACCACCTGCAACTCCAGCTCCAGGAGATCCTACACCCTCTTCTGGTCTCTGCAGGTAACAGCACTCATGTGAACATATGCCCACATGTGGATACACATGCATATACATAATATAATATATATATTTCATCTTTAAAATAAATCCCACTTCCTCAACATGTTCAAAAATATTTATTATCTATCATAATTACAGAATTACTGAATCCAGAGGCATCAAATCCTGTCCTGAGTAGGTGTCTGAGCCACCTGCTTTATTTATTTATATCTGGGATCTCAGATAGCAGGAGACAGAAGCAGGAAGAATCAGGAGTGCTGGTGTGCCATCTGCAGTCCCCACTGCCCTCATGCTTGCAGGAGGTACTACAACTCCCAATGCTGACTCGCCCGTAGGTCCCAGCTGTCATAACTTTAACAGCAGTGATGGCAGGCAGTTGTCAGGGAAGACACAGGGATGCTAAGCCCATCTGCCATGCCTAGCGTTTATCCTACTGCCATAACAATGGGAAAGGCTAGAGGTATCACCTGACTAATTTTTTCAATCTTGGAGGTTTTTGGTTTCTCTTGATAGCAGGGATCCATTTAAGATCTGCAAAAAGTAAAGGGATACTGTGGACCCAACTGAATAGAGTTTGCATCTATCAGGAGTAGTCCAGCTTTGATGCGGCCTTTAAAGTCTTAGAGGGTGACCGACCATACATAATTCTTTCTGTTGCCTAAGTCAGTGGTTCTCAACCTTCCTTAAATACAGTTCCTCATGCTGTGGTGACCCAACCACAAAATTATTTTCATTGCTGCTTCATAACTATAATTTTGCTACTGTTATAAATCATAATGTAAATATCTGCTTTCTGATTGTCTTAGGCTACCCCTGTGAAAAGCTTGTTCAACCCTGAGAGGGATCATGACCCAATTGAACTAAGTCATTTCAAATAACATACCAACTTGAGCAAAAACAAATCAAAACCAAAGACTTGGATTTCTGGTGAAATGGACTCTTTTTGAAAGCTAAAGGGAAAATAACTCTCCAGAGTGGTTATAGGTGTTGATTTCTAGTGATGCTTGCATGTCGGAGACAATTCACAAAGTGCATCTCTGCAGACCTGCTTAGATAGCTTCGTGGGCTTTGACATGCGCACATGGTGGTGTGACTCGGCTGCAGTAGGAGCTCTTTCCTCCAGGACACTAGGGCTCTGGCCAGGGCTCTACCTGAGGGCATTAGGAGTTGTGCTTCTTTAGGAGTAAGCCTTCAGGATGCTATTTTATTTAAAACAGTCAATACACACAGACCAGCTACATAAAACACACTGTGGGCTCTTTCTCTTGGCTGACTATAGTACAGAGTCCTTCCAGCCTGTTCTCTCCTGGCCATTCTGAGTCGCTAGGACAAGGCTTTGTTGCCTTATAGTAGTCTTGTATAATGTGTGAGCATGGCAGGTTGTTCACACATCCCTAGAGCATGCTGTCTTGGGGCTGGGGAGACAGGTTATTTGGTAAAGAGATCACTGTGCAAATATGAAGACCCAAATGCAGACCCTAACATCCCCACAAAAGCAGGCACGGCAGGGCCTGCCTGTAATTCTAGCATTGAGGAGGTGGATACTGGTAGATCCCTAACGCTAGCTGGCCAGCCAGTCTAGACAAAGCAGTGAGCCCCGTGTCCAACAAGAGACCCCAATTAAGTAAGGATGATGTTGGACATTGACCTCCAGCCTCTGCACACGTATACACACATTTGTACACTCATGTGAACATGTATACACACAAGAACAGATACTCACAGCTATATGCACATTCACGGATACACACTCATGAACACACACACACACCCAAGAATGTTGTCTCTCTGTCTTTATTTTTAATGGCCCCCTTTACCCTCCTCATTGTTTTCCCCAAAGCCACCTGAGCCACGGGTACCTACCAGCCAGTGAGAGTCTTCCCTTTGACCCCAGAGTGGCATGGATGCCCTTCATCTGCTGCTCTACTGCTCAGACCCATCTCATGCATCTGTGTTCCCACTGGGCAGGGAGGGCAATGAATGGGCCTGGAGCCCTGCCTACCTCTGTATCATCTGGAACCGGTTGCTCTTTGCGAGGCATTGCACAATACATTAATGGCGTCTGAAACGATTTGCCACACCTCTTGGGAGAGCAGGATGAAAATGACTTGAAATGAACTGACCAATGCAAACTTTAAAAAGAAACCCACAAGAACCAATGCCTCTTCAAACAAACAAGAAGTTCTTTTGGCCTGAAAATTTTCCCCAAATTTCCTTCCAGCTGAGGGCCTATTTATAGAGGCAAACCAACAATGCCTTCCAGGCCTTCCTTAATCTAGAAGAGCATTGCATTTTCTGGGTTTAAAAACAAGGTATTTGTTTACTTTTCACTGTGTGTGTATGTGCGCGCATTTCTGTGCGAGGGTGTGCAGACATGAGTGTAGGTGCTTACAACGCCAGGAGACGGCGGCAGATCCCCTTGGAGCTAGAATTCCTGGCAGTTGCGAGCCATCTGACTGAGGTCTGGAAACTGAACTTGGGTCTTCTATGAAAGCGACAGGAGATTTTAACTACTGGGCCATCTCTCTAGCTCCAGGTCAATGGATTTTCTAGTCCCTTCTCCCACTCAGAGTCTGTATGTTGACACCTATGGGAGACCCAGAACAGCATGCAAAGTTCTTCAGAGTTCCTGAAGTCAACCTTTGAACATTTTCAGGACTTCTTTGAAGTTTAGCACCTCATCCAGATGCACAGATATCACTCGGCTGTAGCTAAGCTTCCAGCTCTGTGCCAGAAAAGAAGGGCTTCGGGCAGGTTTGAATGACTTCTGCTGATTAAGTCTGAGATTCTGAAGTCAACCTCAAAGATTCTGAGCTACAAAAAAGAAGAAATGAAAAACTGTGATGCTGTTTCCTATCACCACACAAATACTAAAATGCCCAGCGGCAGGATCATGTGTGTGTGTGGGGAAGCTCCTCAAATCCTGACGGCCAGGGAGCAGCCAAGGGTTGAATTGTCGCAAATCCTGCTCTCACTGATCCACTTCTATTAGCCAGGCACCAGCCACTAAAGGCTCTATATCCTCGAAAAACAGTGCCACCACCTGGGGGACAATACTCAAAATAGGAACTGTGAGTGACATTGTGTGCGTGGGTGTGTGGTGTATGTACGTGTGTGTGTGTGTGTGTGTGTGTGTGTGCATGCATACCCATACATGGCATGCTCAAATGCTGGAGAAGGCAATCTACCTCATTCCTGAGAGACAAGGTCTCAGTCTCTCACTAAACCCTGGGCTAGGCTGACAGCTAACAAGCCCCATCCACCCTCATGTGACAACGCCCAACATCGCTTGGGGTGACAGGTGCACATGCAGCCATGACTAACGTTTACAAGGATGCTGAAGATTTGAACTCAGATCCTCGTGTTTGCCTAGTAAGTGCTATTACCCACTGAGCCATCTACCTAGCACAGTGGGAGACATTTTTGATTTACACTATAGAGACACCTCAGGGAAGTCAGCCACGAGCAAACCATTCCCACTAGTTGAAAATGTCTTTCAACTGCAGGGAGCACCCTCCACTGGGCATCTCCTAATGTGGATAGCAGACACTCTTGACCCTTAGGCTCACTTCTCAGACCTCCTTCCCACCCCTGTCCCTTCCATGACCTCTGCGTAGTTCAGGTCAACTGTACTGAGAATATCCACATACGCATCAATAGTCAACTCAAAATTAATATAGTGACGGCTAAACTCCAAATCTTCTCTTCCAAATATTATTTTATAGCAGTATTCTCCTGCACGCTTGCCTGGCCGGGGACTTGGTCATCATTCCTGACACGTCCTTCAACCTTACACTCCATATTCAACGTGTTGTTACAACCTACTTTTGCCTTCTTACAACCTTTAAATTTTCTAACAGGTTTTCAGTTTAATTTATATTTCATGAAATTTGCCCACGTTAAATATATTCTCCAGTCTCTCAGTGATTAAATCTTATCGTGTACCCAGTCATCAGTTTGGGATATTTTTATTATATCAGTTAATCAATTAGTTATGAATTAATATGTGTGTGCACATGTGTGTGCGTGTACACACACACACACACACGCACACACCATGGAACTGTGCAGAGGTCAGAGGACAACCTAAAAGTGTTCGTTCTCTTTTTCCCTTGTGCGTTCCAGGGATCAAACTCTGACAGCCTAGTGCCTTTACCTACTCAGCTGCCTCCCTGGCCTTGTTTGGTTTTAGATTACCGCATCTGCTAGCTCTATTAATCACTTACTGCACCCCTGCCTGGCTTTGTAGGCTTCTCGTGTGCACTATGGGTAGTACCTGCCACTCAGGCTGCTGAAAATGCGAAGAGTTTAATAGTTATCAGGTGTATGTGATTTGATAATGAATCTTGAAGTTAATCTCTCGTTGCATATAAAACTTTATTACTGCGATCATCATTACCTTTTCCATTAGTGACAGATCCAGCCCAACAAAGACTTTCAGCACCTGTCAGATATGTGAGGGTGCAGGATGGAATGTGTGTGCCCAAGTAGCTACAGGCACAAGGTACCCATCGTCTGCTCATTGCAAGGTGAGTTTTTCCTTCCCGCTTCACATTCTCCTATCCCGTTCACACGACTTGGGACCGCACAGGGTGGGTGGCTGCAGGTTTGCAGAGTGGAGCGTGGACTGGTGCAGAGCATACAGTCCTGACCTTGCCTTCAGGGTGGCTGTGTGTGTGTGTGTGTGTGTGTGTGTGTGTGTGTGTGTGTGTGTGGGGGGAGGTTTCTCTGTCAGCAGACGAGAATTCACACCTCATGTTACCTCTCCTGTACCAAAGGAGTCGTAGACCGTGGGCCAGTTATTTTAACTCTGAACTTTGGCTTCCTGATTTTCTGACTGTTTCAGGCTGCTGTGGACTGGGCTCAGGCTTAGCTGAGATGCTCCGTTCACCCCAGAGCACATGGTGAAGAAAAGCCATGGATGTGGCCGCATCACCTAACTGCCCTTGTTTGCCATTAGTCACTCTTCTGTGGCTGTGGTAAAAGCCACAGCTGAAAGCAACTCAGGGAAGAAAGAATTTACTTGGGCTTGTGGTTCCAGAGGGTCAGAAGTGGTGGGGGCATGGTGAGGTGGCAGGTGGTTCCAGAGGGTCAGAAGCAGGGGGCGGGGCATGGTGAGGTGACAGGAGTAGAAAGGAGGGGGGCACAAAGATTGGTGGCCAGGAGCTCAAAGCCTTCCTCCAGTGATGTGCTTCCTCTAGCAAGACTCCACCTCCCAAAGGTTCCATACCTCCCTCCGCCTCAGAGCCTCCATCTGAGCACCAAGTGTTCAAACACATGAGCCTATGGGGGACAGCTCTCATTCAAACCACTACACAAACCAACCCATCCACAGACCCTGTATAAGCCCTACTGATTCCCTCCAAGGGCAGAGACAGGAAAGGCTCTGCCAGGCCACTAGCACTGTGACTCAGATATTGCGTCTTGACCTTGGGAGTGTCTGGGGGAACTATTCCTTTGTGATATCCTAGGACTTCCATACCTTAAATCTTCTATTATCTTGTTCCCTTCCACAGTTTGGGGATAGCAACCTAATCCTGTGATCATGCTAGGACACAGAGAGAAGTAGATCACAGGGATGGAGAGACGGCTTAGCTGTTAAGAGCCCTGGCTGATACTCCATAGGACCCAGGTTCAATTCCCAGCACCCACATGGTGTCTTACACTCATATGTAACTCCAGTTCCAGGGGATACAGTGCACTCTTTCTCCCTCCCCTGGCACGGCATACCCATGGTGCCAGGCATCTGTGGAGGCAATACACCCGTACATACGTACTAGAAACATGGTTTTGTAGAAGACAGGCCTCAGTTCCACAAACCCACTCTTTTCCTGGACTTTGTCTTCAGTTCATCGAGATGAGGTTGAATGCCTGTTCTCTGCTTTGATGTGGCCTCTATAGACACAACATCAAAGTGTTTCCAGAGTGAACTTTGCTCCAAGGCAGTAAGTCACACCACCAAAGCAGCTGTCACCGACCTAATACTTCTGGACATGAATGTGTTCAACTTTCAAAAGAATGTATAAACTAATTGTTATTAATTTTATTCTTTTGAAAAATGGAGCACATTTTAAAATAGCTGCCAAAATTGCACCTAATTTAGACTTCTTCTTCCCATCCTGGTTTGCAGGGAGTCTGGTGTGGGCTGAGCTGGTATGACAGAAATCGCAAATCAAAAAGGACTCCTCATAGATTTCCAGGCTTCAGAAAAGATCTGTCTCCAAAAATGGATGAGGAAGTCCTTGAACACTTCACGGAGGCCAATGGCAGGATTATGCAGAGACAGCAACAGGCAGTTCATAACCTTCTTGAAATTTTTCAAGTGTGAGGGTGAACTCCTCCGAGTTAATAAAACACAGCAATAGAGACATAACAAAGCTCTTTTTTGGCAACAAGAATGATAACACTGGGATATTCTAAAAATTTGCTAGATAAGCAACCCATGATCAAAGGTGAAATAAATCAGAGAAATTGCAGGGTTGATTTATTTAAATATGAGCCTCTTCCTCAGGGAAAAACGATGCCTGCAGTACAAACTGAAATTCTGAATATGGTTGCCAAGACATCCCTCGAAGAAAGATTGCATCTGCCAGATCAAGCCAGGGACAGGAAGAGCCACAGGAGATGGTCAGTTCTCAGGGTGCTTTGTCATAAGTGATCCTTTATCCTTTGTATATAAGGGAGAGGTTATCCCTGAGGCGATTGGAATAACAAATTTCCCTCAAAAAAACGGTAACAAGTAGAAATCTACGGAACAGAGTTTTCAAGATGGCGATGGCAGACGTGGCTATCAGTGAAGTCAAGAGAGGTGCATATCATGTAAGTTGACAGCCAGGTAGTCTTGGACCAATGAAGACATTTAAAGCACAGGCACAAATATATCCTGGGAAAGAGAAGTTATGTATGTATGTAGGTATTCAATAAACCATAGTCCTTCGGTTGAGTTTCAGTCTCTAGTGCTGCATAGCAGATGTCTCCAGAACTAGGTGGTTTGCTCTCCCCATTCAAGGCTCATGGAGCACTGCCAGAGATAGGCTAGGAAGAAAGTAAAAGCTGGTGGGTGGGGAGGAGAACTGTGGGTGCTGCCTCCTGGACTTGACATGCCTGCTGCACTCATGACCTCACAACAGCTGTGCTCACCTGAACAAGATGAGGCCAAGAAACCCAGCAGCTATGGGGAAGAGGCTCCAAAGACCCAGAGGAGCTATTTGCAACTGCTGGTTGGTGGCAGAGGGAGATTCACATACCGGTGGCTACTGGTATGTTGTCCAGGCTCCATATCTATGAGCATAATGGGAATACATATTGAACACCATATTGTTCGTAACAATAGCAAAGAGGGCACCAAGTTGGAAGACAGGCTAGGGACATTGGGGGAGCAACAGTGAGACAGTGGTAGAGAGATATAACCCAAGTTCATTGCATAAATGTAGGAAAATTTCAAAGAATGAATAAAATATTATTTCAATAGCTTAGTGGTTTAAAACAACACTGTATTGTTTCTCCAATTTTAGATTGCAGCATGTAACAATCCTTCCCATGATGTGTCAGCTGAGGCCACCTGGCTGCACTCGAGTGAGAGCTAAGCTGGCCTGGGGTCCAGGAGTTAGGGTTTCTACTCCAAGCAGTTGGCCTCCTGGCACCATGAAGGTCAGAAGGAATCCTAGCTTCTTCTACGGTAACTATTCTTGAAGGGGAATGAAATAGAAACTGCCAAATCTCAGATGCTCCTGACTGGCATGGTCTATTGACTTGTTGGTACAAGACACAGACCAATCCAGAATCAAAGGGGGGCAGACACCAACAGGGCAACATTTCCATGCCATGGGGAAAGAAACTGAAGCCACTCTCTTTGAAGAATCCACCAAAGTGGACCTAAAGGGTCAGTGACTATAAGAATGAAGGCATGCTAAGCAGGGAGTGAAGGTTTGCACTGACTGTAGTGTACCAAGATCTAGAGTCACCTTGGCGACAACCTTCTGGGAATATCTGGGAGGGAGATTCTAGATCGAATTCATTGAAATAGGAAAACCCATCCTAAATGCACGTGGCACCACTCCCTGGGGTGAGGTCCCAGACTGAATAAAAAGGAGAAAGAAACAGAATTCATCTCTGCTATCTGACTATGGACACAGTGTGACCAGCTGGTTCACTACCCGACTATGGACGCAGTGTGACCAGCGGCTTCTACCCGACTATGTGTGACAGCTGGTTTAGGCTTCTGTTACCATGGCTTCTTGCCAGTGTGGACTGTATCCTCCAACTGTGATGTAGGAGACCCTTCCTTCCTTGGGTTGCTATCTAATTTCAGTTCTTGTGTCACAGGTCTATGGCAGAACCCTTCCCAAGGATGAAGGGGACGGAATGATTGTGGAAGCAGATCCTTCCCAAGGATGAAGGGGACGGAATGATTGTGGAAGCAGAGTCAGGTTGGGAAAAGTTTCCATTTGCCTTGCAGAAAGAAGACAATAGGAAGTTTATCCTGAAGAGTTTCAGGAAAATTCCTGGAGACTCTAGGAGAAAGGGAGTAGAAAAAAATCCTGTTAAAATAAATCAGACTTCCCGCCCCTGAAATCAAAGCCTTCTGAATGGTGAAAATATAGGCCAAGACTTGTCTTTCTGTACATTTGTGTCTCTGATGATTTCAGAAGCTGTGACTCCAAAGCAGCAGGAAGATGCATGTCCCAATGACAATAGGACCAGAAAAGCAGAGATGATTTCTTGGTTCTATCCTGTTGTAAATGGCCTCATCACTGGAGCCCCTGCTTCCCAACTAGGGACACAGAGGTACCTTCCTAAGAAGTTCTTGCAAATGTGACCAAGTGTGAAAATGGACTTTTGATGTGTTGAGACTGCTAGTGGCATTTAACCGCGAGAGAGCAGGGATGCTGCTTATGCAAGCACACCACACACTTAGAGAGAGCTGTTCTAGAAGACACAGTGGCATTCCAGTAGAAAACACCAAGACCACAGGGCAGTGTGCAGTACTGGGGCAACGAGAGTACGAAAGTCGAAAGAGGCAGGAAGTCCCATATTCCAACCTAGGTGGCTGCCTTCTGCTAGGATTAGAAGCAGCGCTAAGGTTAGGTTGTATTATATACAATGCTGCCTCCAGGAAACACTTGGTTCAGATACACACAGTATCTTTGGAAATAGACATTTGTTTTCCGTTAATGTAATAGTCTTCTGAAGTGTAAAATGGGAATTCAAGAAATGGAATTTCTTGAATATAAATAAGTTTAAAACTGAAAGTGAGGTAAGGGTGTCGACCGTGGGAGGGGAACTGAAGAATTCTGGAAATTTCTTCTAAGAAGAAAGGTGGAAATCATGACATCCTGATTCTGTTGTTGATTGTTCACTCAGATATGTTCAGTGTTGATGTGACGATCTCTTCCTGGTCATCACACAAGGGGTTTATTTTATTCTTCCTATTTTGAATAATTTTCCACCAGAAGCAAACCAGCCACTCGTACATCATCTGCCCATCCACGTCACCCTAGCCTCCCACCAGGCAGAATGAGTCAGCACCCTAGAACCTCTCTCTGGTGGTGCTGCAGCTAAGACCTGAGCTTGGGCTTGAGACTCCTGGCCAGATTTGTCATAAATCTTGCTCTCTTGGCTTCAGCCTCTTTTAGCTGTTCTCTTTTCTCATCCTTGGTTTCACAGAAAACCTTCCGTGTGAAGGTTCTCCTTGCCCATCTGGAGGTCTGCAAAGTATGCTGTGTGGTCAGGAGATGGGAATCACTGCACAGAAGCCACCAAAGAAAAGGGCTATCTCAACCACTCTCACGCATGCTCAGATTAATTATGTATGTGTGTGTATGGGCAGTTGTGTGTGCATGCTCATAACTGTGTGTGTGTGTGTGTGTGTGTGTGTGTGTGTGTGTGCGCGCGCGCGCGGGCTGGGGGAAACCTCGGGTGTCACTCTTGATGCGTCATTCACTTTGTTTGTTGATACAGGGTCTCTCAGTGGGGCTTGGACGTCGCACACTCTGCTAGGCAGAGCTCCCGTCTCTGCACTCAGTGATGGGACTGCAAGTGCCCAGCACCACGCTCTGCTTTCCGCAAGGGTTGTGTCCATGACGGGTCCTCGGGCCTCGTGGCAAACACTTCACCAGTTGAGCCTTTTCCTCAAACCCTGAATGTCAGATTTTAGACGCTTTTGAACCTTTTTCATGAATAATATAAAATTTCATATAAACAGAACAGGGCGCACTATGGTGGCTTTTACTTCAGTGTGTTTTAGAATCTGTGACATGAGTCCAGTTCGTGTGGCCGGGAAGAAAGCTACTGGGGGAGCGTAGGATGCAGCTGAGGCGGGGTGGATAGTCCTTGCCCACAATGAATCACCTGGGGAATAGTTGAGATATCACTGTAGTTCCTCGCCTGCCAACTGTTTCTCTGGACTCCTTCCCTCCATGGTTGGCTGACGTGTGCTTGGGGAATCAACCCATGCTAGCATGCTCTCTTTGATGGTTCAGAAGGGATCTGAGACTACGCAAAGCCCCGGGGTCATGATTATGAGCAACAATGATTGCACTTGAGTGTTACAGATGTGCTGGATACTAGAGGGTTGTGGTTAATAGAATGTTCAACAACAAAGACTTTATTGTGCAGCTGAAGGGAGGAAAAGCTCCCAACAGCAAAATTCAGACCCTTGGAAAGTTGGTGTCTGGAGCTAAACACACCAAGTTAGGGTTTTCCTTTATATATATATTAAAAAACTTCTTTTTGTTCACCAAAATTAAATGGTCAGAGTTTTTTTTAAAGTTCCCTGTGGGAAACATTTTGCATCAAAGGAGAAAGAGATCAAATGGAAGCGCACCAAGCCAGCGGTTCCGTGCGCAGAGGCTTTTTCCACAGTGTGGTTACGCTGTTAGCAAAATCTGATTAACTCGGGTCACCAGGGGACCGTTTAGTGGCTTTGAAAAAATTTCATTGTACTGATTTAGGTCCCTGGGATCTCCTACTATATGTGGGACCTCAGATCTGGTTGTTTGGTGGCAAATTTAAATGCAGCTGAGGAACTGCCTCAGTCCTCCACCGAGTGCACTGGTGTAACATCAGCTGGTGAGCACTGGGCCCGTGGCGGAAAGTTTAGAAACCGGATATGAAGTTACACCATGCTCAGAACCTCATCAAAGCCCCAGAAAATCGCATGGGGATGGTGCTAGCTATCCTAGGGTAGCTGAAGTCCTTGTGCTGTGGATATTATATGTTACATATGTTTTGATTGTATTTGAAAGGCTGACGAGAGGGCTCAGCGAGTAAAGACACTTGGTACTAAACCTGCCAGCCTGACTTCAATGTTTAGGACTCTCATAGTAGAAAGAGAGAAGAGAGTGCCTCAGGTTGCTCTCTGACCTCCATACATGTGCCAAAATGTGCACATGCCCACATACCACACACACCGCAATAAATAAATAAATACATAAATAAATGTAGCTTAAAATATTGGTCAAATATTTTAAGAAAATTTTCGTTAAATATATCTTAATTATGATATTAATTATGTTTTTGGTACAACCTATCATTTCAATACATGCAAATAGTGCTTAATAACGTCAGGGTAACAGTGTATATATACATATATGCATTCATGTATTCATGTCACCTGAGGCATATATCATTCCTCTATGCTGAGAAGGTTCAATACTCTCTGTCCAGACCCAGGCTCAGTGGAGAGGGCTAGCTGTACTCTAGTCCCAAACTCAGGAATTTAACTCATCATGAGGTAGATTGGCTCCCAAGCATTTTACAGACGATTCTGAATTGTATTTCTGGCCACTGCCTTCTGCCTATGCATTTTTCTTCCCTCCGGATCTGCTCTTTGGGCCCCTTCTGTCCTTCACCAGCAGAGGAAGTGTTCATGTGAACTGAAGATTGCTTGACTATTACTGCCCTTATCACCAACATTTCCAGTGTTCTTCTAGAACTTGGCCAGAGGACTTAGAATGACATAACATTCCATACCTGAAAACGCTTCCAGGACCTTGTTCTGTCAGATGGGTTAGCTGCGCAGCTGGTGGCACTGAGGAATGACTGCAGGGACTTCTATCACTGTTTTGTTCCTCTCTGCTAGTGACCGTAAAGGATGCCCCTCCCCACAAGCCATCCAACCCACAGAATGGCCCAGAGGGAGTGGGATAAGTGGATCCATGCTCCTATGGAAAGGTGTGAGAGGGATACTCTTACTGTGCGTGTGTGCACATGTGCACACACATGGTGCATGTATACATGTGAACATACATATGTGGATGCAGAGGTCAACCTCAAGTGTCATTCCTCAGGAACTGACCACCTGTATTTTGGAGCCAGGGTCTCACATTGGGACCCCGGGCTCACCAATTGGGTGGGTGCTGGGGATCCCAATCAGGTCCTTTTACTGACGTGGCAAGTGTTTACTGACTGAGCTGTTTCGAGCCCCAAGGCTCCTTTGTATTTTCCAAATAGTATATTGTCCTGTTGTCCTTACTCTCTTTGGCTCATAAAAATGGTCTACTCTTCAAGATGAAGGCCATAGCTGGCACAGCTGTCAGGGCCAAGAATTTGTGGCTAGACAGGCCAGAGAGGGCAGAGGGAACCAACCCCTATTATCTGCCAAGTGAGCATAGTATTAATCTGCCTTCTACGTGTTTATCTTTAGACTCATAGATTAGTGCATTTCTCAACCTTCATCACAGAACACTCCTTTTGTCGTAGATGGCAATTAACTCAGAGAACCACAACTAATCAGGATGCAGAGAATAAGTGACTATAGAGTAGTCACCCTATGTGGCCTATCATATCCCACCCTTACACCTCCAAGGCTCCGGGACCATTGCAGAAGATGGGGGAAAAGGCTGTAAGAGCCAGGGCAGAAGCTAGTTCTAAGGAAATTTGTTTCTTCGCATAACAGGGCAGCTGAACATATGAACTCACAGCCATTGGGAAGGCATGCCCAAGACCTATTCATGTCACATCAGACAAAATTTCAGGAGGACACCCTCATCCATGTGAGCACAGAGCCCCACCCCTAGGCGATGAGCTATCGGTGACTGATGCCTGCCAGGATGGAGAGTTGCCTTTCTTTAAGGGTGCAGTTCCAGAATAGTCTGATACACTCCAGTGGATAGCCACACACCTAAGGGTGCACAGGCAGCAAGAGTTGGATGTGAAGATTTTTGCTTTTTTTTTTTTTAATGCAAGTACAAAGTTTGGTAGATATGGAATTGGGGTTAGATCTGGGAGGGGCTTGGGAGTGGGATAGACATACTCAAAATACAATAAATAAAATTCAACAACTAACGAAATATATTAAAACAATAGCAAAATACAACAACAATTCCATTGTCTCAGCTCCTGGGAAGCTCGCAGTGTATTGTCTTTCAACTCTGTTTCTGGTCCCAGAGAGAGAATTGAGGCTGTGCTTTCAAAGCCGCCTGGGAAACATTGGAGACACATGCACAGATGAAGGGATGACTTTGTAATGCCCACCCCCCATTCACTCGGGATTATTTGGGTGCTGGGCATTTCCCTGGGATCTGGACCATGTTTTCATTCCACAGAATCATAGACGTTGGTGTCCCAAAGACACTGCAGCTTAAGCCAGAGCACACATGAGTCCCTTTTGGGGCCTCTGGAAAAGAGCCACAGCTTTGTCCCCCTGGGCAGTCACAGCCAGTCCTAGACATAATGGGTTATATGTCACTGATTATAAACAAGCAGACAATGGAGTTTGTTTTCCACCCTGAGAATTGGAGCTTCGCTCCCTGTCAGCAATGAATGCATTTTCAGCTGTAATAGAAACCAGCGCTAAGCGCCCGGGGCTTTGTCATGCGCTCAGAGGAGCAGAAGGAAATGAAAAGACCAGTCGAAGCTTTAAAAAAATGGATCACCTACTATGTGTGGATTTCTGATCACATTTTCTCTAGGAGTCAGCACACACTGCCTAGTTCACCATGACTCCCTTTAACTTTTCTCAACTTTGCCAACCAAGCACTTGGCAAGAAAGCAGCTACGGAGGGAAGGGTTCATGCTGCCCCACAGTGCCAGGCTACAGGCGATGTGCACTACGCACACATCTCCGTTATGTTGGAGAAAGCATGGTGAGGGGGGCAGCTCACGGCTACAGCAGCTCAAACATTCAGCTGCTTGCTCACATCTCAGCAGGCCAGGAGAGCTCAGGCTGACTACCTAGCTGGACTCTATGCCCCAAGGCCCACACCTCAACCCACTTCGTGTAGCTAGAGGGTTCTTCCTAAGGATCCTCGAGACCCAGCGCTGCTAGCTAATGAGACAGTGTTCTAGCACATGAGCTGTTTGGGATATTTCGTATTTGAATTATGACACTTTTGTATAAGGATAAGGAAACCAAAGAAGACACAAGAGCAGAACGTCCCAGTGAAGCAGGGCTGATGCTGGAACATCCCACTGCATCCCTCTGGCTCCAAAGCATAAGAAGCATCAGTGACTTCACTACGCATCCACGCAGGCCAATTTTCTTCCTGAGCAGTCATTAGAGGTGGAAGGTAGCTCTTGTCCCTCCCATCTTTTCTTGCCTGTGTAATTCCAAATGAACTGCCCCAAGATTAAGCCTACGAGCATTTCTCATTGCCGAGTTCTTTCTTGTGTCTGACTCCAATATTCCTTGCTGTGTTTTGAAGTCTTCTCTCTTCCTAGGCACTGGGGGTAGTTTTACATAAAACACATATCAGATCTTGTGGTTTAATACCTCATTATGCCTAATGGAAACTGGAAACTAGGGGAAACAATCAGTCGTACATGTTGGGTGTTAATGTAAGTCTTTATTTAAGTCTTTCTGACAGTTTTTTTCAGATGGGGTCTCATATAGTGTAGACTAGCCTTGAGAGCTGTGAGGCAATATTATACAGGCCGCATATTTCTACACTGGTGGAGGACAGGCTCTCAAGCCATAGGTCGCACCAGAGGTGGGCACCTAGCGCTTACAGACAGGCTGTCCCCTGGGTCAGGATATGCTAATGTTGTTCTGGTCCCTTCCTTGTAATTATGGAGATCACCTGGGAAGAGGTGTTAATCCAAGCTAGTGACAGACTAGCCACAGTTGTCGACCTGACTTTAGTTCTGCTACCCGGAAACAAAATGCTAATAAACTTCCCCCCTCAGTTTACCTTTGGATATAAAAGCTGTTTTGAGAATAAATGCAGGTGATTTTCAGGATTTAAATGTACCCCGAGAGTCCCTTACAATATTGCTGTATAAACTGTGTCTCAATTATTCCCACACCTCCACGCCGATCCAGAGATAATTTATGTTAAGGTTGAACCCCATCATAAAGCCAAGGATAACTTTGGACTTATAATCTCCTGCCTCTGTCTTCAAGTTTTATTTTTTTCTAGATTCTCTCAACTAAAATTTAACTTGAACTGTATCTTCAGTATTCAGAAATCCTCCCTATCCCTCTACCCCATCCATGCCCCAATTCTCACAATCTTTGAATCAAAAAATAGCTAAAGAAATGGACATTGAAAAAGAGGGGACTTCAATTTGACATGAAAATACAAACATCAAAGTATAGATGTTGATTTACATCCATAATCCTAGCCTTTGGGAGGCCTAGGCAGGAGGCTTTCCAAGAGACTGAGGTCAGCCTGAGCTACATAGTGAGTTCTAGCCTGAGCTATAAGATGCCTCAAGAAAGAAAAACTCCACAAAATAACCAACAACTTCATCAAGCTTAAAACAAAACAAAAAAGAAAATGCAAGTGAGTGCAGGAGAGATGCAGAGGCCCTGCTCTTGCACGCACATCTTTTCCTATTAGCCACACACCTAGACGGGTCTGCACGCTAGCAGTTGGATCCTCCTCTCTAGATGGAAGATCAAAGCGGAGACTCTCTCCATCTGGTCCAACTCATCTGGGAATAAGAGCGGAACATGGGAGGCTGTCCACTGTGGGCAGGGATCAGAGGGAGAGTTAGGCAGCGTGGTTTGTGGTTGGTCACAGAATGCAGAGGCCACGGAGGCTCTGTAAGGAAGTTAAAGCAATCATTGCGTGTTCCAGGCTTAGCTCTGAGGAAGTCACAGGGGATACCAGGGCGCCAGGAAGATATGGGAGTCGGTAAACTTCCTGGTGTTGGCAACTGGTTCTTTACATGCGATGGGCAGAGCACAGAAACCCTTGGGGGCTGGATCCTCCCGTTCTGGGACATCCCCCTGAGCCATCACATCCTAGGGGTGCAGCCTTACCCTGTGAGATGCTTGCTTTGATTTCTGCATCCTGTCTGGACTGTGTTACCTTTACCAAGTGCCTTATTTAGTATTCCAGGTAGGAGTGGTTATTCGAACAGGAACAGCCCTCATAGACTCAAGTGTTTGAATGCTTGGCCCGTAAGAAGTGGCACTGTTAGGAGGTTTGACCTTGTTGGAAGAAGTGTGCCTCCGTGGAGGCAGGCTTAGAGGTCTTATGTCCTCAAGCTATGCCCAGTGTGGCACACAGTCTCCTTCTGCTGTCTATGGGTCAAGATGTAGAACTCTCAGCTCCTTCTCCAGCACCACGTCTGCCTGCACACTGTATGCCTCTTACTATGATGATAATGAACTCAACCTCTGAACAGAAAGTCACTCCCAATTAAATGCTTTTCTCTCTAAGAGTTGCTGGGGTCATGGTGTCTCTTCACAGCAGTAGAAGACTTTGCACTTTCTGCTTTCTCAACTTCAGAAGTCTTCTGCTTTGCGCAGCTCCTTAGTCCCTGACTTCTCTCAAGATGGAGAATGTGGCACCTCTATTTTACCCAAGCCCTTACTCCACTTTTGTCTGGATCCACTTTGTCACTCATGGAGTTGCAGTCTCCAGTTTCTTAACTCACCTTCAGTGTTCCTACCACCGTGGGGTGTATCCTGTCCCAGGCCTGAGGGCCACCCTGTATTGTCCACACTTAGCCAGGGTTTCCTCAGTGGCTTCACCTCCTCACCAGCTTTAGCTCACAGCCTCCTCCTTCCTCTGCAGTTCAGGCCTGGGCTCTGGAAGATGAGATTTGAGTCCTGGCTCCTTGAACAAGTGTGCTGTGTAGCTGAAGTTGTGAGCAGCACCTTAGTCTCTGCCACACTCGGTGTAGACTTCTCTCACCCTTGACATGAAACACTTGTGCTTATAGGAATGTGTGCCCCCCCAACACTGGCCTGAGGGGCACATGCATTTACTCCTCCCGCAGGCCTTCGGGGGTAGCTGCTATTATAAATTCTAATTTACAGATGAAGAAACAAAGGTGAAAAGACCTGAAGAACAGGCCCAGGGTCTGTGGAAAAGAGTTTGTCGCTGGTAAGGTGCTTCCTGTGTAAACTTGAAGACCTAACTGTAAGTCCCACGTCCTGGTCTGGGCCTCTATCTTTGGAGGCCCCATCCCTGTGCCCTCCAAACCTTGACTCCTCCCTGAAGGAGTGTCAAGACAGCCCGCCAAAATCTTGACCACTCCCCGGTCTATTTAAACTGCTTCCCTGGAAAAGTTACCATGTGGTCTCTTTCCTACCCCCCACCCCATAGTGGTTGCATTCATAGCCTCCTGGTTTCCCCTTGGGGCCACCTGAGAGCGCAGGAATCCCATTAAACCTGGATATTTTTAATTTGGCTTGTTGTGATTTGGCTTGGTTGGGATTTTTGCAGAGAGCTCGCATTAGGAAAATTCCTAACACTAACTTTGATCTCCTAAACTCTCATAAAGAAGTCAGGCATTGTGGCCCAAGATGCTTGATAATCTCAGTGCTTGGAGTATGAGGCAGTGACAGGCAGATTCCTGGGGATCAATGAATAGCCAGCCTAACCTGAGCCAGTGAAAGATGGTTTCTCAAAAAACAAGGTTCATGGTGTCTGGGGAACAACACTTGAGTTGTCCCTCTGATCTCTTACACATGTTCATATTCAGGCATGTGAACACATACACAAACACTGAGGGAGGCGAGGGAGACGGAGACAGAGAGGCATAGAGAGACCCCAGGAAAGCCTTGCCATACCCAAGGGTCTGAGGCATCAATGTCCTTGACATGACTGCCCACATCAATAACATGCATTCACTCGGGACTTCATCTGCTCCCCACAGCAAAGCCTGGATCTGAACCCTGCTGTGGAGGAACTGCTGGGCCCATGAGACTCATTTGATGCTTTGCACATGCCTTTCTTGCAGCATACTGTCTGGTTCCAGAAAGGGCTCTCCAACATCCATGCAATAAAAGTATTCTCTCCCGCTTACACTGGAAACTCCCCAACCTAGAACATGCAGACATAATGTCACATTCAGTATTCTCTCATTGCTTGGCTTCTGATTTCTAAAAGAAAAGTAGTGCATACATTCACATGATCACATGTTAACTGGGCGCATGTCTGTGCTGGTTAGTTTTCCTGTTAATGTGACATGACCTAGAATGACTTGGGAAGAGCCAACCTCAGCTGAGGAAATGCCCAGACCAGACTGACCTGTATCCACGAATCTAAGAGACTGTCTTGATTGATTACTGACATGGGGGGGGGGCACAGCCTACTGTGAGCAGCGCCATCCCTAGGCAGTTGGCTCTGAGCTCCATGAGAAAGCTAGATGAACCTGAGCCAGCACATAAGCCCATAAGCAGCGTCTCTCCTTAGCTCCTGCCTCCATCCTGCTGTTCTGAGTTTCTGGCCTGAATTCCTTCAATAATGGATTATGACCTTAATGTGTAAGCCATGCAAACCCTTTGTTCACCCAAGTTACTTTTGTTTATGGTTTTTATCCCAGCAACAGAATTAAACTAGGACCAGTTAATGAAGATGAGCACTAGCAAAGTTAGAGGGATAGGCACATTTTCCAGACCCAATTTTCCAGAGAGAGAATGCAAAGATAAACGGCTCGAAAAACACAAAGACCGTGATCTCCCCCATGAGTCTTTTGTGTCCTTACTATGTCTGTAACGTTGGTTTTTATGTGCAGATTTTCTTAAATAGTTAAAGGCAAGATAAAAAGAAATAAATAGGAACATAGTGGCAGGGAGCCATTGGTGAGCACTTCCCAGTCCTCCCTCAAATTGCACAGTGGGAGTGTGATCTTTGGAGATTCTCGGTGCCTGTTCCTGCTTCAGAAGTGCCACGTTTGGACGCTGTGACTGCAAGGAGGGGACCCCGGGCTGTGACTTGAGTGAAGTGAGTTTCTTGGCATGACACCAAGGTGGGTCTGCTGCGATAGTCGCTCTCCGTGTCGTACAGGACAACACGAAGTCACAGCGCTAGTGAGATGGCGCAGGGGATAAAGTGCTTGTCATGCAGTGTAAAACTAGAGTTGGATCCCAGACACACATATGAACTGTTTGGGCTGTAGTGCCCACTGGAATACCAGTGCTCTGCGGAGCATCAGATCCCCAGGACAAGCTGGCTAGCTAGACTGGCAGAATCAGAAGGGTCTAGTTCAGTGAGAGAGCCTACTTCCACAGATAGAATGAAATGTGGTTGAGGAAGACATATGGCCCCCACACACATCCATGCGCTCACATACATGTGAACACACCACACACACACACACACACAAACAGATGGAAACATCAAATCAGAAATGAACTTGGGCAATGCCCTGAGTCCTGATGGTAAGAACAGAATCACTGAGGGATTATTTATTTCTAACTCTGTACTATCTGCCCCAGAGAAACACTGGAAGCTGACACAGGCTTTAGGCATGCTGGAAGAGGTGTCTGGCCTTGATCCCCAGGGTCTCTTTTGGCCCTTCCCACCACCATCACCAGAGCCTCTTTTTGCCCTGTTTTGACAGGGGAAAGTCCAGGCTAATCAGCAACCCAAGTCTACCTGTTTGAACCCATGCCTAAGCCTGTGCTGGGCCACCACATAGACAGTAATTTCCTTGGAAGCCCTGCCTCTGCAGAAGGCTCCTGGCTCTGGGGTCTATCCAAAGCAAAGAACTGTTTTTCACTATTTCAGAAGAGCTTTGTAAAAAATACAAAACAAAACAACCCTGCCCCTTCTGTAATAAGACTGTATATGTTCAAAGAACAGAGAGCTTTTTCTCATAGCTAGAGGTATTATTTCATTTTTCAAAATTATTAATTTAATATTCCATGGGGCTATAAAACCCTGCTTGAAGTGCTGGTTGGCTAATTCTAGCACCTGGGGACTTGGTGGGACTTTTACAGTGTTGGAATGGCCAGCTGGGCCACTGCTAAGTTTGCTTTTGTCTCAGTTTGTATCTTCTCCAATTCTTTTCTGCTTGCTTAGGTCCCCAAGAATTCCAATCCATGTTGAAATAGCAGCAGCGGGGCTGCGTCCCCAACACCCCAGCCGCTTCCACGTGGCTAGCTTATGCCCGAAATAACAACACACATACTGTATTCATTTAAGTACTGCTTGGCCCATTTCTATCATGACTCTTCTAGGCTAACTCTCGCACCTGGACTAACCCATTTCTAATCATGTTAGTAGCACCATGAGGTGCGCTTACCAGGAAGATTCTAGCCAACATCCATCTTGGATCGGAGTTTCATCCCTCTGCCTCAGAGAGCAGAGCTATCCCGTCTGCCCGCTAGACAGGAGCATGGTGTCTCTCTCTGAGGCGTCTGGCTCTGAGCAGAGCTGCATGCTTTCTCACCTCACTTCCTCTTCCTCCTCGCATTTTCTTCTGTTTACTCCACCCACCTATGTTCTAACCAATCGGGCCAAGCAGTTTATTTATTGCTTAGCCAATGAAATCAACAGATTGATATATGACACTCCCACATCACTTCCCCTTTTTCTGTTTAAACAAAAAGGAAAGGCTTTAACTTTAACATAGCAAATACAATATTACCTAAGCAAATAAAAAGTGAGTAATTTTCAAAACTCTAGAAATGACAGAGACACCTCTCTGCCTGTACAGTCACCCAAAGTTCCTCTGTACTGTTGGGGCATCCATCTTCGGCCTACAGGCCCATAGTTTTTAGCAGACATTCCACAAAGCAGTAAATTTCAAAGGCAGTCACTATCTGCTTGTCCTGAAGAATGTCTTGCAGACTCTTTCATGAATCAGGAACCCCGAAAGATCATCTCACCTTTAGGCAAGTTCAGTAGTCCTCTCTCTGTGGGTTCTCTGTGTCCAGTTTATGCAATAGTCCAGGCAAGAGCAGTTTCTTGCCCAAATGGCTATCAAACTTCATAAGAATCCTCTTCGATGCCCATCTTCCTCTTGAAGTAAATTAGTGCTATATCATATCCCCCTTTAAATGTAAAAGAACATTTATAAACCATATTTGGGAACATGGGCGCAGTTTTTTCTCTCCAAACTGCTTCCTGCTGAATGGGGGCGTCGTTAATTCGGTCTTTCATGGTATAACCTGTGTGCTAGTTTCATCTCAGTTGGCAGTTGAGCGAAGCAATTTTCTGAAGATGTTCACAGCAAATCTTCAGGAGGGCGTGGTCCATCATACCAAATTGGGATAGATGCAATCCATAGGGTCTCATCCTCTGTGAAAACAAAACAAGAATCTCCTTTCCAAAGTATCATGTCCTTAGATCCAAATTTCAAAGTAAAGGCATTTCCAAAATATCTATGTTCAGCAGCATTTATAAACAAATATCTTTTAGTAGCTTTTGCTCCTTCCTCAGCATTCAAACAATTCAAACAGAGCATAATAGCGTACAGTATCAAGATTCTCTTTGTATTTTCCATCTTTGTATGCTTTATTTTAACCTCTATTTCATTTATTTTTACTTTTATTTTATATTCTCTGTATCTTTGTCCTGGTATAACTCTGTAGACCAGGCTGTCCTTGTACTCTCGGCCTCCCAGGCATTGGGATTAAAGGTGTTTGCTACCACACCTTGAACTCACAGATCTGTTTGTCTCTGCCTTCTAGGCACTGGGATTAAAGGCGTGTGCTACCACACCTTGAAGTCACAGAGGTCAATCTCCCTCTGTCTCCCAAGCCTTGGGATTAAAGGCGTGTACTACAACACACAACTTCTTTTTTCTTACTTTTTTTTACTTTAAGAATTTTAACTTTTAGTCTGCATATATTTTCAACACTGTAAATGATTTAAAATTTTTCTTTGTCTTTGACGCTCTCTTTACTGTATCTCTCTGTTTTTCTGACCACATGAGTCTTTAATTTACCAAGCAATCTCAGTAGGACTAAAGCCCTGGCTTTGCCAGCTAGATCCAGTCCATTCCTTAGCTTTCTGCCATTCCAACCTTGTGACTGAGGTACCGGCCAGAGCCGCCTTCAGTGCCACAGCTCTACAGTGTTTCAAGGTCCCTGCCAGCAAACAGCTGCAACAGACAACACTCAAGTCTGCTCTCTATAGTCGGCCCTCCTGCCTCAGTCAGAGTTTATCCTGGCAGGACGACCCAGAAAACCGGCATTTTAAAACAGAGCAGTTTTTTTCCTGCTAAGCCTGAAAACCGAAAAGCATGCCTTCAGCTTTTCGTCAACACCATTTAAGTGTTTCGTGGCAGGACCTCATAAAAGAGCTGCAAGGTTTTGCAGCTGAAGCTGAGTCAGGAAACCTCTCTCAAATGAGAGCACTTGCTTGCCTCTAGCAAGCAGATTAGAACCGAGAAACTGCTGCTACCAAGAAACCATGCTTCACTCCATTCTTTCCCAAGCTTTCTCAGGCTTTTTGTGGATTCAGTTAGCCCCACGTTGGGCAGCCATCTGTTGAAATAGCAGCGGCGGGGCTGCGTCCCCAACACCCCAGCCGCTTCCACGTGGCTAGCTTATGCCCGAAATAACAACACACATACTGTATTCATTTAAGTACTGCTTGGCCCATTTCTATCATGACTCTTCTAGGCTAACTCTCGCACCTGGACTAACCCATTTCTAATCATGTTAGTAGCACCATGAGGTGCGCTTACCAGGAAGATTCTAGCCAACATCCATCTTGGATCGGAGTTTCATCCCTCTGCCTCAGAGAGCAGAGCTATCCCGTCTGCCCGCTAGACAGGAGCATGGTGTCTCTCTCTGAGGCGTCTGGCTCTGAGCAGAGCTGCATGCTTTCTCACCTCACTTCCTCTTCCTCCTCGCATTTTCTTCTGTTTACTCCACCCACCTATGTTCTAACCAATCGGGCCAAGCAGTTTATTTATTGCTTAGCCAATGAAATCAACAGATTGATATATGACACTCCCACATCAAATCCATCTCCAGCTCAAGGAGGAGCTCCTAAATTCCATTCCTCTCCCAAGCTTGGGTCCCAGTTTCCCACTCTGGATGACAGAGCCCATGGGTAAGAAATTCCAAGTCTCTTTACTTATCTTCTTCTAAAGCATACATGCAAGGGCAGAGAAAACTAGCGTCCCTATTGGCAAGAGGTCCTGGGTGCAGGTCTCGAGGAGGAATGTAGAGCGAGGGAAAAGTTGTCGGGACCATCAGGATTCCTGTTGTGTAGCCGGCTTTCCTCTGGGATTTGTCAGTTGCCATTGGTACAGAGTGACGATCAGGCCACCAAAGAGAATCCCAAAGGACATTGATGGTGAGAGCGGAACGCCCTATCTCAGCACACAAAGGCTCGGCCAACTGATCTGGGGTCAGGAAACTTGGGTCTTAGGAAATGGGCCTCTCAGCCCCAGGACCTGGTGCAGGTTTGAGGGTGACGAAGAATCACAAGCAAAGATTAGAAGCTGCCATCTCAAGAAAAGGTCTTTGTTTACAGATAAAGGAAACAGATAACCAAAGACACACCAGAGAAACATGGATTCTGTGTGGAGTCAAAACAAAGTTCTCACCTAGAATCAGCAGAGGAAGCCTGCTTGTTGGGAGACTGCTGTATTTGGGGTGATGGCAGCTCAGGTTTAAGAGCTGAGCTTGGGGGGCCACTTGGGAAGAATCACTTGGGGGACTAGCACAAGGTAGACAGGGCTCCCGCTCTCTGTGTGTCTCTGATGTGGCCTCGTTATGTAGTTGATAGTGCTTACCTGTTTTTGCAAAGGCATGTTTCACTGAACAACTGATGACAATTGCACAAAGGGGTAAGTGCAGGACTAACTCGGCTTCAGTCTGTCTCCTTGCTTACTTTTGCCAAGATTTTTCCAAAATGTATTCATTTTTCCTTATTTTCAAAGGGAACTAGGAAAGTATGAGGAAGTAAGGATTATGACATCCACAACACAGCTCCTGCAACTGAGGCTCAGAAATCCTTGTGGAAGAGGGAGCAGAAAGCTTGTAAGAACACAAGGAGCAGGGAGTTTGCTGTGAGACTGTGTCTCCTAGCAACGGCAGAAGCTACACCTAGAGATTCTCACCAACATGACTGTTAAAACAAGAGTGGGCCACAGATGATACCAATAGACATGCCAAACTGGACAGGGAAAGCCCACAAGGTCACAACCTGCACAAAGAACTACAAGTTATGAAGGAATATTGAGAGAGGGAGAGCCAGTCGTCCCCAGGGAGGACACACCAGTTCATTATCCAACACCAGATGGTCAGCCCCGAAAACACATGAATACAAGTAACACTAGACAGACTGAACAGGTTGTGTTTATATTTAGAAAATATATATATATATATATATATATATGTTTTATAAATAAACATATATGTAGGTGAATAATGTATTTGACAGCAGTTCCTTTAAGAAAAAAAATTGCCATGAATTTGAAAGAGATCAAGAGAGTATATAGGAGGTTTGGAGGGAGAAAAGGGAAGGAGAACTGGTGTAATTATATTATAATCTCAAAAAATTAAAAAAAGAAGTCCATGGAAAGTGACACACAAGTTAAAAAAATGTTGACCACAGAGAGATACTCTGACTTATTGGACACATTTAATCTTTTAGAGATGACAACGCTTTACTAAACAGGGGGAGGCGTGAGAGTCATGCTGCAGAATGGTTTTCTAAGGGTGATTTATAAGCCATTTCTCGGGCTAAGGACTGTCTGCCTTGGTTTGAGTTATTGCGTTATTTGAAAATTTGAATGAGCAAAGGCAGTTAATTTGTCAGCTTTCTGGTTGACCTCAGGGTCACCATGTTCTATCCAGATGGTTTTGGTGAGATTTATCTGGGGTGACCCCTCTGTTGAGCTCACGCCTGCAATAGCACTTAGCCTATCCTTGGGGTTGCTCACAATGCTTGCCTTTGAGCCTCGAGATCCACACCGTGCGGGCCTGGCTAATGTCTTCGAGGAAAATGCTGCAATTCCTCAGAACAGATCGGAACCGGAAGGGAGACGTCATTATCCCAGATCTGACTGTAAATTGTGCTGTTTAGTCTGTGAAGCAATTAGGTCTGGGGCATGTAATGTGATCCCTTGGCAGCCTTGGTTCTTGTAGGCCTGTTGCTTCTCTCTAGGCTCTGGCACAGAGATTTCAGGCCAGTCTCCTGCTGTGCACCCAAAGACATCAGCTTTCTCACCATCTGCTCAGCTGTGTGCATAGAAGGACATGGACTGGATCTTCACGGACCTGAGTTCAAATCCCATCTTCATTTCTTCTCTGCCGGATCAGTCACTTCATCTCCACCAGTTGTGTTAAACTCCCCTCGTCCTCTTTGCCATGCAGGTTTATAAAAGAACCATTCAGGGCCTGACGTGGGTAGATAGATGCTATATTTTCTGAAATCCACCCAGGTCTCCATTTGATTGACAGTAGCCACGTTCATCATTTTTGGAGGATGCTGGCTGACCTAAGATCATCTCCATTACTGTTTCCATAGAATTTCAGCAGAACCTTGTATGTATGAAGTGGGTACTTCCTTCCAGTAGTACCGTGGCTGTTGCATATATACCTCTAAGCTACAGCTATCATTTTAGTTGTATATCTCTTTGTGTGTGTATTTGTGTGAGTGTGCATGTTCATGTGAATGTGTGTGCACATGTTTGAGTATTCATGTTCATGTAGGTGTGCATGTATGTGTGCGTGCACGCATGCGAGTGCATCAGGAAGTCGGAGATCAACTTTGAGTGTCTTCCTCAATCACTCTCCACCTTAGTTTTAGTCAGGATTTCACTGATGCTGAAGTTCACGAAATTCAGCTACAGCGCCTGGACTGGTGGTCCTTCTGTTTCTCTGCCTCCCCATCTCTGGGACTGTAAGTGCATGGCAGCTGCATCTGGCTTTTATGTGGGTACTGGGACAGCACTCAGACCCTCAAGCTTGCACAATGTCCTCTTACCATTTACGTTGCTGTGATAAAAACACCCTGAGCAAAAGTAGCATAGAGGAGGGAAGGATTCATTTGACTTACACGTCCAAATTACAGTCCGTAGTCATGGTAGGAACTCGAGTAGCTTGTCACACCTAGGCAGGAGCAGAGAGAATAAACATTTATATAGTACAGGGCCCAGCCTTGGGGGGGTCTTAGTCTTCCTACATCAATTAAAAATCAAGACATTACCCCACAGGCTTGCACCCAGGCCAGTCTGATCTAGATCATTCCTCAGTAAGATTCTCTTCCCTGGTGATTCTGGGTTGTGCCAAGCAGACAGTTGAAACTGACCAGAACCCCAGTTCCTTATTTGTTTACATCTGATCTGTCATCCTCGAGACTGCAATATTTCCAAGCATATGATCGTAGTGGCTTTGTGACCCTTCACCGAACATCCAACGTGGTGCCTGGCACCCAGTGACACTCAGAATCTTGTGTATGGGACAATGAATGAAAACCTATCCATGTGCCGTAGGTTGAGGTAGTTCTCTCCTTTGCTTTCCTGATCAAAGCCCAAGGTGATTGTCGTCTTGCTGGGAGTTCCAACAGAGTACTTTCACGTTGGTGTCTTTTAGCTACATCCCCACACCGTCAACCACCGCTGTGGACTCCTCGGCTGTACAGGAATGACGTGCAACCTTTCCAGGCTGTGCTGTAGCTCAGTGGTAGAGAACTTGCCTAGTTTGCAGGAGGACCTAGTTCAGTTCCCAGCACGGCAGAAACAACACGAAAACTTGATACTCCTGTTGCTCAGGATCTTCTGGTACAGCAGGGGTTTGGTGTCCAAGAGCAGTGCCAACAGGCTACAGTCGTATTTAAAAGAGCAAATAAAAATCAAGGAGGCACTCTGGGGGGAGGGACCCCCATGTGTTCGAACAGGAGAGGGTCTCTTTCCGATGAAAGATACAGTGTTAGACATATTCCTGATATACTGTGCTTTGAGCCAAGTCTCGTTCCATGTGGACTCCAGCACACATTTGGTTTAAATTATTCCCTAATTTGCTTAAGTGTCTGTGGTGTCTTTGCTCTTGGTTTAGGACCTGGAGAATGGAAAGAGGGGATCTCACTGTCCCCGCCTCTGACTCCAGGGCAGAGACCCTCCCAAGGGCCCCTCTCCTGGGCTCAGTAAGAAAGCGCTGAAGGATGGGAACCCAAGATCCCAGGGTGTGACAATAGAAGGGCCACTGTGCTTCCCTTCCACTCTGCTGAGTTCCATCACCAAACTTGGTGTCGAGTTAAATTGAGCTGTTTTGATTTTGCGGCCATGCTAACATATACTGCATTAGTGTGTTTGTCTTAAAGTCTACCCCACTCTTCCAAGGAAGAAGAAAACAGCCAGGGCTTGAAGCAGTTCAATCGTCCATACGAAAGACTCTGTCGGTGTTTCTGAAAGTGTCGGAAACCCCTTTTTGTTTGTGTGTGTGTGTGCACATGCACGCACGTGCATGCACGCTTATAGATGTGTGTGCATCCTGTGTGTACCTGTACCGAGAAGTCACAGATAAGCCTCAGGAGCCATTGACTTCTTTGTTTCTTTTAGTTTTTGTTTTTGATCATTTTTTAATTGATTCTTTGGGAATTTCATAACAGGCATCCCAACCCCACTCACTGAAACTTCTCTCAGATATCCTGCTGATGGTCTGAGTCATGGAGATCCTGCAACTCTGGTTCCTTAGGACCAGTCCTTCTGCACCCTCCAACAGGTCAAAGATGAGGTAGATGTTTGGATGGGCCAGTTCAAAGCCCACCTGGATGGTGGGCCTGGGTGATAGCTGAGTTGGTCAGTACAGTCCTCCACCAGGACTGCCCCCTCAGGCAAGGGTCAGGGCCAGCTTTCCCTTTGTGGGGGCAGGTGCGGCAGGGGTGGGGTTGGGGTGGAGGTGTTGGGTGCAGTTCTCTAAGGACCACCGAAGGCCAGGGACAGCTCTTATGTGGCCGTGCCACTGGGGTCAATTCTCTCAGGGAAGGAGGGCAGCTCTCTCTCTCTCTCTGAGGCACTGACAAGGAGCAGTACCAGTTCTCTGGTGCCCAGGCCACCATGTCAAGTCTCCCATGGCCCCTGGTAGTGATACAGCACAAACACATTGACACAGACCCCGGCTGCAGCAGGACCACAGACCCAGACAGGGCCCTGGCTGCAGCTGGGGCCTAGACATCACCATGTCCCTGGGGGGCAGCATTCAGATGGGTCACCACCTGCAGCCATTTAGATCGCTATGGTCCTGGCAACAGCATGGCCCTTGGACACCATGGCCTCAGGTGGTGACCCAGACCCTGGGCATTCTCACTGCTTTCAGGGATAACATGGGCTGTAGCCATCAACACAGACCCAGACTGTAGTAGGACCGCAGACCCGGACATGGCTCTCAGCTAAATGCAGTGCCTGCAGGACGTCACCATGGCTTAAGGCGGTAGCCCAACCACAGGCAATCCACATGGCCCTCTCTGGTAACAAGGGCCTTGCACATCAACGCAGACCTCAGCTGTGGTAGGGCTATAGAGCCAGAAAGGCCTGGACGTCACTTGGTCCCAGGTGGCAGCGTAGGCACTCATATTAGCCTGTTCCTCACCTGACCTTTGAGTCTTCAGTTCTGCTCCTCTCCACGGTGCACGAACAACTCTGCTGCTCCTCTCTCCCATCTCTCCACCACATACCTGTAACCCTGTAACCACACCCTGGGGGCGCGGAGATCTAGTGGGCCTGCCAAGGGGACATCTATTTCCGCTTCTTGAGATAGGTTCTGTCACTAGCCTAGAGCTTACAGAGTAGGCTAGGTTGGCTGGTCACCAAGCGAGTATCTCTGCTGCTACATGTGGTCCCATACTTGGTTTGTTTTGTTTCTCAGACACTTGGGGTCAGGGGACTGAACTCAGGTCCTTGTGATTGCACAGCAAACATTTTACTCACTGGACTGCCTACCAAGGGCACCCTGTTTTAATAGTCTTTGTTGGACCCACTTCCGGGGCCAGCACTTCTTCTGGGTCACAAGTAAGCTTTCCTGGCTACAAACAGGGGGAATACAATCTCATGAGAGACAGGACTCAACACCAAGGCTTATACTACTAGACATGAGTGTCCTTGGGAGTCGTGGGGCTCAACTGGACTCCGTCAGAGACAGCAGAGGTCGCAGGGGTGGTATGGGACTTGCACAAGCCCTGTCAGCTAGGAGTAACTCAAGCCCGTTCTAGAAACTTCATTCCCAAACCTGAAGAGCCAGCTTGCATAGGTGGTTGAGTGCTGATCTCTGTCATGATCTCTTCCTACACCAGTGAACGCCTTTTGTGTTCCATCCTCCCATGAGCACTATACCTTCCTCAGACTCTCCACTCTGCGCTGGCAGGCCCCTGCTTCTCACATGCGGCTCACCTGAGCTGTGCAACAGCCTTAGGAAGTAGTGACTACTGGGTTACTATTACAACTATCAGTAGACATGGTTCATTGTAATTACTATTATCCTCTCTGAGCTACAGAAGTGCAGGTCCAGGTGTGTTCTTAGTCTGACTGTGCAGCTGTGGCATTCTGGGTTCTGAGTGGGGTCTTTGTTGAACCTCATTAAGTGAGTCACAGCATGAAGCAGTAGGATGTTCAGTAGAGGTGTGCTGTCTGTAGGGATGTCAACTGTTTCTGGACTGAAGCTCTCTGGGAAAAGCCACATCTATGCTGTTTTCCAAGACCGATAGATTGCTTGGTTAGAACTTCATGACTGTAAAGAATTGGAAGATTGTAGATCCAGAAGCAAACCATCCTGGGTCATCTGTAAACCTCTTATTTGTCATTCATTGCCCACCACTATTTCTGACTTAATGACCTTGTGACTATCAATGAAATCTTTTGGAATATACCAACTTATCAGATCCTAGCTTCTACCAACTCAAAGCGTAAAATAAGTCATCAGATAGTATCAGAAATCTGCAGCAGAGATTGCCTGCCCTACTTTGCTATAACTTATTATGTGGCTTAAATGAGAAACATCCCTGTTTCAGTCTATTGCTGGGATGAAACTCCATGACCAAAAGTAACCTGGGGAGGAAAGGGTTTATTTCAATTTACATGTCTTGGTCATTGTCTTTCTTGAAGTGAAGTCAAGGCTGGAACCTGGAGGCAGGAGCTGATGCAGAGGCCATGGACAAGTGCTGCTCACCGGCTTGTTCCTCATGCCTTGCTCAGCCTGCTTTCTTATTGCACTTAGGACTATCTCAGGGATGGCACCCACAAAGTTGTAGGCCCTTTCACATCAGTCACTTCTAAGAAAATGCCCTACAAGCTTGCCTACAGCATGATATGGTGGAGGCGTCTTCCCAATCGAGAGTTCTTCCCAAATGACTAGCTTGTGTCGACTTGATGTGAAACTAGCCTTCACATCCACCATAGTCTTAGGCATTTGAAGGCTTGGTCCCAGTTGGTGGTGCTATTTTGGGGAGGTTTAGGAAATGCCTTGCTGGAGGAAGTACGTCACTGGTAGCAGCCTTTGAGAGTTCATAGCTTATTTGTAGTTCTAGTTTGTTTCTGTCTGTAGCTCTCAGCTTTCTGTTCCTGTCACCATGCTGGCCGCTTGCTGTCATGTGTACCTGCCATGATGAACTACAACCCCTAGAACCAGGGCCAAAATGAACCTTCTCTCCCATAAATTGCTTTTGGTTGTGGTATTTTATCTCACAGAGAGAAAGTAATAAATATACTGACTGACCTACTCCTCCCACCAGATACACTACCTACCTGGTCCTCCCACCTGATACACTACCTACTTAGTCCTCCCACCAGATACACTATCTACCTAGTCCTCCCACCAGATACACTACCTACCTAGTCCTCCCACCTGATACACTACCTACTTAGTCCTCCCACCAGATACACTGACCTACTTAGTCTTCCCACCAGATACACTATCTACCTAGTCCTCCCACCAGATACACTACCTACCTAGTCCTCCCACCTGATACACTACCTACTTAGTCCTCCCACCTGATACACTACCTACTTAGTCCTCCCACCAGATACACTGACCTACCTAGTCCTCCCACTAGAAACACGGGCCTACCTCGTCCTCTCACCAGATACACTGACCTACCTAGTCCTTCCACCAGATATACTACCTACCTAGTCCTCCCACCAGATATACTACCTACCTAGTCCTCCCATCAGATACATTACCTACCTAGTCCTCCCACTAGAAACATGGGCCTACCTCGTCCTCCCACCAGATACACTACCTACCTAGTCCTCCCATCACATACACTACCTACCTAGTCCTCCCATCAGATACACTACCTACCTAATCCTCCCATCATATTCACTACCTACCTAGTCCTCCCACCAGATACACTGACCTACCTAATCCTCCCACCAGAAACACGGGCCTACTTAGTACTCTTACCAGTAGATTTGAGATGAGCCTTGATTATTACTTTTTTATACTCTAACTATAAAAATTTCATAAAACTAGTTCTATATTAAAACATATTATTCTAGGCAACTTAAACGTGTGTTCCTGGACCATCGTCCATCACACTTATCTCAAGAGTAAACTTTTATTCCCTTTGACTATCATTTATATCAGTATCTACTTTGAGAAGTGTCTGTGGCTTACCCTTGGGCCCTAGTAGAATCTGGACATTTGACCATGGTCCTCAAGGTTACTATGAAAAATAAGTGGCCCATCATGAACCTTAAATCATAAAGCTAAACACATATGCCTCCTTTTTTTATTGAATTAAACACACATGCAGTTGGGTTCCAGAAAGTTCTAAGGCACAAGTAACTCCCATAAACAGGAGATCAGGTATCAAGGTCCAAACTCCTACCCAGGGTGTTTGGTCTGGGTGATCTCACAGGCCTGTATCCCAAAGACTTTGTGTTATTACTGTCTGAAAAAATCTTAATAACCTCTTTAACAAGACTTCTTCATTTTCATTTTCATCTGGGTGTGTCTGTGAGAATGTTTCCGGAAGCAATTATTATTTCAACCAAGAAATTGAGTAAAGGGGACCCACTCTCAGCACTGCGGCATTAATACAAATTTTAAAAAGTGGAGAGAAGAATAATTCACTCTTTCCTTTCTTGACCTGGGACAGCCATTTTCTCATGCCCTTCCAGGTTGACTTTGGAAACCTTGGTTCCTGCATCTTTAGGCTCTCCATCTGTCAGCCTCGGACTGAGTCAGAGCATGCCTGGAACCCTGAGTTGCAGAGGGCAGACTTGGGGACATCTCACCTTCCATAATTGTGGCTCATCCTGTCTCTCACGGTCAGGTTCAGGGATCATAGAGTCTCTGATTGTTGTGAGAAAATACCTGACAAAACCAACTTAGGGGGCTCGCTTCTGGGTCCCATCCTGGGGGAGAACGCTTGAAACAGCTGGTGACATAGACATCCACAGTCAGTATGCAAAGGTTCTCAGCCGACTCTCTCTTTTTACTTAGGCTGGAGCTCCCCAGTGTGGGATGATGCTACCTACAGTGAGGGTGCTGTTCCTCATCTATTAACCTGGTCAGAAGGCCTAATAGACATGCCCGGACACTTGTCTCCTAGTTCATTCTAGATCTAATTAATTACCACAGCACCTGTTCCACACTGATTCAGTTAAGGTGGAACCCAGTTGCTGTCTGTGCTCCTTATATGCTTAATTTTAAGAATAGGCAAAGAAAGGGTCTCTGTGTCAGCAGAAGTGATTGATGTTGTTTTGGAAAGTTGGTTTCTCCTTGCTGTCCAATGGGGTAAAGAGGAATGTTCTAGAACATCTGGAAGCAGGGGGTTCTTTGAGCTACTGCTTGGTAGTGCAATGTCCTGTGAGAAAAGTTAGTAGTAAAGTTGAGCCTGGTGGCCCAGGCCTGTCTTTGCAGCCTCTTGAGAGACTGAAGCAGAGCGATTACAAGTTCAAGACTGCTTGAGCTACAGAATAAGTTCCAGGACAGCCTGGGTAGTTCAGCGAGAGAGAGCATGTCTCAAGGTAAAATGATAAAAAGGCAGGGGATATGGTTCAGTTGCAAATGTGAGACCGTAGGTTCAATCTCTAGTAATGTCCATGCTGGACTGTAACAACCCATACCAGTTGGACTGCTAATGGCCCATATCTTGTAGAAATAAAAGTTAGGTCATTTCATCAGAACCTGGTCACCTGGCAAAGGAGACATTGGCTATTTAAAAGGCTGTACACACTGGGAGGGGTCACCTCGCCAGGTGCAGAAATGGGCCTATCAGAATGATGAGTTTATCTTACTTTCCTAATATTATATTTGCACATTTTTCCCTTTTATTCTGTTTCCTCATTTCAATATCACCTAAGATGTGTTAAGAGCAGTTAATTTAGTATTGAATCATACACATTGCCCTTGTTTGATTTCTGTTGCTCTGACAGAACACTGATCAGAGGGACAGGAAAGGGTTTATTTGGCTCGCAGGTTACAGCCCAGTGTTAAGGGAACCCAAGGCAGGAACTCATGGCAGAAAGCTGGAGCAGGAACTGAAGCAAAGTGCATAGAGAAACATGGTTCCTGATTTGCTTCCCTGGCTTGCTCAGTTTCTTTCCTATACAAGCCAGGGACCACCAAACCAGAGATGGCACCACCCAGAATGGGCTGGGTTTGCCCACAGCAATCATTAATTAATTCAGAAAATACTTGCACACACTGACTTACAGGCCAGTCTGAGGAAGGTAATTCCTCCACTGAGGGCCCCCTTTCCCCAGTGGCCCTGGTTTGTGTGCAGCTGACAAAGCTAACCAGCATTCTCACCTCCATATTTGTGTAGCCCAGGGGGAAGAAGATGGATTTTAAAAATACCCTTGTGTCTTCCTTTACAGAGAAGGTTGCTGTTTCGATGGCTACATGAGATGGCTCACTCAAACCCAAGTCCCCATGCTTTGGAAGCAAGCGCCTTGCCCACTGTGTCATCTCCCCAGCCAGCCTCTAGGTGAATAATTTCTGTTTTGAATGGGGCTGACTTCTTCCTGCCACAGTGCAGGAGCTCGTTACCCCTTCTGGAGACCACGTCTCTAGACATGCACAATTGGCAAATATTTTTCTCTCTCTATGACTTGTCTATTCATTTTATTTTCGTGTCCACAGAATTTTAACTTCTTTGATGTACAACATGGTACAATTATGAAACAGTGTCAATATTTGATATTGATATAATTTTATAATATTCAAATCAGGGCAGCCATCTCTGTCTCTTCACACACTCATCATATCCTTGTAGTGACTCACGCAGTGTGTTTTTGTCGTAGTTGCTTTTTGAAGTGCATGGTCCTAGTAGCCTAACCACCTGTCACAATGTCCACCCTTTAATACTATCACAGTGTCAATACCTAAGTCTTGGAGGAGACACATCCAGGCCACTGCAGTCATGGTGACACACACACAGATACACACATGGTGTGCACGGTGTGCTGTGTGAAGCTGGTTGGCAGAGCCATTCCAGTCTTTGTAACCTTGCGTAGTAACTTGATGAGCTATTGAGAATGGAATAGAATCTCTAGCGTTGTGCAATTTTCAGTTTCTCCTCTCAGTTGGTCACTTTTTACCTTATGAGTCTGGGGGTTCGATTACTGTTATGGTTTCCTAATGTATTGATTTTTTATCGTTATAGAATAAGTATGCTTGTCTTTCACACCATCTCTAGTCTAAGCCTGTTTGGCCTCTTGTTAGTGTCACCCCTGCAGCTCCTTTCTGGATATAGACTGCCTAGTGTGTCTTTCTCTGTCCTTTGGCTCTCAGCTCACCTCAGGGATGATCGAAGAGATGTTTCTTGGACAGGCATCAGATAATTAGTTCTTGCCTATGAAATTCAACCTGATAATCTTGGTCTTTTTACTTTGTTCCTACATACACTGTTTTTGTAGTTGTTTTTGTGATTGTCATTTTGCTATGTTTTTCTTGTTCCTCCTTAGATTTTTTCTTTTATGCTAAATGAGCTTTTATGGGAACCGGTCTGATTCTTTAATTCTTTTGAGAAGTACGTTTGAGAGCGTTTGCCTAAATATTTGGAGAATGTTCTGTCAACTGTAAAATTATTAGTTCACTCTTTGGTTTCTATCTTCCTGGCCGTGTTATTTCCCTGTGCTTCGTTCTCCATTGGGTGATTGACTGCTAACTTTATGGAAGCGTTTTCTTTGTAGTGGTACTTTTCTTTTGCTTCTTTTAACATTTTCTCTGTTTGGGTGTGAATTTCTTTCCTTCTCCTCCTCTTCCTCTTCCTCCTTCTCCTCTTCTTGGAGGAGGTCTTACTGTAGCCCCAGTTTCTGGAACTTGCTGCATTAGACCAGCCTAGTTCAAACTCACAGAGATCCATTGTCCCTGCCTCCAGAGTGCTGGGATTAAAGGTGAGTGCCACCATTAATTTCTCTATGTTTATCCTATTGACAGTCTATTGAGATGCTTAGGTCACCGAATTAGATTGAGTAATTACAAATTTTGGGATTTTTATACTACCATGTCTTCAGGTTCATTTGTTTGTTTTTTTGTTTGTTTGTTTTGTTTTTTTCCTATCTCTGGTTTCTCTGGGATTCCAATATGGTGTGAATTTTGGTTTAGTTTATGCTAGGGCATAGTGTCTGAAGGTTTATCTTTCTCTCTGCTCCTGAGACCATATTTAAGTTTAAGTTCTTTCTTCTATCATCTTGATATTTTGATTGAGCCTCTTAAATTATTTTTCCTTTTAGTTTGAACTTTTGAATTAAGGAGTTTTCACTTGGATATATTTTTTATATATTTTTTACATCTTAATAAACAATTCTGTTTGTTAATTCATTGTCACCTCTTCCTTTTTTTCTTTGAACATAATTTTCTTTTTATTTTAAACTATTTAGAGTAACTGATTTTAATTTAGTCTGCTAAATTCAGCATTTGAGAACATTCAAGATAATTTCTGTTGGTGGCATTTTCTCTCACATACTTTGCCCTTTATATATATGCCCCCCCCCCCAGTGTGTGAGCACGTGAGTATGCCCATGTTCCCACATGAAGGCCAGAAGTCAATGCTAGAGGTCTTTCTCAATCATCTTCATCTGTTTTTTTTTTTTAATATATATTTTTTTCTCTAGACAAGTTCTCTCACTGAGCCTGGGGCTCACTGGTATGCTAGACTGGTAACCAGCAAGCCCCGGAAATCTTCTCTCCAGCAAACCCCACCACACCCAGAATTAATGTGTGTGTGTGTGTGTGTTGGAGACATAGGTCCTCACTTCTCTCTGGACCCTTTAATCTTCATACAGATGTCCCTGCTTCCACCTCTCCTCTTCTCGTTTGCTCTTCCGTTAGTCCCCAGCTCAGCATCTCTTGACACGGTGGTCTGATAATTCTCCCATGCTGTGCTCTTGGGTAAGATCTGAAAGTGGTACCTAGTTTTCTTCCTCGTGAGGCTCTGTGTGGATGATCTTCGGGAAAAATGGGAAAACTGGTCCTAAGTTCATGGACAAGCAGTTACCCTCCTTCAGTCCACTAAAGATCAGCTCATCTCCTGTGTTCGCTGGCTTTGAGATTTCCAGGCAGACCGTGCCTTCCAGCTTCTGGGGCCACAGAGTGAGGTAATGGGCCTCCTGCAGCTCTCCTTGTTGTAGGGGTGAGGAACACCTTTCGCCTCTCATTCTTTCTCCACTCCTCATTTTAAAGACTTCCCCACACTTCCCATAGACCAGGACTTGAAAGGGCTCTGGGATGGGCTCCTTTGAGAACCCCCTTCTCATTCTGCAGTGTTATCCTGGAGCATCTTATCTGGTGGACCTGATGCTCCATTAGAGATTCCAGTTGCATCTTCTGTTACGCTTGTGTTTATTTTTAGGGACATTTTTGGGTCCCCATTAGACTAAACAACGGTCTTTAACGTTATGGTTGCTGGTGGATGGTATGTGTTGGCTGTTTGTACTGTTTTGTTTTAGCCTGAACATGGTAGAGCTTGGTTGTGTGACCCATGAAGCTGTGAATTCCTGAAGAATGGGAACTCCACCTTATTCACACCCATTTCCAGGCCCTGCTTTGGCGGCTGTACAAAGTTGAATGAACAGAAGCACTAGAAAAGAGCCTTTACCATATATCCCTGTCCTTCCTTCATGGCATCAGTGAGACAAGCCTATTTGGATGTTTATGAATCCCACCCTATCGTACAAAACAGAGTCTTCATTTATGGATAGTTAGCATAGAGATGGATGAGATTAGTGCACAAATGTTTTGTACTCTTTCTGAGGGCTGGGAGGGCGTTCTTTCTTTTCGCCTGTGTGACCCTGTAAACCCAGTCAGAAAGATGGTTCCTGAGAATCTTCCAAAAGAAAAGAACAGGAGGAAACCTCCTCAGGGTGACAAACAATAGTGGCTGCCATAATGTCATAATGCCATCCCTTGAACACGGGTCCTCTGCAAGAGCAGGGAGTGCTTGTTACCAAAGAAACACCTTTCCAGTCTATGTCGTTTGAAAGAGAAGTCACCTCAAAAGATATGGCCAAGGAAAGATGGAGGGAATCACATTTCTCCTCAAGTCCTTTGGTTATCCAGAAGTCTCAGGTCAAGTGTACACACATATTCGGTGCCAGCCCAAGTCACAGGTACTTGAACATTGTCATCCCCCAAATGGTTTCTCAATGGTGAAAAGTGTGTGTGTGTATGTCTGTACATGTGCTCTCTATCCATTTCCTCTTCCAATTTAGGTTAGCTGAGAAGGTTTATTTCTTGTGTGTGTATATATATGTGTTTGTATGTACATGAATGTATGCACATGTGTGTGCATGAATATGGCATTTGCAAATCAGAAGCCACCTTGTTTGTCATTCATTATTAGTTCCTCTCCAACTTGTATTTTGAGTCAGGGTCTCACATTGGATCTGTGGCTCAAACTCAGGTTCTCAATCTTTTCTGGGCAAACACTTTACCGACGGAGCCATTTCTCCAGCCTTATTTTTTATTTTAATTATTATAAAATACAATTTTATTCTGAGACAGACTAAACATTATTTTTCATAAAGCTTTGAGCTATTGAAATGGGGATCTCTTGACAATTTGCACAACTATGTGGGTGCAGACTCCTGTTCCAGGAATAACATAAACACCTCCAGCTACAAGTGGGTTTGGCCTTACCCAGCCTGGAGACCTTGGATCCTGCTCACGGATTGTCTAGGGGATGTCAAGAAAGAATTCCAGTGCATTCCTGCCCATTCCAGTGTTCTGCTCAGAGCATGATACTCCAGCCCACATCTGGCCAGGTATGATACACTGGGCCAGAGTTTGCCTGTCTGGCCTCAGAGAGAGAAACATACCAGATTCCATACACAAGTGGCTTGCCTGGATGTGGGGGAGGAGGTGGAGGGCCGCCGCCACGATGTCCCAGGATTGTGTGTCTTGTGGTTAAACACTTAGGGCTTTGACGTAGGCAAGGCAGTAGAGCTGACCCTCCACGCTGCTGCAAACAACCTGAGGTGCCTTAGAAACTCAGTTCTTTGCTCAGAGGGAGCCTGCCTTTCAGAGAACAATTTTTCTAGTCTGTTTGGTTTGATCATGTCTGGCCAGGGGAGATTTCTTAACTCTGGGCATAAAGATTTGCAAAGAACAGGAGGTTGGGAGACTGAGAATTAAATGTTCATATTAAGTGCATTCTCTGTGTCCTGAGTAACAAACCAATGAAGTTGCAGGGGGTAAGCAGGAGATGGAAACAGCAAGAAAGCGAAGAGAAAAGGTCACAAAAGAATGATGGCCGGCTGTAATGTGGGCATATTCTGTAATCTTATATGTCCAGACACCAGGACCTATCCCCCCAATAGTTTGTACCATGGAGAGGGGTCAATGATGCTCTCGGCTGCAAGAACCAGGGCTGTTGCTGGTGAGATGGCCGAGCAGGTAAAGGCAGTTGCAGCCAAGCCTTAACCTGAGCTCAATTCCCAAGTCCTATATGGTGTGAGCAAGAGCAGAACATTATCCTTGATCTCCTTAGGTGTGCTGTGTTGCATGCTTGCTATGCATAGAGATAAATAAATAATGTAATGCTTCTTTTTTTAAGGAAAAGAAACAGAGCTGGGGTTAAAATCCAGGTTATTTTAATGCTAGATTCTGAGACCTTCACGCTGTATCTCAGGCAGTGAAGGACGGAAGTATCTTTAGGCTGGTGTGATGTCCCTCCTGGTTGTGTCCCACTGAAGAGGGCTTTGCAGGAAGCCATAGGCTAGCTGTGGGATTTTTCCTCTCTGTTGGCATCACAGGAAGTGAATAAGACCTGATGGAGGTGCAGTTATGTCCTGTCCAGTGTATACTAGGGTCCTGAGTATCACTGAGCAAAGCCCAGAATCAGAGCACTGGAGACTAGTGGGGGCTTGCTAAACTGGGCCAGTTAGAACATTGCTTCTGCCTTACGTTCTTTAAAATAATGTCTCCTACCTTTAGCTAATAATCTAGTGTGTGTGTGGGGGGGGCGTTGAGGTCAGAAGACAACTTTTTTTCCAGACTTGATTCTCTTTCCCCCATGTAGGTTCTGTGGATCAAAGTTGGATAGAGGGTGGTGACAAGTGTCTTTATTCTCTGTGCCACCTCACCCTTCATTTTTCCCTTTTCAGATGAAGTCCCATGCACTCATGCTGGCCTCAGGCTCACAATGTAGCTGCGAATGGCTTTGGGTTGCTAGTCCTCCTGCCCCCACCTCCAGAGTGCTGAGATTACAAGCATGCATCACGGTGCCATTTGTGGGTACTGGGGACTGAGCCCATGGCTTCCTATATGCTAGGCTAGCACGCTATAGGCTCAGCTATATGCTCCAGTCATTAGGAACAGGATTGGTAAGAGTGTTCAGTGCCACCTTCAGCAGAGTGTGTGGGCCAGCGGGTGTGTTCTGACTGGAATGAAAGTCTGTGAGTCACCATTTCAATCTCCAAAGTACTTCATGAGGTAAGAGACTCCACCCCTTCATCCTCCCCTCCCTTCTCCCCCTCTCTCTCCTCTCCTTCTTCCTCCCCTCCCTTCCTCCCCTCCCTCCTCTTCTCTGTCTTCTTCTCCCTCTTTCTCCCCCTCTTCTCCTCTCTCCTCTGCTCTCCTTCTTCCTTCTCCCCTCCCTCCTCCCCTCCCTCCTCTCCTCTGTCTTCTCCTCCCTCTCCTCCTCTCTCCTCTGCTCTCCCTCTTCTCTCTCCTCTCCTTCCCCTCCTCCCTCTCCCTCCTCTCTCCTCTCCTCTCTCCTCCCCCCCTCCCTCTCTCCTCTCCTCCTCCTCTCTCTCCTCCCCTCTCCTCCCTCCCTCCTCTCCCTCCTCTCCTCTCCTCCCCTCCCCCTCCCCTCCCCCCTCCTCTCCTCTCCTCCTCCTCCTCTCCCTTCCTTTCCCCTCCCCTCCCCTCCCCTCCCCCCCCCTCCCTCCCCTCCCTCCCTCTCCTCTCCTCTCCTCATTTATCTTTCCCCATGTTCTCTCTCCTCCCCCACCTCAGATAGGAAGTCACTATGCAGATTCAATTCTCCTCAGCCTCTAGGAGTTGAAATTACAGGTGTGAGTTTTCACCCCCAACTGAGGCGGAGATTTTCTAACTGTTTGGATGAGGAACGGTCTTCACTTTGGCACTTTGGGTGAGGAGCACTGTTTTCCTGGCTCTCCTCATCACAGGTTGTGGAACTTCCACAAAAACAAACTGAACAAGAGATAAAGAGAGACAAGGAGGGAGAGAAAGGAGAAGAGAGACCAGAAAGGAGGGCAGGAGAGAGATTGGAGGTGGGAGAGAAAAGAATGGGAGAAAGGAGAAAGAAAGAAGTGTGGAGAGGTAGACAGAGAAAGGGAGAGGGCACAAGACAGAGGACAGGATGGGGAGGGATTGGGGCATATAACTGTGTAGGGGCTGGGTGAACCCCAGTCTGCATGGTTAGCAAGCAGGACGAAGAGCACTGACCTGGTTGCAAGTCAAGGTTAGAGGTTGCTGGCTAGCAGGATTAAAAAAAAAAAAACCCTATCTTTTCTCATTTTGCATTCCAAATCCAGTTTCCACTCCCTCCCCTCCTCCTGCTCCCTCCACCTTCCCCCATCCCACCCCCCCCATCCACTCCTCAGAGAGGGTAAGGCTTCTCATGTGGAGTCAACAAAGTCTAGCACATTGCTTTGAGGCAGGACCAAGGCCCTGCCCCCTATATCTAGGCTGAGCAAGGTATCCCTTCAGAGAGAATGGTTCTAAAAAGTAAGAACAAGTAATAGGGATAAATCCTGGTCTCACTGTCAGTGGCCCAACAGTCTGCCCAGCCATACAACTGTCACCCAAATTCAGAGGGTCTACTTTGGTCCTATGCTGGTTCCCTCGCTGTCAGGCCAGGGTTGGTGGGCTTCCATCAGTTTAGGGTAGCTGTTTCCGTTGGTATCCTCATCATGGTCTTGACCTCTTTGCTCATATTCTCACTCCTCCTATTCTTTGACTAGACTTTGGGAGCTCAGCCCAGTGCTCCACTGCAGGTCTCTGCTACAACTTCCATCAGTTGCTGGATGAAGGTTCTATGATGACGTTTAAGATAGTCATCAATCTGACTACAGGGCAAGGTCAGTTCAGGCACCCTCTCCACTATTGCTTAGAGTTTTAGCAGGGACCATCCTTGTGGATCCCTGGGAATTTCTCTAGAGTGAGTTTTCTTGCTAACCTCATAATGGCTCCTTCAATCAAGATATCTCTTTCCGTGTTTTCTGTCTCTGTCCTTTCCACATCAGGGAAATGCAAATCAAAACGACTCTGAGATACCTGTCAGAGTTAAGATATAAAACACTAATAATAGCTTATACTGGAGAGGATGTGGAGTAAGGGGAACGCTCATCCATTGCTGGTGGGAATGCAAACTTGTACAACCACTCTGAAAATCAGTATGGTGGTTTCTCAGAAAATTGGGAATCAACCTACCTCAGGACCCAGCAATACCACTCTTGAGCATGTACCCAAAGGATGCTCAATCATACTAAAGAACATTTACTCAACTGTGTTTACAGCAGCATTATTTATAATAACCAGAACCTGAAAACAACCTAGATGCCCCTCAACTGAAGAATGGATAAAGAAAATGTGGTACATTTTATACAATGGAGTACTACAAAGCGGTAAAAAACAATGACATCTTGAAATTTGCATGCAAATGGATGGAACAAGAAAATACCATCCTGAGTGAGGTAACCCAGACCCATAAAGACAAACATGGTATGTACTCACTTGCAAGTGGATATTAGCTATAAAGCAAAGGATAAGGAACCTGTAGTCCATGACCCCAGAGAAGCTAAGTAACAAGGAGAACCCTAAAAGAAACACACATAGATTTTTGTGGGAAGGGGAAATAAGCAAGCTCTCCTGACAAAATTGGGAGCATGGGGATGAGGGAAGAAGGGAAGGTGGAAGGGGAAGAGGAACGTACAAGAAGAGGGGGAGAAGAACTTGAGGAAACAAGAAGGGCCAGCAGGATTCTTTCAAACCTCAGCAGAACTGTGGAAGGAGAAGTTCCACCATTCTTTTCTCTGGGTCTCCAAAGCATTATAGATTAAATGGCGGCTATTGTCTGCTTTCCTCAGAGCCCACCCATTTAAATATCCCATCTCAACACCACTCCCATGGAAACATCCAGAATAATGTTTGAGCCGAAAACTGGGTGCCACAGCCCCACCACTTGGCAAATGACATCAATCTTCAGGAACTCTGGGCCTGAGAACATCCTTGCCACACTGATATCAAAGCAGTGAGAAGTGGGTTTCAGGGTGGCCGGGCCTCGAACTCCTGCATTCTTTTCACCATCTCTCACACTTAGATCATTTGCTGTCTTCCTCAGCACTGATTGGAAGTCTGCAGTGCAGATGGAGCCCCCCCCCCGGGGAACAGAAAGAAGGGGTTGAGAAGCCTGCTTCCCACAGAGATAGATGCACTTTGGAAGTTTGTGGTATTCTGAGCTGCCGCTGAGTGTACCTCAGAGACTCAATTTATGTTCAGGGAACACTCCTGAGAGGTGGGAGTCCTTCAGGATGGCCTACCTCCATTAGGACTCTTGGTGTGCTACAGTTGGTCTGGGTACAGAGACATCCTTGGCCATTCTGTGTCTCAGGCTTCCTCGGAACTCACTAACCTCATGAACATTTGCACAGCACAGAAATGCGACCTCTATGAGCTTTCGTTGCTCTTTCCTCATCCTAACAGAACGACAGGAAGATTTCCTGGGGTGGGGTAAATGCACTGCCCACCTGGAACATTCTCTTGCTCTCGAGTCCCACTCCCCTGCTCCCATCCTTGCCCTGCCTCTGGCCCTATCACACATTGTTTTTAAGTTTAAAAAAAATGTTTTTAAAATTTCTTTAAATAAATCAAAATTTTTGTTCTGTTTATTTATTTTGCATGTAAGAATTTTAATTAATTAATTTATTTGCTGTGTGTGCACAGATAGCATAGCCACAGCGTGCCTGTAGAGGTCAAGAGACAGCTAGCAGCAGTTGGTGTAGGCCCCAGGGATAGAACTCAGTCTTCAGGCTTGTCCACACCTTGCCTGCTGACAACTGAGTGGCTCTTCTTTCAGAGCATCACTGCCCTCACTTTGTCTGGAGAGAAGTTTCTCAGGGCTGCCTGTCTTGCAGACACAGGTTCACAGGATGCTGGGTGTAGGTGCTAAGGAGACCATTCCACTTCCCCTCCCGACTCCCTTCTGCTCTGGCTCAGGCCACTCCACACTTCCTTCTGATGGCACCTTTAGGTTGGCCTGTGGGCGATTCAAAGAGGAGATGGTTCACTGGGGCTGGTCAGTAAACGAACAAGCCAGGCATAAATCTCTTATACCTATTTTCCTGTACCTCCTTCTTCACAGAAATAGATTATATTTATTTACTATTTGCTATATTGCTGGCCAATATTAATATAATATTAATATAAAATTAAATAGTTGGAAAAGAGGGATAAGGGCCATCAAGATGGCTCAGCAGGCAAAGGTGCTTCCTGTCACCTAAGGACCTCATTCAGTCCTGAAACTCCCTTTGTGGAGGGTGGGCCTATTTACTTGAATTGTCCTCAAATCTACACACACACACACACACACTGACACTCTGTTGGGGAATATTTTTTCAGGTGTGTGACTTTTGTTTACGCTGCATTTGTTTAACTCTGTGAAGGTGTGTTAGTGTGCCTGTCTAAAACACCTGATGGTCCTAAGAAAAAGATAAACGAAGCTGGGCGGTGGCGCAGGCCTTTAATCCCAGCACTCAGGAGGCAAAGGCAGGTGGATCTCTGTGAGTTCGAGGCCAGCCTGGTCTACAAAAGCTAGTTCCAGAACAGGCTCCAAAGCAACACAGGAAAACCCTGTCTTGAAAAACCAAAAAAGTTGAAAGGCCAAAAGTGAGGCAGGAGCAACGACAGGCGGGGCTGGCAGGCAGGGAGAATAAATAGAAGGAGAAATCTGGGAGGAGAAGGAGGAGCAAGGCAAGAGAACAAGGAGAGGAAGACACCAGGGGCAGCCACCCAGCCAGTCCAGTCACAGAGTAAGAAGGAAAGAAAAGTATATAGAAATAGAGAAAGAGAAAAGCACAGAGGCAAAAGTTAGTCGGGATAATTTAAGAAAAGCTGGGAAAAAACAAGTCAAGGCAGGACATTCATAACTAAAAATAAGTCTCCTTGTGTGATTTATTTGGGAGCTGGGCTGGGGGCTCCCCAAAAAGTCAAGAGTAAAACATCACACAGCACTCTCTTGCAAAAGTAAAACTAACCCAAACAGGGATGCAATTCGTAGATTAATGGTGGTTAGAATACGGACAGATGTGGAAGCCATGGTTGACTGGTGAACTGGAGGCATCATCTGCTTGCTGAGAAACATCTGGGGGTGGACAACACACACAATAAATAGGCACCCCCAAAGGTATTGTGGGTTATAGACAGCTGTTCTTAACTGAGACTGTTTCCGGTCCAGTCAAGAAGGCCCCTGAATCCTACTTTTTAAAACACTAATTAAATACAAGTTTAAAAAGTGTGGGAAAGCTGCTTGAACGAGTTGAAGGCTACATACGAGCAATGAGGGTGAACTGGTCGGCTCTGAGTTGGAAAAGGCATTCAAAGAGGCAAGGAGTGCGGAGCATAATTTAATACAAATAATTTTTTTAAAGTGCACTCCCAAAGAAGAAATGGGAACGTTGTCAGGTTGTGCAGCAGTGGGCTAATCAATGCTTACTCCTTGTGCCTGGCTAGTCTCTCGCCAGCATGCCAGCACCTTCCAGGCACACACTGCCCAGGGAAGGGGCCGCAGCATCCCAGCCTGCCAGGTGGCTCCCCACAAGGTCCTTTGCAGGTTGGCTGGAGAAGTGGGGGAGCACCCTGGTCAGATGACCACTTTTGCCTCTTTGACTCTGACATGCTTACAAAACAGTGGGAGTCCCCAAGAAGGGGTGGATGACAAAGTGAGGAACAGGACCCTCATTGTGCCTTGCTCCAGTTGCTGTCTCCCTTCTGCACCTCAGTTCCCAATGTGAAAACTGCAAATCAAATCCCAAGTTGCTGCCTTCGGATCAGCACCTAGGGGAAAAGCCAGAGTCTCTCCTCGCCATAAATATCCCTCGCTCCAAGACGCCTGACGTCAGAGCGGGGCGGGCGGCGGCGCGAGGCCGGCCGGGAGGGAGCAGCCTGCTTTCTCAGGAGTCCGGAGCAGCCAAGGACCGAGCTGAGCTAGCGAAGCGCGGCGCCTGCGGGAAGCCAGGACAGCAGCAACCTCTCCGCGACATGCGGGCCTCAGGGTAGGTGCAGCGCTGTGCAGCGCTGGGGGACCTAGGCGCGGGACAACATCACCACACTTTCTTGTTGCTTCACTTTTGGCTATTGCGTTGGCGTCGGAAAGGCAACTCCTCCGCCAGTTGCCTGTTTTGTTCTGGAACGTGTTTGCAGAGACTCCGACCCCCTGAGAGGGCTGCCCGTTGGCTGTGTGAGCGCGCAGGGGAAGGAGAGGGGAGTGTGTGCATCAGGGCATTCACGGTACATTGCTTTGGGAAACTTTGGAAAACTTTTTAGCCGCTTTGGAACAGACATAGACAGCACCTCCTCTCTCAAAGCTGACAACTTCTTTGGAGCCTCCTTTGCCCATTTCGGTGTGTGCGTTCTCTTAGGTTTACTGAAGTCTTTCTAAGCCCCGGAGCTCCCACTTGCAGGCAGGGCCTTGGCAAGCAAGATGGGCAGCCCAGTGGAGTGGCTCTTGTTCTCCAGATAACGGGACCTTGGGCAGCCGAGAAGCGTCTGGGAGAGGAGTTCTCTAGGCTGGGGCCCTTGGCACCTGTGGGACAGCCCAAACTCTATCTAAGCATGGTCGAAACTTGGCAGCAGTGGAATTCTGACTTAACCCATGAAGGGAATAGTGTGACCACAGGTAATAGGGTGGGGGAGAAGGAGAGAGAGGAGGAGGAACAAGGAGAGGAGGAGATAACGATGATGGTGGTGCTATAGTCCTGTGTCCAGCCCTGCCTCAGGGGCTGGGTGGATGTTTCTGCCCCACGTGCCAATAGTGGGTTAGCTCCAGGTTCTCTGGAAGGGACACGGGCTGCAGTGCCCAAAACAAAATGTATACTGGTAACATAAAGAGACTTGTCTGCGCTGTGGGCAGAGGGAGGGGGTGGTGGGGGAGAGCAAGAGAGATTTTTATCAAAATTGAACACAGATTGCTGAAGTCTGGGCTTGGCTTAACTCTTCTCTCTCTGCCTTGCTGCTTCTCTGTAGTCCTGGGGAGTATGTGGTCAGTTCCTGGGAGGCTTGGGGGGGGACTCATACCGCCACAGGGCACCGTCCCTGGACATTTGTCTGAAAGTCCACGGGGAACAAAAGTCACTTCCTGACTTTAGAGAGGTTTTCCAGTTTTGTGTTGTCCTTCTGAGTGTGGTCTCTGTTTCTCAGGTTTGAAGTTTTCTGGAAGAGGACAGGACAGTGCTGTGTTTCGGGTGGCCACAGGGGCCTATCAGCCAATGATTGCATGGTGCACAGTCCTGTGTGTGTGCCCATAGCTGGGATCACACAAGCGGCGAGAGCGCCTGGATTGGCAGCCATGTCTCTCCAGAGCCTCTGGTTTTACACTTTGCAGGAGAGGCAACCAACAATATTTGGGTGGGTGGGTGGGACGGAGCCTGGACTCACCCTGGGGGGGGTGGTGAGGAGAGAGAGAGAGAGAGAGAGAGAGAGAGAGAGAGAGAGAGAGAGAGAGAGAGAGAGAGAGAGAGAGAACTAGGGGAAGGAAATCTGGAAATAAAAACAGAACCACAGGAAGTTGAGATTTGGGGAGGATTTTAAAAATTATACAAATTGACCCCCTGGGATGTGCCGGAAAAGGCTGAGCAGGCAGCAGTGTCATGGAGAAAGGGTCATGTGAGCACAGGGACAGGCTGTGTGTAAAGGGGTTGTTGGGTCCCTGGGAAGGCACATGGGGACTCCTGTTTATGCAGACATGACTGTGGTGTCAGGTCTTGCCTTGGGCATGGAAGTATTTCTCCTGTTTCTTCATTGACACCGTGAACTTCATCCCACCCCCATTTTTTCTTTTAAAACAACAACACAAAAAGCTACACAACGGTGCTATTATTGTCCTGTTCCCGAGGAGCTGTGCACACTCTAGCGTCCGACTCTTTGCCGCGGTTTCAGAACTTCTCCAGATCCTGGAAGACTCAGGGAATACTTGTGCCCCCATCAGGACAAAAAGAGGAGAGACAAACTTCTGACTCTCCGAACTGGGGAAGGTGGAGGCTGGGCAGGCAGGACTCAGAGCACAGTCAGCCAGAGTGGAGGTGCCTTTGTGTCTGAAGAGCATGTGGGAGTCTGGGGTCTTCTCTGAGAACTTCCTTTCGCTCCCTGTTCTGGTTTCCCATATCCCGGCCTCCATGTTCTTTGACTCAGTATAGGAATGGTCCCCATCACTGGGCAGTCTTGGATTCAGAGTCAAGAATGAAAAGAAAATTGTGTATTAAATAGAAGGGAATAGATAGAAACAGGGCTTGGGGCTCTCTCCTTTAATTTTCCTGAGGCCAAAAGAAGTATTGCCTTCCCTCACTCCAGTAACTTAAAGTCAAAGATAATATTAAGTCCTATTAGTAATGAAGAAGATAGGGGACCCACAGGAGAACTCCCACCCACGTGTTCTTGTCCCGGTGCAGGACTCCTCAGAGAGCTCACAGTAAGAGGAAGGCTGCAGCCTTTTCAATGTGTTGGTTTTTTCTTTCCATGCATATCTGTGGAGCTTCCCTCTGGCCTTCTGCCACTAAGGAACCCTACCCCAAGCTCAGACCAGAGATGAATTTCCACGCATCCCATACTGGCTAGTTTTTGTCTTCTCTGCAGTCCCGTTGGGTGATTGGTTAGCAAGGCTCCTGAGCCATCCCTCCAGGGCAAACAGACATGGAGCAGAAACAACACAGGTGTCATTGGTTTGGTAACCAATGACTCTCTAGATTTAGACTGTCAGAGACTGTGTTGAGGGTCCTGTCACTCAGCCGTGGGGTACAGAGGCAGCCTGCACAGTGAAGAGCATGGGACTGCCATGCAGCCTGCTGTCGGGCCGACAGAGACTTCTAGGAGAATGATTATCCTGGGACCACTAGCCTTCTGGACTTCTGCTTCCTCATCTAGAGAGTGGATATGCCAGAACTGACATTGATGATAAAAGACAAAGAACAGAACCAGGAATAATATACTCCCAATAAAGGGAATATTATACTTTTCAATATTTAGATTTTTAGTCTTCAGGAGTTTGAATGATTTGAGAAGAAACATCCCACCCCATGTGGTCTTATATTTTCCATGATGTCAGACCAATGGCTAAAGGGCCTCAGGTTATCCCTGATTCCTGAAGAAAACTAACTAGTGGGAATTGCCCATGAATGTGCCCAAGGCTGTTATTCTGACAACTGAGGCATGATGGGAATCTCTCTGTGAGTGAGCTGTTTGGAGAAGAAGTCAACTCTATGTGTGTGTGTATGTGTGTGTGTGCCTGTGTGCACCTGTGTTTGTGTGTGGTATGTGTGCCTGTGGTGTGTCTGTGTGTGTGACAGTATAGTGTATGTTGTATTCAGCATGTCTGTGCCTGTGTGCGCCTGTGTTTGTGTGTGTGGTATGTGTGCCTGTGTGGTATATGTGTGTGTATATGCGTGTGTATGTGGTATAGTGTATGTTGTGTTCTGTGTGTGTGTGTGGTATAGTGTATGTTGTGTTCTGTGTGTGTGGTGTAGTGTATGTTGTGTTCTGTGTGTGTGTGGTGTAGTGTATGTTGTGTTCTGTGTGTGTGTAGTGTATGTTGTGTTCTGTGTGTGTGGTGTAGTGTAGTGTATGTTGTGTTCTGGGAAGGGGAGAATTACAAAGTGGAGGTGTGTGGGCAGTCAGGAGCTGATGGAGATTTGTATGGCCAGCCTTGGGCAAAGGTCCTCCACATGTAGAGGGTGTAAGCTTGAGTTTCAGTGGATAGGGTGTGTGTGTGTGTGTGTGTGTGTGTATTATCCAGGGGGCGACAACTCCAAAGACTGAAGGAGCATCTATGCTGGAGGGAGCAGCTGCAGGGCCTCTTGGCCCATCCCAGAGCTTCTAAGTCATCTTCAAGTTGACATTTAAGACTTTGAAGATCACATTTGTTTTTATTTTGTTCGAGCTTTCTCTTTAACCATGGCCTGGGATGACTCGTAAGCTTTTTAAGAGGCTCAGTCAGTGGCCAGCTTCTCTTGAGATGGCCCAGATTGGGGGTCAGTGGATTCCTTCTTCCTGGCCACATTGGCTGCTTCCAACTCTCTCCTCACATTTTTTTGGTTTGTTTATTTTTCGTTTCATTCCGAGGTCCTCAGCTGAGATGCTGCAGAGGGAGGAGGTGTCTGGCTTTGAACCCCTGTATTTTGCTAGCGCTTCCCCAGGCTCATCAGATGATGGTCACTTATAGGAACTGTGAGTTTCTTCCTAGGTTCTCTGTAAAGAAAGACAATCCAGAAACATTGGTTAAATCAATGAACAAAATGCCATAGACAAGGAGCAGGCGGCAACAGCCAGATGCAGCCTTCGCACACTATCGTATAAGCAACGTTGTATCAGAACACCAGCTTTTTTCCCATCACTTCTCCCATATCTCCTGTTCTGTCTTACTATACCAGGTCGACATTTTGACTTTAATCATCTTAGCAGTCTCTCTGGCCAATTACCAGCAATTAGGGGAGCCACTATAGTCATAGCTTTCCATGGGGGTGGGGGGTGAGTTTTGGGAAGTGGTGGGGTGAGGGGGTTGGGGTTGGGGAGGTGGGGGATGGGGGGTGTCACCCATTGAGGGCCGTGCAGTTTTTACTATCATTTCCATTTTTGAGACAGGAAAACTGAGTGGAAAGGGGAAACAGATTTGCGGCATCTTGGTGCAAACGAGGGTGAAATCAACAATGGTGTGCAGTTTTGTTTTTGTTCTTTTCTAATCCTAGAATCCTCCCTCTTGATGGCAGCGATCTTCCCTGTACTATTTACTCGTATCTTGTTCATGTCTGGAGCTAGGTAAGGCTAGGGTAGTGTGTCTCAGTTGGTAAAATGCCCACCTTGCAAGCATGATAACCTAAGTTCAAGTCCCCAGAACCCACATTAAAAACAACAACAACAAACAAACAAAAACAGGAGGCACAGAGCCATGTGTTTGTCGTAGTCCCGGCACAGGGGTGGTGGAGACAGGAGGATTCCTGAGGTTCTCTGGCCAGCAAGCCCTACAGAGCCAGTGATCTCCAGGTTAGTAAGAGCTCTGTCTCAAAGAAATAAGCAAACAAACAAATAAACAACAACAACAAAGTAGGAAAGCATCTAAGGAATGATGCAGGAGGTAGACCTCTGGCTTCCACATATACACATAAGCACATAAAATCACATGTGCATGCACACTTATACACGTGCGCACACATACACACACAGGTACACACGTGGAAGTCAGGTGGTAGTAAATGTTTCTAGCCTCATACAGCATGAAGATACCTCTAGGTGATAGGAAGGGAGGGAGGGAAGGGAAAGGAAGGTGAGTCTGGGGGAGTGTGGATGACCTTGGGTCTATGGGTGACCTTTGAGATCAAGTGTTTTGTGATTTGAGTTTTGTCACCACCAACCACAAGCTGTTTAGCCTTTCTCTCTCTTCTTAGACTGTCAATGAGAAAGACAAACATGCCTGCACCTCAGGGTTGTGTTGAGATGAACTGAAACTCCATAGGAAGGATCTAGAAAATCACTCAGTGTCCAGGAGAATGCTCATGCCTTTCCTGGCTCCAGGTCTAAGTTCAGAAAGTCCATGAGTTGGTCATTGGTTTGAGTCAAAGTAAATTAGCTGTTTATTCAAAGCTCATCAACAGTGCTCAAAGATGAGACCGGAGCTGAGGACCTTTGTACAAAAGCAGGGCACAGGTCTGTGCTCCCATGCCAGGGAGATGGTGGCCCTATGTGACTCTCTACAAACCTGAGCTGGGAGAAAGTGAGCCATGCATCTTGTTTTAAAATTCTCAAATTAGTGGCTGGAGAGATGGCTCCGTAGTTAAGAGCACTGGCTGCTCAGGCAAGGAACCTGGGTTTGGATCCTAGCACCTGAATAGAGTCTAAACAACCATCTATAACTCCACTTCCAGGGTAGAGGGTGCCCACTTCTAGCCTCTGCAGGCATCACACACACGGTGCACAGACTTTCATGCAGGCAAACACTCATACACATGAAATGAAAATGAAAACAAACAAACAAAACAACAAAAACCAAACAAAACAAAAAAAAACAAACAAAACAAAGCAAGCAAACAAACTAAGACAGTGAGCTCCCAAACAGGGCTTGATGAGATTGCTAAGGGGTTTAAATGCTTGGGTTTAGATCTCCAGAAAACTGTGCAAGTTCTGGGTAGTGTGGTGACCTGCCTGAAATTCCAGACTGGGAAGGTGGAGACAGAAGATGCCCAGATCAAGATGGCTAGGGAGACTAGCCATATCAGTGAGCTCAGAGTTTGATTAAGAGACCCTGCTGGGTGAATAAGGTGGCAGAGTGATGGAACGTATTTCCAACATTAATTTTGGTCCCCCAGAGGCACACGTGCACATGTGCTTGCTTGCTCACACACACATGCAAAATAATCGCATAAACACATATTACACACACACAATTCCTCTCAAACATTGTCTTGATTCAAAGAATCAAAGTCAGTCAAACCCTGGTTCAAAAACATCATGAAGGCTGTTCCTAACAGAAGCCAATAGTAATGAGACTGCTCAGTAACCACGCTGCATATCTGCGCAGCACTCTACAGTTAGTAATGAGACTGCTCAGTAATCACCCTGCATATCTGCACATCACTCTACAGTTTGTAATGAGACTATTCAGTGACCATGCTTCATATCTGCGCATCACTCTACAGTTTGTAATGAGACTGCTCAGTAACCATGGCCATGTATCTGAGCAGCGCTCTGCAGTTCAAACGCACACAGTCTCATTTGCACGCCACAGCAATACCATGAGATGGACATTTGCCGTATTTTACAGCCCAGACTTGAAAAGTTTAAAAGATTTATGCCGTCTGACATAATCAATAAGCGGCAAGAGGTAGAAGGCAAGTGCCTTGCAGAGTGGGCTGTGGCTACACATGGGGACTTGTAAAAGCATCCGTACCTGGACCCACTCTGACAACCCCTGCCTCCTGTCTCTGTCTGTGTGTGTGTGTGTGTTCGTGTGTGTATTCAAGTGTGTGCATATATTTGGAGGTCAGGGTAGGTGTTGAATGTGTTCCTCAGAAACCTCCATCTTGATTTTTTTTGAGACAGGTCTCTTCCTGAACCTGGAACTCAGCAGTTTGGCTAGGCTGTCTGGTCAGTGGATCACAGTGGGTCACAGTGGATCACAGTGGGTCACAGTGGATCACAGTGGGCCACAGTGGATCACAGTGGATCACAGGGTCTCTGTCTCTACTTCCCAGGCTCATCTGGATTGTTTTAAATTTGTATTCTTGGGGATCTAACTCAGGTCCTCATGTGTGTATGGCGAAAACTCTAATGACTGACCCATAATCTTTATAAGCTCTCCTGGTGATCTGAGGTCTACGCTGAGAGGCACCCATCTAAGAGAAAAGGGTAAAGCACCTGTAAGACTCAGGTCATCGGTGAAGCATACAGGCTCCAGCTGCATGATGGTGGTCAGCACGCTGTGGGCTCCACCTGCTTCCCCAGAACCTAGACGAAGACAATCAATAAGCTTTTCTACAATCAATAAGCTTTTCTACATAAACAAATGAACAAACAAAGCACCATAGATGGGCACTAGCAACTGCAGCAGCCGATCCAGCCTGTCACCTGTTTTATAAATAAAGTTTTATCAGAACATTATTACTGTTAGCTTTGAATGCCATATAGCTAGTTGTTCTGCCATAATTTCTGTCTGTTTCTACTTGACTGTCCATGGCTGTTTTCATGCCACAGAGGCGTGGGTGACAGGGACTTTATGACCTTCAAAACAAGCTTAGTAGCATAGGGAAGATCATTACAGTGTGACCTCAAGAATCAGCCTTCTAGAATAGGACTAAAGAGTAGGGTGGGGAAATGGTACAGTTGGAAAGGTGTTTACTCAGAAGCACAGGAAGCTGGGTGGGAGCACCCACAACCCATGTTTACAAACCACTAGGTGTGGTAGCACCCACTTGTAGTCCCATCGCATGAGAGACAAGACAGAGACAGGTGGATGAATCTGTGGGGCTTGTTGAGCCTAATCCATGCGTTCAAGGCCAGAGAGAGACCCTGTCTCAAAAACAAGGTTGACAGTGCCTGAGGAATGACACTCAAGTTCATGTGTAGCCTCCACTGCCCACATATACACACACATGCATAGTTCTACACACATGCACATGTACACACACACAAACATGCATGAAGACGCATACAAAGACACAAGTATAACACTCCAAACAGAAGAGAGAAAAAGAGGGGTTTTGGAGTCAGTAAATTCAGGTTTAATTTCTGACTCCCAGTTACATAAGGTAAGATTATCTTGCCTATGTGATTCTCATTTCCCATCTGAGAAATGGGTATTTGAGCAAGTCAGTACCTTCCTCAAAGGTTAATGAGAGTTGCCAGCACTTCATGGGGAGCTTTACTGAAGTCACTAGCGACCAGCCAAGCAGAAAGAGCGTTAGGACGGTTAGAGTCCAAGTGTGAACCCATCTTCACCGGGAGATGCTGGGAAAATGTACAGGGAGCTGTGTGGCATGGTGGAGGACAATGTGAGATCTGGGTGGCCTTGAGAAGCTGCAGGTGACGGTCAGGCCAGGATGGGTGACTGAGGCCTGCCCACAGGCCAGTAGGCGTGTCTCTGGAAAAGTCTGTCAGCTTGTTAATGTGGGTTTTATGGTGCTAAGTGTAGCCTGAGGAATTCCCGGCCTCTAGTCCCTTGTTTGTAGTTCCACCTACCTTGGAGACGTTTCCTGCGTCTGTCTTCTTGACCTGCTCATCCGACGTTGTGTTGTCTTTGTGTTCTTCCCTTCATCTCACTATGCTGCTCAGTAGCGCCGCTGAACATGTCTATGCCGTCGCCTTCAGGCCCTCTGTAAATATAGGACTCTTAAGAGCCAAGATGCATTGCGGAATTTGCCCCTTTTTAATCCAATAGTGCAGTCATGGCTGAGCTTACCCTTGGTCGGTGGGCTAATGGAAATGTCAGAGCAAACAGCCTCCACTCCATGGACAGCGACTGCCCAGGGCCTTGTCCCTCCACCCCTTCGGGGGGGGGGCCTACTACTGGAGTGCTTCTCTTAACAGGTAGCCAGGGAGACAAAATGATGGAATGAATAGAAAAACAACTCTTGGAGTTCTTGCCAGCAGATGTGAAAAGTAGGATTTTGGCTTGTCTGGCTTTTCATATCTGTGTATCAAGAACATTGGGCATTAGCTTGGCACAGTCAGCTTTCGATAATGTTCACTGATAGCATCAGAGAGGAGCATGGTCGCAGAAACACCAAACAATAGAGGAGCCCCTGAGGACACTGCTTTATAGATTTTTTTAAATATTTATTTATTTATTTATTCATTATGTATACGATATTCTGTCTGTGTGTATGCCTGCAGGCCAGAAGAGAGCACCAGACCCCATACAGATGGTTGTGAGCCACCATGTGGTTGCTGGGAATTGAACTCAGGACCTTTGGAAGAGCAGGCATTGCTCTTAACCTCTGAGCCATCTCTCCAGCCCCTATAGATTTTTTTACAAAAGTTGAAGTTCCTACAAAAATGTTAGTGTTAGTTTGTTTTATGCAGATGGTGTTTTGTCTGCATGTATGCCTGTGCACCATGTACATTTCTGTGTACCATGTACATGTCTGTGAATCATGTACATGTCTGTGCATCATGTACATGTCTGTACGCCATGTATATGTCTGTGTACCATGTACATGTCTGTGCATCATGTACATGTCTGTGCATCATGTACATGTCTGTGCACCATGTATATGTCTGTGTACCATGTACATGTCTGTGAATCATGTACATGTCTGTGCATCATGTACATGTCTGTGCACCATGTACATATCTGTGCGCCATGTATATGTCTGTGCACCATGTACATGTCTGGTGCCATGTATGTTTCTGTGAATCATGTACATGTCTGTGTACCATGTACATGTCTGTGTACCATGTATATGTCTGTGCACCATGTACATGTCTTGCACCATGTATATGTCTGTGTACCATGTACATGTCTGTGTACCATGTATATGTCTGTGTACCATGTACATGTCTTGTACCATGAAGGCCAGGAGAACATGCTGGATCTTGTGGATCTGGAGTCACAGACATTGTGAGCTCTCATGTTGGTGCTGGGAATCAAACTGCGGTCCTCTGCAAGAGCAGCCAGTGCTGTAAAAATGCTGAGTGGTCTCTCCAGTCTCTGCTTTAAAGATCTCAGCATCAGATTAGTGGTGGATATAGGCTGCATGTATAAATAAAGATATTTTGGAATGCCTGTAAGAAGATCATGTAAAATTCTTCCCCTTGAAATGATTTCTTTTAGTAATCCCCAAGTGGACTGCGGTTGTGTTCTCCAGGCCCCCACCACACACATGCTGCTGTGCAGGTAGCTTTGGAAAATCAGCAGGGAAGGGCAGATGCAGATGGATCAGTCCATAAAATGCTGCTGACGGTGCAAGCATGAGAACCCATGTTCATGTAGCTCCCATGTAATAATCTCGGTACAGAGGCTTGAAGCAGTAAGCACAATGTTGGGGGCATGTGTTTGTGTGTCTGTGTGTGTGTGTGTATCTCTGTGTGTGTAAGTCTGTGTGTGTGTCTGTGTGCGTGTTTGTGTGTGTGTGTCTGTGTCTGTCTGTGTGTGGAGAGTGATAGAGGAGGACACTCAGCATCAATCTGTGGCCTCAAGGTATCACATATGAGAGAGCAGACTCACTCACACCCCAGCCCCGCCCATCACATACACACATGTCATCACCACCACCACTGAATAATAATAATCCTCACCTGGTGGTGTCTGTGGTCCAACACTGTCGCCTGTAAGCTGGAGATACTGGCATCCCTTTCTCACAGAGTTACCAGGAGAGCTGATGCTAGGTGGTGTGTGATGTGACACCACCGAGCCTATACAACTCCACATGCTATAACAGCAGATAGGAACTCGTTTCAGAGGAACCGTGTTGCCCTCAACCTTTATGGGAGGCTAGACGCTATGAAAAAGAGTATTTTCTCCACAGGGAGCTGTCCTGAGCCCCTTCCAGGAGACAGCCAGCTGATGTTTCTCTGATGGGTTGTATCATAAAAAGGCAGGATAAACTAGAGCTTTGACAGGTAATGCCAAGTTCCCCTTGGCCTCTTACCCCAAGCTCATCTGAAGGGAATGGGTCTGTATAGGGAAAAGCAGGACCGGGCAGATAGCTATGACACTGTCCTGCCTGCACACTGGAGGGGCTGGGTCATTGGCCTTTGGGGACCCCCTCCACCTTTCTAGGGCTTCCTCGAGATGAAGAGCGGTCTCGGTAAGGGCAAGACTGTGTAAGTTTTCATGTCACACGTGTGTGGATCTCTCTGCCAGACCTGACTCCTTGCGGAGGTTTACTTCTTCCTCTTCTTTCCCCAGCATCCAGGCTGCTGGTCTGGCACGGCACTTGCAGCATTCCACCCCTCGGGTTGTGTACAGTCATCCCCCAGCCTGCGTGCCAAAGCAAAGCCTACTTGGACGAAACAAGCTTGATATGCCAAGCTTGAGAACACAGACTCAGAGCCCCCTTTCAGGCTGCCTGCCCCAGAGACTCTCCCTGGTTCCTCCTGAAGCACCACAACCTCCAACTTAATATGCCATTGACCAGGGTAGGGTGGCAAGAGAATGCCACCAGGTAAGAGAGGAGGGCTGGGGGGAGCTATGTAAACACTCCCCCAGCCAGAAATAGCTTCAAAGTTAGTTGGAAATGAATTCAGTTTCTGTAGACTTTGGCAGTAGAAGAACTAACCTTTTTAACTCTCATTTTTTATTATTTTTTATTTTTTAAGGCAGGGTCTCATGTATCTCACTCAGGCTGGCCTTGAATTTTTGATTCTCTTGCCTGGGATTACAGGTGTGCACTGCTATACTGACTTTAACCAGTGCTGGGGTCAAACCTGGGGGCTTCAGGCATGCTAGCTAGGCAAGTGCTCCAGCTGAGCCACGTCCTTAGGGTTTTTGGCTGTTTTCAGTCTCCATGTGAGATGAGTCTATTCAAGCTTTTTCCCGGATGGAGAGCCTGAAGCTTAGATTAGTAAACACAAGTATTCCCCCTCGCCTCTTCCTTCTGTGTATGTGTATAGTGTGTGGTGTGTGTGTGGTGTTGTGTGTTTGTATATATATATATATATATATATATATATATATATATAGTGTGTGTGTGTGTGGTATGTGCATGGTGTATGTGTGCATGCATGTGCATGTGTGTGGTATATGTATGGTGTTTGTGCATGCATGTGTGGGTGTGTGATGTGTGTGCTTAGCATCTTGTGTACACTATGTGTGTGTTTGTGTATATGTGTAGTGTGTGTATGTGGTGTGTGCTGGTGTGTAGGGTGTGACAAGGAGACGTTTGTGTGTGTCAGGATCATCTATCAGGCTTTTGGGGAAAAAATTTTGCCCTACTAAAAAAACCCCCCCCCCCCCCAAAAATTTTTTTTAAAAAATAAAAAAGAGAAAGGAGCCAGGGTAGGGATCTGAAATGTCTGAGTTGAGAGCTACACACTTTAGGATCCCTGGAAGGCGGCTGGTCTTTTAGCTTAGGAGCTCCTTGGGGGCTCTCTCCTTAGGACCTGTGCAGACTTGTGAAAGGAGATACTGTGGAAAGAGGAGCCAAAAGAAGGCAACTCAGTGGCCTTGGGAAACCAAATTGCTTTTCTACCCAGGGACTGTTGGAGAAAGCCATGCATTTCCTGGAAGGCAAGGGCAAGCATATAATTTGCTGTCTATACCAGGACTCTCTTGAGAATAAAGGGGTGCTTACTAAATGGGACAGTGGGGAGACGAGCACAAGATGAGACTGTCCCCAGTGCACTGGGGTGTGTGTTCATGCCTTGGAAGTATCAAGGGCATCACTATGGCTACATAGTGACCTTGAACTCCTTATCCTGCTACCTCCATCTCCCAGGTGTTGGGATTACAGATGTATGCCCCATCATGCCAATTTCTGCAGTGCTGGGAATTGAACCCAGGGCTTAATGCATGCTAGGCAAGCACTTGAACATCTAAGCCACACCCCCCAGCCCTCTGTGGTTTATGTTTATTCTGTACTATTTGTCTGAAGTCATGGGCAATGTTTTCTGTTCATACTAAGTAAGACTGGTTCTGGTTTTTGTCCCCCTTTCATACCTTTTCCTGTCAGATGAAACTTTGGCAAGCTGTTTCCAGGGTCAGAGGTCACTGTGCTGGTTACATATTCCCATGAAGCTTCTAGAAGGCTAGGATTCCCTTGAGCCACCGCAGCACTGACGACTGCTCTCATGGGCACTTTCTACGTACACCTTTTTCAATGCATGACCCTTGTTTCACACTCTCCGCCATCTGGTCTGTCTATGTGCAGAGAATGAGGATTAGCCATGAGTCCTTCCTTTTTCTGAGCTGACTAGTGTTCTATTGGTTTGGGAAAATCAACAAGTCTGTCTATGTGTGTAAGTGGGTACATGTGTACAAAGGACAGAGAACAACAGGTGGGTTAAGTCTGCAGTGGAGCATGCGTGTTGGCCTTTGGGCCAGGAGGTGGGTGAACTCTGCCTTCCCCTGAGAACGCACCCATCTTCTACACATACACAGCACTGAGCATTCCTCGGTCTCAGTCTTAACCATGTGTAGAATGGAAATGGTGGCCATCCTAGGGGACAGGACTAAAACATGTCAGGCTAGGGAGCAGTGTGCGGTACATTCCAAAGCTTGGTTAATTCTTATCTGTTCAGGATTGTGGTCGGGCACTGTGAGGGAGCTGGGTGCCAGGCGGTATGTGCTGGGCTGAGGGGACGGTGTCTGTGGTAATCCTGAGGACTGGAAGCCGTTCCTAATAAATAAAGGAGGAATCAGCAAATTCTTCAGGACCTGGGGGATTAGATGTGTCAAAGATAAGATGAAAAGGGTAGTTAATTCTGTAAGAAGTCCACAGCTGCCTTCCACTAGATTCCGGAGTAACAGCGAGCAGCATAGGCGAACTCGGCTGTGTTTAGCAGAAGCTTCCATATAGGCAAGGCCTGTGCTGAGCCTGAGGAATGGAATGCAATGCCACTCACGAGGAGGGCAGCCTTGGAGCCAGAGCCCCCGTTTCCTCACCTGTGAAATGGTGGGAGTCATAAGTATGTTCAAAGTACTCAGGCTGGCTGAAGAAACAGCTCAGCAAACACTGGCTATGCTGGAGTGAGGACTGAGTTCAGATTCCCAGAACCCAGGTGAGAAGAATCTAAGTGCTGCAGGGCTCATCTGTGATCCCAGTTCTCCCCCTGTAGTTTAGGAAGTGGAGACAGGAGTGTCCCAGAAGCTCATAGACCAGCTGCCCTGGCATACAGGACCGTGAACAGCAAAGACACACTGTCCTAAACGGGTAGGTGAGGACTAACCCGAGGTTATCCTTTGACCTCCACATGTGTGCTGTGGCGTGAGCATGCTGGCATCTACAGGTATGTTAGAACCCACACATACCATCCAAACAAACACAAGCAAAAGGATGAAAAGTTTTTTAAATAAAATGCATTTATTTAATTGTGTATTGTGAAGGGATGGACATGTGTGGAGCTCAGAGCACAGCTTGTTGGGGTTGGTTCTCTCCTTTCCGTGTGGGACCCAGGGATCAAGCTCAGCTCACCAGGCTAGGCAGCAAGTTCTTCTACCAACTGAGCCATCTTGCTAGCTGCAAAAGATTTTTTTTAAAAAATGTATTCAGAATGGTTCCCAGGGTTAAGGGTGTACCTCCTACATTACTCTTACTCTTCAGGGTGTTTTCTTACACCCCAGATTCTAGGCTCTAGAAGAAGCCAGCAGGACTTGATGGGAAAGAAGCACCCAAGGTAGATGTTTTAGATGTCATCTACATTCCGAGCAAGTGAGGCTTTTTATTTCTTTAAGTTCTTTACCACTGACCCTAGAGAATGGGAAGCAGGACCGTCTTCCAGGGAGCATAGATAAAGAGCCTCCTGGATCTGTGGGGCTGAGTGACAGGAGGCCCTACTCCGATGCACTTCCAGACTAGCTCAGACACTCACTAACATCCCTCACTAACATCTGAGGGGCTCTCAGACAGATGGGTTTTCAAGTGTTCCAGAGTCTTCCAGGAGAAGGATCCAGGAGTGGAGGAGAGACACACACCTCATGGTGAAGGTATTTTGAATCTCTTCCTGAACATTTGTAAACAAAAAGACATCATCTCCAGGTGGCCACTGTGGGAGGAGCAACTTCACCCCCTGCTGTGGTAGACAGAGTTGCTTCCTACAGCAGGAAGATGGACAGGCAGCTCCTGTGGCTCCATCATTCTTGATTCTACAGGCATGTGTATCACAAGTGAGGGCTCCGTGAGAGCATCCTCATCCCCTTGTAAACAAGGCCAATGAGGTCTACAAAAGAGACGTTCCTCACAGGTCTCGTCCGGCGACTGCTGGGACTTCTGCTCCCACGCCTTCATGGCTGGTGTGAAGCTCACTGACAAGCTCCATCTTAGAGCGAGCAAAGGCAGTGCTCACTTTGCTTCTAGCATCTCTCTCTAGATTTTCCAACGAAAAGGTGAGTTCAAACTTTCTTGAATAGAGAAAACATTCTTTTGCTTCCTCAATCATGGAAGCATAGCATAGCTGTAACATTACCATGGTGTTGTGCACTGATAATTGCGTGAGAGGATGCCGAAGCTTATTGAATTCAGGGAAGAACATGGATTAGAATCATGCGGCATAAGACTAGAGATATGGCTCAGCGGAGTTAAGAGCGCACTTGCAAATGACCACAGTTCAGCTTCCAGCACCCACGTGGTGGCTCCTAACCATCTGTAACTCCAGTTCCAGGAGATCTGTTGCCCTCTGTCTACGTTAGCAGGCACCAGGCCCACAGATACACTTACACACACACACACACACACACACACACACACCAAGAAAACAGTTGTAAAATAAAAGAAATACAGTTAAAAAATTAAAAATCACAAGACAGAGGAGGCCCATTCCATATACAGACTTTCTCAAAACTTTGCACCATGTGTATGTTGTAGAGAGAGCCAAAGAGAACTTCCCACGGAGAATGCTAGTAAATGGGTATGAACATTTTATTTTGGAAGGTAATTTGGTTTTATCTATAAAACTGAGGAGGTACTTAGACTCTAACCCAGCAAGTTCACGTCCCTTTAAGTTTAGAGAGATTTTTAATGTATGTGAAAAAGAAGGCGTATTCGGGTGTTTTCTCTACAGCATGATTTAAAAGCACAAAAGTAGTCCAAGTGTCTACCATCCACCTGAAGACTGGCTAAGTAATAGATGAGGACCTCTGCAAAACATGCTACTGAGCTCTAATCAATGCAATATTCAGTGCAAAAAAAAAAAAAAAAAACAAAACAAAACAAAAAACAAAAAACAAGTTGCAGAAGCAAAAAAACAAAAAACAAGTTGCAGAAGCGTGTCGCCGGCAGTACCTTTAACATTAGGCAAAGTCATATCCTCTCATTGTCAGCTGCCTGTGTGGGGAACTGAGGGTGAAGTCATGTTGGAGAATGTCTTATTTGCTTTCATAGTACTGTGACCAAATAGATGTCAGAAGTGACGCAGGCAGGGAGAGAAGGTTCATCTTGGCTCCCAGCTTCAGGCGACAGTGTGTGCTGGTGGGGACAGTGTGACCACTGAAGTGGCTCCACTCAGAGTGGTAGGGGAAGGAGGCAGTGGCTTTTCATATCCTAGCAGGTCAAGAAGAAGAGAGCTTGGGCTTACAGCAGAAATAGACACAGCTCATAGAGCCCTCCCGCCACCTCACTGACCCATTTCTGCCATGTTGACCACCTCCCCAAACAGTGCAGCTAGCTGGGGACCAAGAGTTCAAACACATGAGCCTGGAGGAGGGGCTCATTCAAGCAATCAGGTGAATAACCACAGATATCAGAGAAGGGGCTGGGGCCCTTTCCAGAGGGGGTGAGGAGCACCAGGCAAAGGCGGTTTACACCAGTAACATTTTATTTCCTATACTGAATAATAGGCCAGAAATGTTTATTCTATGTGTTTGTAGGTTTGTGGTATAAGTTTGTATTTGTAGCAGTATGTGCATGTATGTGTATGTGTGTACGTATGCATGTGTATGTGTACACACATATGGGCAGATGTGTGCATGTGTTTGTGCATGTGTATGTGTATGTGCACATATATGTGTGTGCATATGTTTGTGTGCATGTGTGTATGTATGTAGGTCCATGGCCAACTTCAAATGTCTTCCTCGATCCATCACCCTCCACCTTATTTTTTTGAGACAGGCTTTCTCACTGAACCCAGCACTCATGAGCTTGGCTTGGGAGACAACAATTCACTCTATGGATCCTCCTGTCTCTGCTCTACTCCATCCTCAGCTCTGGGGTGATAGAGACACACAGCTGAACCCCACTTTTACAGGGGTATTGGGAATTCCAACTCAGGTCTTCATGCCTGCATGGAAGGCTCTTTCAGACTGAGCTCAACGTGAGACTTCAACAGACAGCTGTTCATTGCTCCAGAGTGCCGAAGTCTCCTCCGTCTTCCTTGCTTGGTCTCCAGGGAGCTCTCTCCCTACCTTGGGACTTTTCTTTGTGTACAACCAGAGCCCTGTGCCTGAAGTGGCAAAGTGCCCTCCCTTGGAAACTGTTTACTTTCTTTTCCTTGGCCATGAAGCCAGGCTGGCTTCTTCCTCGGCAGAAACACAGCACAGCAGGTTCAAACTCCTGTGTGTACCCAACTCCTGCTGACATTGCTTCTTCCCCAGGATATAGACTGAGCCCAATCCAAGTTCTACACCCTGTGTTAGCCTAAGGTGCTCCCAGCCTCTACTTTACAGCCTCTGCCTTGGCCCCCCTATGATCCTCAGCTCTCAGCTCCACAGCACTGAGCTTCCGTTGGTGCCTGCTCTGGGGACTAGAGATGTGGGTGGCTTTCCTGTCTGTATCCTGCTTATTTCTATAACATATAATTCACTTTAATTAAAAAGATGAAAGGCACATGAAATTGGATCTTGTTTGAGCAGAATTTGGGAATAAGATTGTCCTAAGAATGGGTATTGTCTTTTAAGACTCTAAACTTGGGATCGTAACAGGCAGAACAGAAAGGACAGTCCCCAAAGGGCGTCACTGATAAGAATATAATGACCAGACTGTCTCAAAGAGATAGGGAGGACAGAGATGTTGAGGTAAGGATGGAGGAGCCCCAGGCAGTTGTTACAATCCCAGCCCTAATCAGGATATGTTACAAAAAAGCATTTTCAGAGCCCTGTACTGGCTGGAGTCATGAGGGGTGGTCTTTCAGTGGCTCTAAGGACCAGAGGACATGGGCACTGCCAAGTTCACTGACTGGTGGGAATACAAATGGGGAATGACCTCCCTGGGGTCTTTTTCCCTTGGTCCTACAGTCAGCAGGCACGCTTCCTGTGGGTCAAGGCCCTCTGTGCAGGGACAGGCACCTGGAATGGACATTCCATAGAGATTTGTGCGACTGTCTTAGAGAGGGGTAGGGGTGGATGGAGAGGCACGAGCAAGTGTCTATTTCTAAATACACTGCAGCTCAGGAGACCAGACATGATATAAAGTCTTGCGATTGTGTGTGTTTGTGTGTGTGTGTACACATGGGTGTGCATGAATGTGTGTTAATGAGAATGTTTGTATGTGTGAGCACATGGACACTTGCGGGCATGTGTTTGGAGATCACAGGACAACCTCGGGTACTGCTCCTCAAGGGCCTTGTATCCTGTTTCAGGCGGCAGGTTCTCTTGCTCACTGACTAGGCTGAGGTGGCTGGCCACGAGCCCCAGAGATCTGCCAGTCTGCCATCCACAGCACTGGGGTTTCATGCATGCACCGAGTCCAGCTTCTTAATGATGGTCGGGAGCCTTGAACTTGGGTCTGCCTGGCTGCAAGTGAAACATTTCCCTCGTTAGCTGTCATCCTAGCCTGAAGACATCCCTTTTGGTTCACACTGGGTAGCTTTGGGCCATTTTGCACTAAGGGATCTGACTGGCTGGTTTCAATAGCCTTAGATAAGTAAGCTGGGCAGCGGGGAGGAGGGAAAGAGCCCACCTTATGGTTAGAGCCTTGTGCCTTGTTCTGTGGTTGAGCAGAAGGTGTTTTGAAGCCGAGCCTGACGGGTTCCTGGGGCTGTATGGACACAAGTATAGCTCCGAGCCTGCTCTGAGAGACACCTTTTGTATTAACTGTCATCGCTCTGAAGACCTAGCGTGTAGCTTGGAACATGCTTGCGCCTGGGCTCATTTTCCTGGAGTTTCTCCATTTCTCCTCACTCTTTGTCCCCCTCTGCCCTCACCTGCTATCCCCTCCCCCCTTTTTGCTTGTCTCCTGTGAAGACTATGATGATCCAGGCTTGGTGACACATGTTTGTAATCACAGAAGTTGGGGGTGGGTGTAAAAGCAGAAGATCCTGAGTTCAAGGGCAGCCTATGCTACAAGTGACAGTTGGAGGATAGCCTGGGCTGTGTGAGAAGCTTTCTCAAAATGAAACAACAAAATGGCTGAGATAAATTTCGGAGAAGTGGCCTGGACTGAGTGCTCCTGCAGGGTGCAGACAAACTATGTAAGAACCTTAGCAAGGGACGGAGAAAGGAGGCAGTGACTCCTAACACCGGGGCCACTGGGCCCACCCTTGAGACTCTCCAATCCCTTAGGCAAGATTTGGTGTGCAGACCTAAAAGAAGGACACCTGAGAAGCGGTGCAAAAGCAAGGGGAGGTGAGACTGTACAAACAGGATGTGGGCCCTGGCTGCAGGATGCAGCTACCAGAGGGAGCTCATCCATCATGTGACCTGCCAGCTGTGCGACCCTGGCTAACTCACTAATCTCTCTCAATAGACCTCATTCTCCTTCCCGTGCACAGGGCAGATAAGGGTGCCGTCCTCCCTGGGTGGCAGGAGCCTTGCATGGGGCTGCCCCACAAAGCATAGTGTGCAACACACTGGCACAAACACCGAAGGCACTTTTGGTCCTTGACACTGCTGCATCTGAGATCAGACCAGTCATTTGGTTGGAACAGGAGCAAGGACTGCAGAACCTCAGGGAATGCCCCCATCACCTTTTGCTACACCCAAGGACATGCCACGGGCCGATAGCAAAGCGTGCTTGGGAGAGTGCCCCTAGAAGGAGTCTCAGGAGTGATCCAAGGAGAAATCTGAGGGAGTATTTACTCTGTTGTTCCTCAATGTGGGTTCTCAGAAGGGCTAATAAGTTTCTGAGGAGGGTCCTTCCATGCATCCTTCTCTTACTGCTACGGAGACCCAGAGCTCAGAGAAAGCCAGAAGGAGCACTTTTTCAGGGTTTCTGGGCTGTCATCCCCCATGTATTTGCCCAGGGGGACTTTTCCCTGAGATGTACCACTCAGAACTAATCCTTGAGGTTGGTATCAGAGTTTGTGTTCAGCTGCCCGGGGTAGGAAGCTGAGCAGTTCCTCTGTCAGCTAGGCTTTAGGTTTCTCTTGCTTATACAGTAATCTGGTGTCATCAGTGGCCTGGGCCCTTCTTTTTAAAAAGATGTTAAGTTTTTACTTAGGTGTATAGATGTGTGTGTGTCTGTCGGTCTATGTGTATATGCTTATCTGTCTGTAGGTATGTTTGTGTGTGTCTATAAGCATCTGTGTGTATCTGTGTGTCTATGTGTATATGTATGTCTATAAGCATCGATGTGTATATGTGTGTCTGTGTGTATATATGTCTGTGTGTGTCTGTATGTCTGTGTGTTTCTGTGTGTGTATGTATGTCTACATATGTCTGTGTGTCTGTCTGTGAATGCAGGTGTGCACGGCGTAATGATATAACAACAGGTATAGGAGGCACCACAAAGTCAAACCATACAACAAAACTCACTTGAGAGGTTTTGGGGGGTCAGAGGTGGCCTCTGAGCAATAGCAGAAGGAAGAGAGAACAAGGAGAGAAGGGGCTTGCTTTTTATAAGAGGACGAAACACGTGCGCATAGGGAGAGTGGCATTTTGGTTGCTGCTCGATCCTAGAGCGCAGGAAGGTGTAAATGCCTGAATGCCGACACGCATGAAGAGAACATCAGCCCCCCTGTAGTTGTGAATACAGGTGATAATGAGCCGGTCAGTATGGGTCCTGGGAACCAGATGCAGTTCCTCTGCAAGAGCAGCAAGTGGTTTTAAAAGGCAGATGGGGTCTCATTGTGTAGCTCTGGCTGCTGAGAACTCTCTGTGGAGACAAGTCTAGCCTCAAACTCCCAGAGATTTGCCCGCGTCTGCGTCCTGAGTACTGAGATCTCTTCCTAGCAAGTGTTTTCATTGGCTGATTTATCTGTCGAGTTTCACCTCTCTCTCCCAGCCACCATTAGAATGGCCCTTGTCTTTGCTTATTGCTTCAGGGTCGCAGAGTAGCTGCATCATCTCCATCTTCACACTTATGTTCCGGAGGAGGAGAGAACAATGAATCAGAAGAGAGTCCCGCCAGCTTCCTCTGCTCTCCTTAGCAAGGTTCTGATGTGAAAGCTGTATCTAGAAGCAGACAGGAAAGGAGAGCAGGGCCCAGATTGGGTGGATAAACGGTAGACATGTTCAGAGTGGCGTGCCATGGCCACAGACCAGAGCCTGGCGCCTTCATCAAGAAGGGAAGAGGCATAGATGGCCATTAGCACTGTGTACCCCTTTGATCAGCATGCTGCTTCCTCTCCACAGGTTGAGGCTGGAACATTCCAGGCTAAAGCAAATGTGCTGAGACCCAAAGCTTTCCTGTCTATAGCATACACAAACCCTTTTGGGCTCTTGGTTCCTGTGTACAAAAGGATGCCATAGATGTCGGACCCAGATCTTCATGGTTGGGTGATGCCTTGGCTGGTGGCATCCACCTACATGAATCTTTGGCTAACAGAGGAGCCCAGGGGATACCATCAGTCCCCCGTCTGCTTCTGGCTGGCATCCCCGGTCTGCTTACCACTCAGTAAGAATTAGGGAACTAGAGCTCCCACTCTCTATGTTATTTCTGGGGACCAATGTTGTGTCCTCCATGGTCCCCCTCATTTACCGCTGAAACCGCCTTCCCAGTAGTCCTTGCTCTACTCCCCTCTGGTATTCCTTCTAGTGTCCATCCCCCATAAATTACTCATGCACAAACCCTTTCCTTGGTCCCTACCTCCAGAATCCACTCGAGGTGTCACCGAGTGACGCATGGGACCTCTCTATGTCTCTCTTCAGGACTGCCCAGTCTGCAAGCTTCTCTAGGTCATGATGTCATCTACAAGTTCATGCTGGAAAATCTTGAAATTGACTTTTTAGAATTTCAGTAATATCTTATACTGTTTTAAGGTGGACGTTTTCTCAGGCCACGTTCATACCATATCCTGACCCACCTGTGGCCTACAGGCTACAGCTGGACATCCTTAAATCCTTTTCCTCTGTCCCGCTCATGGCCACTGGTCCTGGGGTGTGGGGCAGGACCATCTTTTCCTCCAGTGATCACTGTGGGATCCCCTTTCTCAAGCTCTGACTATGTGCGCATGTGCGCTTGTCACAGTCTGCACATGGAGGGCAAAGGACACCCTGGGGCTACCTTATGTGTCCCTTGTCTGCTGCTGCATACGCTAGGCTTCCCAGGCCTCTCCGGTCTCTTCCTCCCATCTGTCCCCTGGAGTCAGGATTGCACATGTGTCCGACCATGTCTGCCTTTCAGTGGGGTCTAGAATCCGAACTCAAGTTCCTCCTCTTATACAGCTGCATTTTACCAACTGAGCCATCTCTTCAGCTTTATAGGAGTTTGCACCGGGGCCTCAAAATGAGGCCCTCAACACAGAGCATTCAGCATTCTTTAAAACGTTGCTCTGCATTTCTAGTCCGGGAACTCTAAGAGGAGGCATGCATGCTCATGGTGTGTGTGTGTGTGTGTGTGTGTGTGTGTGTGTGTGTGTGTGTTTCCAGCCTTTGGCAGTGGCAGCTGGGGGTATTTATAGCTGGATCCACAGGGCCATTCTCACGTGGCTACAGAAAATGAGAACCTCATGTGGAGTTTGTTTTTCCTCTTGGCCTGCTCCATGCAGCCGTCCATCCCCCTCCAAGCCTCTGCTGTAACCAGAGCCCCCAGCACGGCTACCATGCAGAGGCTAAGTAAATTCCCATCTCAGGGAAAAGTGCCTGTTCTCTTCAGTCAGGCCACAGGCAAAGTAGGGGGGACTGCTGGGGAGAACTCGTGGGTGACACCAGAAGGCGGCGTCCCCCCAGCACCGTGCTCTGCTCCCTGCAGGCCCCTGGATGAACTTCATGGAATGTGGGTCCTTGGATCACCTCGTGTCCCCCAGCATGTGTGAGCCCCTCAGAAAGGAAATGGCTTGCTTTGTCCTCAAGCTCAAACTCACTCTGTGGCCAAGAATGACCCTGGCTTCTAATCAGTCCTCTTACCTCTGTTCCTCAGTGCTAGGGTTACAGACATGTGCTACCAGGCCTGCTCTCTGTGGTTCTGGGCATTGGCTCCAGGGCTCCGGGCATGCTAGGGGAGCACTAAACCACAGCCCCGGTCCTATTTGCTTTCGTTTATTGTGCTCTTGCGTCTGTCCTGTTCATATTTTGCCTTTCCTGTCAGACTAAAGACACTCCCTAAAGACTATGTTTGGTTTTCTTGGACCACTAGGCCTTGCGGCGTGGGGGCAGGAGTCGCGTAGGCTCCCCTCTCTCTAGAGCAGCAGCAGAACTCCCAGAGCCTTCAGTTCCTGCTACATGCTCGATCTGCTTACCAGGAAGCCAGATGCTTTAGACTGAGCATCTTTATGCTGAAGACCCCAGGGACCCAGGGCCTCTACAGTTTCATGGAGTTGCTGCATCCTGCACGTCCACACTATGTATCTGATTAGGGGTGTGAGGTGGCAGAGGGTGGAACATGGGGTAGAGCGGCAGAGCACAGGTCGAGGGACCTGGACAGCTTAAGAGGAAGAAAGCATCAACTTGGCTGTCCTACCCAGAGGCTATACCTCCTTGTTGTGCCATGTGGTACACTTTAGGGACGTCAAGGTCCCTAAAGACTTCTAGTCAGGAATTCCCCCAGCAGCACCCACCGTTCTTCGGGAGCCACTCTGCAGATCCTGAGCTGGGCACTGGCTCGTCCTGGCATATCGGTTGCTGCTCTGTGGTAGCCGTGAGCTCTTTTACAGCAGAGGAAATGGGAAGTGACCTACTGAACAGCAGGGACTGTAGACAAGATGGGCCTGACCCCGAGACCCCCATAGGTCCCAACCCTCTCCATTTGTGGTGAACTTGACCTTCAGTCGCCTGGCTTCTGCTGTGACATAGAGCTCGAAGGCTTGAAAGATCATTCCTCGAGGCAACCTCTGAGTGTGGGGTCAGGATTGGACAGACTGGTAATTTGAACTGTCTAATCTGTGTCTACCCTGCCACCCTCAGCTCTGCCTCCAACACCCTTCTCCTTTTCCTGCATCCACCCTCCCCCACTACTGTGAACCCCAAGGGTTTCCAGAACAAGAGCAGAGCCAGTCATTCATTAATCTTTGTCCTGCTTCCAAGAATCTCAACTACACAAGAATTCCTCATTGAACAGCCAGGCATTCTTGGGGAGCGTGTGTGTCACCAAGACAGCGAGAGGCTCAACTCTGGGAAGCAGCCGTGGTGCAGGCCAGGAAAATAATGCGGACTTTGGAGCCAGAAGGAAGTGGATTGGCTCTCCCTGGAGCCCCCTCTCCAACTGCCCACCCCCTCTCTAACCACAGCTGGGAACTAGCCTTCCCAGGTCATCTCAGGGCGCTACCAACCCAGTGGCATGTTCCTCTGGAATGGAGAAGCCGCTCATAGCAAAACTATTGTGTGAGTGTGTAGATGCTCGCGTGTGTCTGTGCGCTGTGTGTATACACAGTTCTGTTTACATCCGAGTCCCGCTCTGTGCCGTTCCTTATGCTGTGAGTGAGTCACTGCCTGTGGGAGTCCCTGTGAATGACTTGGGGTGGATGTGACTCCCCAAGAGTGAAAGCAGGTAGTGAGCCCAGGCTGACCTTCTGTGTAGAGGAGACCTCTTCTCTCACATCCCTGCAGCTTAGCCTGCCATGCTGTGAGGTAAACTGAGACCAAGGCTTCCAGGGCCAGACTCACTGCAGCCTCCCTAAATCAGAGAAAGAGGATGAGCGCCAAGAGAAAGCAGGATGGGGACGGAGTGGCGAAAGCTTCAGAGGAGTGTGAGCAGTTCATTAAAGGCACCATTCCCTCTGGATTATAAAAAACAAAACTCAGGCCTCCGAGCTGGGCCAGTGAGTAAGGTGCTTGCTACTAAGTCTGAGGACCTGAGTTCAAGCCCTGGGACCCACATGGGGGAAGGCTAGTTGCTGACTCTTGCAATGGTCCTTTCAGGCCAACTCGTGCACTGTTGTGAAAAACACCTAAAAGCTGATGAAAACAAAAATAGCCTGTAAGAGCTGGGTGGTGATGGTGCACGCCTTTAATCCCAGCACTCGGGAGGTAGAGGAAGGCGAATCTCTGTGAGTTTGAGGCCAGCCTTGTCTACTAGAGCGTGTTCGGGGACAGGCTCCAAAGTTACAGAGAAACCTTATCTCAAACAAACAAACAACCCATGAACCTATCATCTCGGGACTAGAAGGGGCCTGGATTTTTAGCCCCTATACACGTTTGTTCCTCCTCATTTGGCCATGTGGCCTAGTATGAGGCAAGTGACCCCTGCAGCCTTTGCTCTCTCACATGGATAGGCAACCCAGAAAATGCTCCACAGACATTCCTCAGGCCCATCTGGTGGAGGTAGTTCCTCAGCTGAGGCTCCCTCTTCCCAGGTGACTCTAGTTTGGGTCAAGTTGACAAAACTAAGCAGCCACACATCCATCTCATTAGTGTGAAAATGTAGTTTGTCTCCGATGAGTGTCGAGATCACAAGCATGTGGAAAGAATTGTTATTTATTATTTATTTATTGTGTGGGTATGTGGGGGGTGGATGGGCACATATGTGTAGGTTAGAGGACAACTGTGGGACCATTCTCTCTTCCTACCTCTGCATGAGTTCTGAGGATCCAGCTCAGGCTGTCAGTCTTACATCATCACGTGCCTAGAGCCTTTACCCTCCTAGCCATCTCTCAGCAACCTCCCAAGAATTGTTTTAAAGTAAAATTTCCATACCCAAAACATCTCAGGCACTGTGGTACCCAAGCGAGGGAGCTGCAAGCTGAGCCCTGCGACCTGGAGTGTGTATGGGGCACATTGGAGGAGGTAGTAATGCCACTTTCCCTTCTTCCCACATGGCCTTCCTTCCAGGAAGTTCTCGTGCTTGGATCCTGCGTGCTCAACCTCTCTTCCTTCTCGATGCTGTTAGCTGGCGGCATTAGTCGAAGCCACTCGATGGCTCCCAGTGCGACCTGATGTCACTCAGGAAGACCTGTCTCAGAATTAGCCAGCTGAATCCTGTCTCCCTGACTTCACGCAGAGACAGCAGTTCCCCAGATGTGGATGTTTTAGGGCCAGCATCACTAGAGAACTCAGTAAACTTGCCAGCTCTTGGGCCTGTCCCCAATTCCTGCTTGCAGCTGGGAGAAGCCTAACATCGTGAGTACTGTCAGGCTCATGGAGAGTCAGGGTACACGTGAAGTCTGAGAGTCATTGTGCTTGAGATCCCATGGTGGTAGCTGGTACTTCCCTTACCATGCCAGTCTGAGTTTCCATTGCCATCACGGCAGGAGTCAGACCTCTTGGATTTTAACTCTGCCTCTATGTGTCTCTCATTGTGCAGGTGTCTCTCTTCCAGGCCTCTTGTCCCTAATACAGGGTGTCCCCTATAGTACAGCTATGAATATGTTCAAGGAGATGTGCCTGCCGATTAGCTTAGTGGTGCCTGACACACGGTCAAAGTAAATGTCATATGCTATTAGCTGTTCCATGCAAAACATCCCTCTCTGCAATATAGTGCAATTTAAGCTCCAGTCCTGACCTATATGTACACACACACACACACACACACACACACACACACACACAATATGCCCCAAAGTTTGTGAACATGGCTAATTTTGCAGTGGTTTGGGAGAGAGACTGACAGTGTTTATTTTGTATCAGTGCAAACGATTTGAAAGGGAATGCTAGTCATTCTAAAGGAGATGATTTTGGCTAAAAAGGGAGTCATTCGGCCCTCCCCCTCTGTCCCTTCAGTGTGCGCCAGCAACTACACAAACATGTCTCTCTGTTTAGCACACTGAGAGTGAGGGTCTCTGTTCCCCAGCTCAGCTTCTAAACCACGCTTCTCTTCACTTTGCAAACCTAAAGATAATTTCTAAGTAATATATCCACAGCTCTGTTCTGGCTGTCCCTAGAGAAATAGAGCCAGCCGCCATGGCATTTAGTTCCAACTGCTACGGACCACACTGTTCTGCATAAAGCTCTCCAGTATGGTCAGAGTTGGTGTGTCTGTGTCTTCACATGTGTACGTGTTTTCCCATGGAAGGATATCATTCCTAAATGTTCTTCTAACCTTCACAGCCTTATAAACAAGGATTTGGGACTGGAGCGATATCTCAGTTGCTGAAGAGCTTGCTATATAAACACGAGGGCCTGAGTTTGATCCTTAGCACTCCACAAACCCCTGAATTTGTGGTGCATGCTTGTGACCTCAGCTCTGGGAAGGCAGGGACAAGCAGACCCTCAGGCTCACGGGCCAGCCAGCCCTGCCTGGTCAGAGGACCCAGTCAGAGTCCCAGTGAGAGGGCCTGTCTCAAGAACAAAACAAATGGACGTAGGGGAGCAACACCAGAAGATTGATCATTGGCTTCCACACACATATTTGTGCATGGACCCACACAATGCACACACACACAAACATAAACTGGGATTTACTTTCTATCAGAGTTTTTATCTTGGGTCAGATAATTTTTGTAGTGTGTGCCTGGAAGGGTGGGGAGCTGTCATTGTAAAATAACTGGTAGCCTCCTATCTGGTATGCCAGAGATTCTAGAGCATTCTGTAGCTGTGACAGCTTAAACATCTCCAGACACTGACCAGCGACCACTGGGAGTGTGCCTGTAGGGCTGGGGAGGGGAGTGCAATGCGGAAGCTCTCTCAGCTGGAAGCTGTGGCAAACTAAATTCTTCCTATAATAAATGGGGCCCGCTGCATCTTCTGCTGCCCCGGAGTTTATCTCTACAGTGTATTTAAGATTAGGGGACAGGATGTATCCACTGATAAGAAAGATATAGGGTGCCTGCTGTCTCTGGGTCACCCCTGACATCCAAGAAGCAGCCTTTGTGTTGGGTGGATGGACGCCCCACAAGGCTCCACACTCAAGCCCTCGGCAGACAGTCTGCTCTGGGTCCAGATCCCTCTCTGGTCCTCTTGACCCTCCTCGTGCAGCAAGAAACCTCCCAGGGAATGGCCTTTGGTTTGGGCTTATAAATATTCATCAACTCATTTCTAGTACCAAGTATTTTTTGTTTAACCGTGTTTAACATTCTTGTCCAAGTGGAAAGTTTTGTTCTTTGGAAATCTCATTCCAGAATCAGGTCAGAGTCCCCAACAGAACTCAGAGAATGTCCTAGGGACATTTTACCATTAAGGTTATCATTGGTGGCCTTGACACAACTGTGGTTGGATTCTGGGCCAAGACTCGCAGGCCCAGAAGACGGACAGAGAGGAGGCTGGGCAACTAGAGGAAGAGAGGAGGACTCCGAGATTGCAATCCTTTTCTGGAGGACTGGGTAGATGGGTCGGCGGTTAAGAGCACTTGCTGGTTTTCCAGAGGACCTGAGTTCCACTCTCAGCACTCACGTGGTGTCTCACAACTGCCTCTAACTCCAGCTCCAGTGGGTCTGACCCCCTCTTTTGTGCCCCACGAACTCCTGTGTACACAGCAGAGACAGACACACACTGTGGTATCTCTCTAGGCACTGTCCCATCTCAGTAAGACACCAGCATGCCAGTGAGCATAAGGTTGGTAGTGCTTGCTAACACACAATCCCCACACTCCAGTGACTTTGAACAACAGACATCTCTTTCTTACCCATGCTACCTGTCTTCTGTGGATCCACAACAGGGCTCTGGTCATGACACCCACTCAGGAACCAAGGCTGCTTAAATGGGTGTTGCTTTAAAAGTGGATGATGGATTTTCCTAAGAAAATGGCCGCCTGGCCTGACCTACCTCTTAATGGAGGCCGGGGGAGCCTGGCTAGACCTTCAAAATCATCTGAACAAACCTAACCCCTAAAGGGCAGAGTTACAAGGTCCTCAAACACTATGTTCCCTGGACACAGAGCAGACTGTCTGCAGAGGGCTTCAGCGTGGGGCCTTGTGGGGAGTACATTCTCCCAACACAAAGGCTGCTTCTTGGAACTCAAGGGTGGTCTAGCGACAGCAGGCACTCTATATTTGTTGTCACTTCTGATTCCCTGTCAGGCCACCTGTAACGCAGATGTACTGAGGTGTTGTGTGAGCAGTACTGTAAGATCACAGGTGCCCTCGTGGCAGAATAACAAAGATCACATGCTACCCTATCTACAAGTCTTGGTGCTAAGTGCCCGGGAGAGAAAAGTGAACAGATACTTCTCATTTTCCAATTAAAATCTCTGTGTCTCCGAGGACTCTTTGTGTTAGCCTTCTCCAGACAAATGGGAACAGGAGACTCTGCTGTTTACCTATCTTCCTACACAATGGTAGCAGACTTGAAACCCATAGATGGACCCATGATGAAGCTCATGTCTGAAGGCAGTTTGGGTGTAGAGTTCCCTCAGGTAGATGACTTAACCGCTAGAAGAATTGGGTTATCTAAACCTGGAGTGGTTGTGAGCGGCCTGACCTGGGTGCTGAGAACCAAACTCAGATCCTCTGAAAGAACAGCGTGCACTTCAAACCACTGAACCGTCTCTCCTGCTCCTCGGCCAAGTCTTAGCTACTCAGGAAGGATCTACAGGCACCGCAGAGGAGAACCTGCCTCATTCCAAGTCTGAACATTAGAATGCTGATTCTATGAAAAAGTCCCCTCGTAGCACCATCCGGACTGGTGTTTGACCCCTATCTGGCGCCGTGCACAGCCAAGTTGACATACAAAATTAGCCATCACAATTTCCAACGTCTAGTCATCTCATGGGGGCAGAATTAGTGATTCGGCCGGGCTCAGGAAGTCCCGTCAACTGCGTGCCTGGACCAAGGCTATCTGACTAAGCACCAGAACAAACAACAGTGAATCACTTTATCTGGGGATGAAAGGGAGTATCCATCTGTGGCCTTCTATGGTTTTCCCATTTCAGCACTTTCTGCTAAGCCAGCGTGGAAACCAGCATGGACTTAGATCCACATGCCCCCATCTTAGGGAGAGTCTTGTAAAGGAACATGGGAGGATGTGGCTGGCCTCCCGAGAGACTGAGCACAAATATCTTCCTCCACTTTCTATTTGTTATGTATATTTGCACGGGGATTTGAACTCAGGACCCCGTGCTTGTGGGGCAGCACTTTACTTACTAATCTGTCTCCCAGCCCTGTCTTTGCTCTTTGCTTTATTCTGCGTTTCCTCAATTTGGTGCTGCATTCGGGAATCATCTGTACCATTTCTGCCACTGAAGATTGTTCTGCAGAAGCATGAAGCTGTGTCTCCCTCCTGGTGCCATCCCATCCAGCTGAATCCTTCCTTCTTGGATGCAGGGGGCTGTAATTTTGCCACCATCTCACTCTAAGTTTCTGACAAGTCCCTTCCCATTCTGAGCTCTGGTTTTCCCAGCTCGCTGGAGTGCAGCTGGTGCAGTGCATCTTGGGAGTTTCTTCTGGCTCTGGCATTTCGTGTACCATTGAGCCACACCCTCTCACAGTGGGGTCCAGCTGGAGTTTGGTGACAAAGTTTTCTCCCGGGAAGCTGAGGGATCATTCTGGGCCATGCAGTAGACACTAGCAAAGAGACTGTGTGCTACATATCAGCTGGAAAACCTCACCCAAGCCTGATGCTCTCCCGCCTGTCTGGAGGGGAGCTGAGAGCTGAGCTGGGGAGGCATGCAGAGGGCAGGGGCCAAGGATCAGAACTGCCTGGTCTAGCTGAAAAAGGGCAGAGAGCTTGGCCAGGTCTTTGAAGCTAAACCAAAGGATAGAGTTGCAACACTGCCTACCCTACAGCATTTATAGCTGGTAATCTCAGTGCCCACCTAGGCTGCCTGTTAGGAAATCAAAAGAGAAACTGTGTGAGCAAGTTCTAAACACACACACGCACACACACACACACACACACACACACACACACACAAGTAACAACAGTAATTACTATTATTATTACCATCATGTGTGCCTTATGCCACAAAATGCCTGGTGCTAGATGTCTGGAAGAGAAGACTGTATGGGCCTGAAATTATTTAGAATCTAGAGTGATGTCAGATTTAACTGCAAACTCTGGATGGTATCTTCATCAGTTCAAGTTGCTATAATAAATTGCCTGGGTGGTGACCTTAACAAATATGCATTTTCATCATTCTGGAGATGGGAAGTCGAAGAGGAAGGGACCTGCAGATCTGGTATCTTGTAAGGGTTGGCTTCCCAGGTCCTGTGCAGTTGTTTTCATACTGTGTCCTTACATGTTGTAGAACCATGTAGTAGTAGAACAAATGGGGTGTAGGGGCAGCTGCAGATGAGGTGTTGATCAAATTGTGAAGGATCTCAAATAACATACAGAAATGAGTAAGTTTAATTTTTTTTAATACAAGCTTTTTATTTCTATTTTGTCTTAGAGAGAATGCACTTGTTTTAATTTTATTTAAAACCTGCCTCTAGGGATTCAGAGATGCCTCTATGGTTAAGAGTGCTTGCTGCTCTTGCAGAGGACCTAAGTTTGGCTTACAGCGCCCATGTTGGGTGACTCACAGCCACTTATAACTCTAGTTCCAAGGGATCAGATGCCATCTTCTGGCCTTTGTGGGAACTGCACTTAGGAACACACACAGCCACATAGACACATGCAGTCTTTGTGGGAACTGCACTTAGGAACACACAGACACAGACACACACAGACACACAGACACACACACGGCCTTTGTGGGAACTGCACTTAGGAACACACACAGCCACATAGACACATGCACAGTCTTTGTGGGAACTGCACTTAGGAACACACAGACACAGACACACACAGACACACACACGGCCTTTGTGGGAACTGCACTTAGGAACACACACACACACACACACACACACGCTGCCCATACTGCTGATTTTGCACTTGCCTTTCTTAGGAGTTACATGCTGATTGCTTTATCTTCTCTGTCTAATCTCTGTTTGAGATATTTGTTATGGGAGAAATGAAGTGGAACCATAATTTTTTATCTTTACAAAGAATAACTGCCCCTTAACGAATGTAGATAATACAGACTATTATAAAGAAGGGGAGAAAACTAAAACAAAATAAAACCAGTTGTACCTCCCTTATGAGGTGGGTGTGAGTAGTGGAGGCTGGGGGTGTTTCCTTCCAGTGGGCATGGACATCAGGCCCTTTGTGTTGAAGGCCAGCTGTTCTGAGGCTTGAACTAATTAATCCTGGTGTCTAAGGATGCACACGGGAGGCTGCCTTAGGCTCTTCCAAGAGGCCGACACTAATCCGTACAATCTAATCTGGACTGTGCCGCTCACTGTCCAAGACACAACAGTCTCCCTGGCCCCAGCTTCCAACCTGTAAAGTGGAAGCCACAGCAATAGTGCCTGGAGCGACCCTCAGTTCCGTCCTCACTCCCTAGGAAGCCTGCAGGCCTTAGAGTGAGTTAGTTCTGGGGTGTCACGCTGCCCTCTAGGTAGCTCTAGCCCTGCACTAAAGCTCCCCCGACACAGGACCTTATACCTCCATGTCTCATGTGGCTGGATGGTGGAGAAGCCTGTCACTACAAGGCCAGGCTCCTGCTCAGTGGCTGCTGGTGCTTCCTCAGCACTTTCCCTGAGACCTGTTGTCTCCTCTGCCCTTGCTTTCCCTCCTTCCCTCCTCTCTCCATCTCTCCCTGTCTTCCCTTTCTGTTCCTTTCCTCATTCATCACCTTCCCTGTCACCATTCTTCCCTCCCTTCCCTGACTTCCCTCCCTTCCTTCCTTGTGTCATGCCCACCCAGAATGGCTCAGGAAGACTATCTCTTCAAGAAAGGCAGCTGTACACTATGCACGCTGGGGCACTGGCTGCTCCTCCTGCCTCTCCTGCTGGGTGCTGCTGGGCTGCAACTGGAACCCTCCAGGCCTCACTTTGAGTCCGGAACCTCTAGAGGAAAGGGTCCCTCCCAGTTATGTGCACACCCGTGGGGGTCTGTGCCCACAGGACTCCCTGCCTGAAGCCCCTCAGTAGCCGGGCCCTGGCTCTGGGTCAGAAGAGGCTCATTGTTTAGGGATGAGATCAGGAGCTGGAAAAGAAAGTTGGAAAATAGTTGGATGCATTTGGTGAGTGTGAACAAACTTTGTGTCTTCTGTCCCTCAACTTGGGGATTTTAGAGTGCAGGTCTCGGGCTCGGTTGTGGTGATCTTGACAGTGGGATGGGCAGATGTGAGAAGAAGAAAAGGTGGGGCTGGGATTCCCTTGCAGGTGGAAGACCCTCCACACTCCTCACAGCTGTTGCCTTTCTCAGGAAGCAGGCAGAAGGCTGCCCCTGGATATAGTTAGACCCGGATCTGAGGACCGGTGACCAGAAGGAACAGATGGCAGCTTTCCTCCTTCCAAACAGAGTATGGGGGCTGGAGAGATGGCTCAGTGGTTAAGAGCATTGCCTGCTCTTCCAAAGGTCCTGAGTTCAATTCCCAGCAACCACATGGTGGCTCACAACCATCTGTAATGAGGTCTGGTGCCCTCTTCTGGCCTGCAGGCATACATGTAGACAGAATATTATACATAATAAATAAATAAATATTTTTTAAAAAAACAGAGTATGGCCAGTAATTGTGAAAATGCCCCCAAGACTGTAGCCCCTGAGAGAAGTGCATAACTTTGCGGGTCTATATTGGCAGGGGATTTAGACCAAGTGCTCTTCCTCCTGTGCAAGGGTCAGACCAGGCTTGGTCCCCGAGTCCATACTGTTCCCTTGGCGTGGGGAAAGCTGCCCATGAACCGCAGTAGGCTGTGTCTTAGTGGGAGGCGGCAGGTCTGCCAAGGGCACGGAAGAATGGACAGCCTGTTATGCTGAGGCCTGGGAACATGGCCTTGAAGGGAGACCCAGGTCGCCAGAGCTGGCATGAGAACACATGGACAAAAGGTCCAGGACCATGCTGGGAGAATGGGACCAAGCCAGCATCCCACAGTGCAAGGCAAATGGTCCTCCAAGCCCATTTCCTGGGGCAGGAGTACAGGTGCAGCTGACCTCAGATGCCTAGGTACACCTGCACATGCGTGCATGCAGAAGCCTAAGTCTGGGGCCTCCAGTGGACAGGGCTGCACACAGCTGCAACTTTGATTCTGAGGTCTTCCTCTTCAGGGAAGCTTTCCACTGAATTCTAAACTCTTCTTTGGCCTAGGGTCTGAACAGAGAACTTACTGAAACAGAAGATGCCAGGAAGCAGTCAGAGGCTGTGAAGATCTGGAGCGCTGTGTGTGTGTGTGTGTGTGTGTGTGTGTGTGTGTGTGTGTCAGGGGGCAGAAGAGGGGGAATAAGGCCATCCTGCAGAGTCATAATGATCAGTACCATTTATTGTATACCTTGAAGGCATCGTCACTGTGACAAGGGCTTAACTGCTCATTGAATACTCATAGGAATCCGTGTGTGTGTGTGTGTGTGTGTGTGTGTGTGTGTGTGTGCTCAGCTTCACATAGGTATGCATTTATGTGGAGGCTCGAGGACAACCTCAGATGCCTCTCAGGTACCATCTACCTGTTTATTGAGATATGAGTCTCTGAGGCCCGGGGCTTACTGGTTATGCAATATTGGCTGGTCAGCAGGTCTCAGGGATCCTCTGTCTCCACCTCTCTGGCACTGGAATTGTAAGAGCTTTCTACTGCACTAGCCTTTTGGGCGTAGGTTCTGAGGATCACACAAGTTGATGACAAGTGAGTGCTTTACCAACCAGGTTACCTTCCAGCTTTCATTCAAAGAAACTTTTTGAGTCAGAGTCATGAATAGTTTTATAAATTTTACAGGAACTGGAGAGTTGAAGACTGTTGTGCACCCTTGGAACTGGGAACTCATAAATGAGACTTAGGTATCTTCATCCATTCATTTCCTTATCAACCCATCCCCTCATCCGTCCATCCCCTCATCCGTCCGTCCCCTCATCCGTCCATCCCCTCATCCGTCCGTCCCCTCATCCGTCCATCCCCTCATCCGTCCGTCCCCTCATCCGTCCATCCCCTCGTACCCTCATCCTCTCACCCACTAATTCCGTCCATTTATTTAACTAAGTTGAACTGATAGCTTTCCTGTATCAGCCATGTGGTAATCACCAAAGGTGTAACTGGGACAAAGGCTGGCAAGGGCCCAGGGCATCTTAACTGCATAGCCTGTGTGCTAACCCAGGCCTGCGGGGAGCCTCCTGGGAGTGTGAGGATGTTCTTCTCAAGGTCTGAAAAGATGGGGAGAATATTTTCTTTCTTGACAAATTGCTACATTGTGTTTACATTTTAATACTTATCTGAAGGTTCTGTATCATCTGGCTGGCCACCAAATAGCCTACCACTGGCATCAAAATTATTTTCTGTCCCAGTGTTCAAGTTGGTAATGTGCTGTCTTTTAAAATGACAGTGTTTATCTTCGGGAAGCTTGGTGTCTTAAACTGGAGTCAGAATGGGAGCCCAAGGGACCAAGGATGACTCAGAAGGACCCCAGGAAGCCCATAGTTAGTTCCCCATGGCACATCTCCTTTGGATCCAGACCTGGGATCCCCGCCACAGGCTCCAGCTTGTCTTTCTGCTCCTCTCCTCTACTTCTGCTCTCCCTCCCTTCCTCTCCTCTCTCTCCCTTCCCCTCCTCTCCCTCCCTTCCCCTTCTCTCTCTCCCTTCCCTCCCCTTTCTTCTTTTTTCTCTATCCAGGATCTCATGTAGCTCAGGCTGGCCCCAAACTTGCTCTCTAGCCAAGGATGACCCTGAAACTCCAGCCCTCTTGCCTCTACACCCGAGCAGTGGGATTATAGTTGCTGCCACCACACCCTATTTTTCTCATGCTGGAGATCAAACTCCAGGCTTCTCTCCTGCTGGGCAAGGCATCTGCCACCTAGACAACATCTCCAGCCCACTTCTCCCGCCTAGCTTGAAGGTTCCCTTCTCTTTCTTGCCTCCCAGCTTTTCCTTATGCAGTCTCCTTCACCAAGAATGCCCTCCCTCCAGCTCTGTTTTACACACTGCCCACTTCTGAGCTTGATCCCTTCTTCAGATCAGGGGTTCCTTCTTCACGTACTGCTGTGACCTTCCTCCTCTTCATCCTCTCCAACACAGGACACCCTCCCCTTTCCTGGGACTCTCAGCTTCGTGCTGACTCTCAGGCAGCCCTATTATGCTATGTCTTAATAAGTTGTCTCTTACTTTATTTCAAGGGTGGGATTCCTCCTCTCTTCCCAGCTCCATGCCCACCTGGACATGGTGTTAGAGTAAGCCCTGGTAACTTCTCCTCCCCGAGAGTCCATGCTGCAGAATGGGGCTTTTGTGGGGCCCAGCTGTGCCCAGGAGCTCATCACCTGTTGGCACTGTGGGCAAATCCATCTCTGGTTTTGTAACCTGAGCTGGCGCCAGCCCCTGCATCCTGAGATCAAGTGTCCCTGTTTGTTCTGACATCCCTTTTGGGGGCCTGATGATCGAGATTTCAAAGTAACTTTTTTTTTTCTAGCAGCTACTGAAGGCCAGGCCCCTGCCAGCTCCCAGCCCCCTGTGTTAGTGTTTTCAGTTAATTAAGAAAACAAACCCTGATTTCTGACTGAGACGGTGGACGGTGGGGCAGTTGGAGATGGAGCCCCTGGCCACGTCCATGTGCAGAAGATGGCCAGCACCGCAGGAGGGTGGGCAAGCTGCAAGAGGGCCCACGTGTGAGCAGCAGGGGACCTGCAGATAGCCTCTCAGCAGGGGGAGGTTCCAGGAACTCAGTGCTGGGAGGAAGTGCCAGGCAGAGTCCAGAGCTCAGTTTCTGCCTCTCCTGTCGTATCCAGGATGTCTTGACTTAGTTTAGGTGGCAGGAGACTACTTGGAATATAACAATGAGGGATCAAAACTGTCCTAGGAGTAGGGGTCTGTGGCCAAGCCTGGTTAGAGGACAGTGCTGAACCTCAGATGGCTTTGCAGTCCCAGGTTACTGACCTGCCCTGTGAAAGGGGAGCCCTGCCCTGCTCAGGGATCGAGCTCCCTGTCCATCAGAACCATAGTTTGTGTTTAAGGAATTCAGTATGTTGTGGTAAGAGGAGCCAAACTCTGCCTGGATGGCACTCTCCTGAGCTGACCACGCACCTTCCCTGCCACCTGCTCTCATGGTCTGTGCTGCTGGGGGAGGCATGTGGACCCCTAGTTTTAAGAGGTAAATTTGAGACAGGATCAGAGGTTGCAATTAGTCTCCAGGGTACTGGAGACTGTCTTCTAAGGAGAGAGGCACCATAGCGTGGGCCTTAGCTGGGTTCAGGATACTTAAGGAAAACTTTTTTTCTAGTGAATCTTGGCTAGGAATTGGGGAAATTTTAAACATTTTTTTTTTTGGAGACAGTCTCACTCTGTAGCCCAGGCTAGCCTGGAACTCCTTCAGTAACCCAGACTGGCCTTGACTTCATGATCATTTTCGTACCTCGGCTCCTAAGTGCTGGTGGCAGGCTCAGCTGCCACACCTGGCTTTAATTTTTCTGTTTGAATTAAATATTTGTAATTGTTTCCACTGTGTGTGCACCATCTCTAGTAGAAGCCAATGGAAACCAAAACCATTCAGAACCTGTCCAGTACTGCTGTTGCTCAGGGGAGGAGTTCAGTGCTGAGATAGGAGGCTGTGCTTGTACACACAGCTCTGTCGAGAGTGTGCTGGGGGTCTGGGACAAGTGATGTAGTGTACAGCTTCAGGCTCCCTGTGGGCATCGTGGACTCGACAATGATAGGCATCTTCTTTCTTAGCATCCAGGGCTCTCAGGGGTAAGGATGGGAAGGTGTGTGTCAGAGAAAGGAAGAGCTGAATCCACACATAAGGTAAGAACAGGATTCTAACAGGGGAGCAGGGCCATCGGGAGGAAAGGGGACAAGCTTTGCCGGAGTCAGTCATCTGGGCTGGGTTTGTAGAGTGGCAATGTATGCTAGAGAGAACGGCAGTGCTCGCACCTCTGCTTTCTGTGTGTGGGGTCTGCCACAGCCACTGTTCGATTGCCATGACAAAACACCGGGACCAAGGTGACTTACAAAAGGAAGCATCTAATTTGGGGTTCATGGTTCTAGAGGCTTAGCATCCATGACCATCATGTTGAACATGACAACAGGCAGGAAAGCATGGTGCTGGAGAAGGAACTGAGCTCTTACATCAAATCCATAAGTACATATCAGAGAGAGATGGAGAGAGAGAGTGTGAGAGAGAGAGAGAGAGAGGGAGAGAGAGAGGAAACCACAAAGACCACCCTCAGAGATACATTTCTTCCAACAAGGCTACATCTTCTAATCCTTCCTAAAGACTTTTACCAACTGAGTACCAAGTATTCAGACATATGAGCATACAAGGGCCATTCTCATTCACACCACCACAGGATTTGTGGATGTGCTCTCTGACTCCGGAGCCCGTGGCAGGGCCATGGGGGTTCCAGTGCTTGGGCTTGGCTTCTGCCTCCATGTGATGCTCAACTGTTCTCCCCTTGACTTTTCTTTTCTTTATTTCTGTTTTTTTTTTTTTTTTTTGCTTTTAAGACAGGGTTTCTCTGTGTAACACCAAAACCGGGTAGACCAGGCTGGCCTCGAACTAACAGAGATCCACCTACCTCTGTATCCCAAGTGCTGGGACTAAAGGTGTATGCCACCACTGCCTGGCTTCCCCTTGACATTTTTTTTTATCTGAACATAAAATCTTGTAATGGGAAATCTAGAAAAATCCTTGACCCAGTTGCAGGGTCTCAGAAGAGGGAACCCTGTGCTGACTTTTCAGCCCCTGCCCAGGTCCTGCATGCCTCGCTGCGAGCATTCTTAACCCTTGCCCTGCAGCTTCCTGCAGATTCATGCCTGAGGAATAACAGCCACACTCCAGACTCCACACAGTGCCCTGTGTGTAGAAAGTTCCGGCTAGCCATGTTTCTTCCCCAGTCTCTTTCAGTAGCTTAGGTGGAAGCACATTCCTCTGGACTCTCAGCAGCCTACTGGCTCCCAGAAGGCAAGGATCCTCCGCCATCTCAGCCTGCTGATGCCGCTCTAGCAGAGCATCCCAGACTGCAGAATCCGTGAACCAGCATTTCTCCTGCTTCTACAGTCTGAAGACGAGATAAAGTCGCTGGCTGGGTAACTCCCATGAGAGAAGTGTCTCCCTGCTTCCACAGTGGTACTTACTCTTACCCTTTAGAAGAGGGCAGTGCTACATCCTCACACTGTAGAAGGTGCAGAGCCTGCACTGGTCTTTTTCTCTTTTTTAAGGTATTAATTTATTCACGAGGTACAAGTCACATCCTCCAAACCCACCACATCTTAAATATACCGTGATAAGGACTCTTACGTGAGTGTGTATGTGTGTGTGTGTGTCTGTGTCTGTGTATCTGTGTTTGTGTGTCTGTGTTTGTGTGGTGCACATGCATAGAGGTGTACATGTGTGCAAATGTGTGTGGTTCATGTAGAGGCCCAAAGCTGATGTCAGAATCATCTTCTATCAATCTTCCGCCTCACCAGTATGGCTAGTCTTGCTAGCCAGTCTGCTCTGGGTCCCCTGTCTCTGCCTTCTGAGACCGGAATGACAAAGGGCCATCATCTTACCTACCCAGGACTTACATGAATTCTGGGGATCTGAACTCTGGCCCTCTCACACTTGCTTGGCAAATGCTTTAACCGCTGAACTATCTTCCCAGCACAACACTTGGCTTTCTAACGCGGGGTTTGGGGATCGAAACTCGGGTCCTTTAGCTTGCAAGGCCAGCACTTTGCTGCTGAGTTATTGATCTAGTCCTCAGTGAATGACATTTGGAGGGGGAGACAGACATGCAAAAGAAGACATGGTCCCAGCTGCCCCATCTGGCATGTGGTAGAGTAAGTACCATAAACGTCATGGAGGCCTTATAATTTTTCACCAAGAAGCTGCAAGCAGTTGGTGTTTGGACCACTTACTCAGAGGCCAAACATCCCAGACATGATGGGATGGTATCTGCACAGGCCATTGCAAACAACATCTCTTCTTCTCATGCTGTGGTCCATACAGAAGCCCAGAGGTTGGGAGCTGGGGCATCTCTCATGTGCCCCAGACTGGCTATAGGGAGCATATACCTTGCTGTTTTTGTATAGCTACTAATCACACATCTTGGCACTACCTGCCTGTTCCTGGCTGTTGTCTACAGCAGCGTGTGATCCTGCAGCTGTGCAACAGCATGGTGGCTGAAGTGTGACTGTGGGGGAGAAGCCAGTACTACTTTGGAAAATGCACAAGGACCCCATTTTTTGTAATGTGTTTTTGTCCTGTGCTGGAGGTTGAGAGATGCCTTGTTTGAAACTGGATGGAGAATTACCACCTTTGGAGCTTTTAATACTCAGCTAAGAAGAGATTGGATAATATAAATTCTGGGGACTTCTAACGGCAAGTGATAAGATCAAGGGTTGCTCAGGTTAGTAGAGGCTTGTCCTGCAGGGCATTTATTTATTCCTCAGAAGACCGAGGTGCTTGTTCTGAGGATCTGGTGCATGTTTGTCTCCAGTCCACTTCTTAGGATGAGACAGAAAGAAACATATTCCTGCCCTTGGAGAAAGTCCCTGAAGATTGGGAGTTGGCACCCTCCTTGATCCGTTCTGAGATGTCATCATTCAATGTCTCTTACTGGGTCATGCCCAGGGCACTGCTTTCCAGGAGTATCCTGCATGGCCCTTCTCCAGTGTCTTTCTCCTTCCCAGGCTGAGTCACATACCATTCACCCATGCTGTCTTGCACTGTGTTCACCCATGTAGCACTTAGAAATAGCGCTATCCTTCCTGCCTGCTTCCCAAAGAGTGAATGCCGTGTCTTCCCACTGCTGTCTCCTTACCATGGACCATCCTACCTCAGAGTTGGGCTATCCTAGAGGGTTGTGGAATGCAGGATGCCAGGGGACCATTGCTGAGTTTTATCTCTTTCCTTTTCATCTATAGAGATGCCTCTTGGTTGCATCTCTTCTTGGGTCATCCAGGGAAAGGGATGGATGTTTGGGGAAGTTGATGGACTAGACCTTTTCGAGAAGTTAGAGACATGAAAAGTCCCTGGTGGGAGTGGTAGGTTTTGTGACTTGGTCATTAGAGGCTCCTTTGCTCCTGGACTCTCAGCCTACCCAGGCCAGCAGGGCCAGGGGCTTTAGGACTGATGGAAGCTAGTGTTTAAACCAGACCCTCCATGTGCAGAGATCTGCAATCTTCCCTCTTCTGAGCGGATACAAAGGGATGCTGAAGGGAACAGACCTGCCTCTGTAGCCCTTTGGTTCAGGCAGCCCAGCTGAGCTGGAGGGAAAGCAGGCCGCCTGGGAATAGCTGGGAAGCATGGCCAGACCTTCGGTCTACATCCTCCAAGGCCAGGATGTGGCGTGGGACCCGGGCAGGCAGAAGTTCCCACCGTTCAGCTTGCTCAGCTTAAGAGCTCCTAAACACTCAGGCTCAGGCAGCTTTCTCAGCAGGAAAGTAGGGGAGATTCTAGCTGCCTCGGTCAAGACCACATCAGGACCAAAACGGCTCTGCGGTCACACACCTCTGACATTTTGCTTCCACCTGGACAGCTGCCAGGGGCCCCGCAGGCCAGCCTTGCCTTGCTGTGGACTGAGAAGAGTCAGGGGTTAAGCTTTCCAGGCCCTGCCTAAGTCAGCCTAACTCTGGCTGTCTCTAGTTAGCCATCAACTGCTCAGCACATTACAAGGACCTGAGCAACCAAATTCACACATATCATATTTTATAGTTGCTACATCCATGCGTGGTAGAGACATCACATGTGTTAACAGGGGGTGTGCAGTGGCATCATTGTCTGAGCTTAGACAGTTACTCAGTTAAGATTCATATCTTTATCTGTATTTCAAGGGCCTGTTATGTATTAGGTAATGAATCTACTCACTTCAGATAGCAAAGAAAGCTGAGAAAAATGCCCCTTGAAGGTTATATGTACAGAGACTCATGCCTGTGCGTTCACTAACATCCATGACTAGGCCGGATCAGGTTGGATCCCTGAAGAGAGATGATAAATGCATAAAATGCATCATTTTTCATATGGCAGTTGAGTGTGTGGAAAATGGAGAGATAAGAAACTAAGGGTATTTGTCAATTTTCTCATTCCCATGACAAAATGGTCAACATAATCAGCTTAAGGAGGGAAATTTCTATCTTGGCTTCTGATGTGGAATGTTCTTCTGTATATGTGTTGCTTTTATTGGTTGATGAATAAAGCTGTTTGGCCAATGACTTAGCAGAGCAAAGCCAGGCAGGAAATCTGAACAGAGGTATAGAGAGAGAATGGGTGGAATCAGGGAGATGCTATGTAGCCGTTGAAGGAGAAAGATACCAGAACATTACCTGTAAGCCACAGCCTCGTGGCGATACATAAGTAAATAGAAATGGGTTAATTTTAGATATAAGAGCTAACTAGGAATATGCCTGAGCCATTGGGCAAGCAGTGTTATAATTATGAAGTTTATGTGTGATTATCCGGATCTGGGCAGCTGGGAAATGAACGCACAGTCTCCGTTTACAGGCACCAAGTTTCAAGGAGACTTTACTCCCTCCTAGCAGGGAGGTCATAGTGGAGGGGATATCAGCTAGATTGTCACAGAGCTGTCTGCTCATATGGTGGTGGACAGAATGCAGAGGAAGGCTGTCACTAGAAGCAAGTGGGTGTCATCTTGAAAACCTGTCCCTAATTATCAACTCCCACCAGCATGGTGCAGCTGGCAAGGGCCCTACAACTTTTCAAATATCACCAAGGCTTGGGGTGAAGGGTTCAAAGGGTTTGCCTGTCAGAGTCACTCCCAGACTCAAATCTAGGTATTGGGGCATGGGGAGGTAGACTGGCTTGTCAAATACGGTGTCACAAATAAGGAGTACCATTGGGAGCAGAGTGCAAGAATGCAGGTTGTCTCCCCCTGCCCCCCATGGTCTAGCTTCTTATATATGCTCCTTCCTAAGCCACTGGGAGAGTCCGTAGGTAGGAGACTCCCAAAACACCACCTAGAGGGCAACATTAGAGCTTTTGGATGGCTGTCAGGTAACAGAACTGATACTGATCACTGATGCAGGGCTGTGGGGTAGCAGGACTGATACTGATGTCCACTGATGCAGGGCTGTGGGGTAGCAGGATTGTTACTGATGTCCACTGATGCAGGGCTGCGGGGCAGCAGGATTGATACTGATGTCCACTGATGCAGGGCTGCGGGATAGCAGGATTGATACTGATCACTGATGCAGGGCTGCGGGGTAGCAGGATTGATACTGATCACTGATGCATGACTGGACGCTCACTGGCATTCACCAATGCATTGGAAAAGGGTGGAAATGTCCCTGGACATTTGTAGGTGGACCTGATAGCTGCTGCTGAAGAAGCTGAGGGCTTCCTGGTATATCCAGGACTCTGCACACTTGTGCAGGCTCTGTTCTAGCTCTGTTCTGGGAGGCGAGGGCTAGAGATGGCAGTCCTAGCAAGTCACTTCCTTACCTGCTACTGCCTTGCTTTGGGCAGAGCAGTGCTTTTTCTAAGCGCTGTTTGTGTACATGTCCTTTCTGCAGCCCACGCCCCTTCCCTGAGACTCGCCAAGGCATTGGGGTATTCCTAATGATGTCACCCTGAATTTTGGCCAGTTACTGTTTCCCTCCTAATGTTTGAGCAGTGCTCTCTTGCCTCCGGTCACCTCTTATTCTAAGTCCCATCCCCCACGGTATTTCCTTTTCTGTTTTTCTCCCCAATGAACGTACAGTTTAGATGTAACAGAAGAGAGAATAAAGGGGGAAATAATTTCTTGGTTTCTCTGGGGAAAATATATTGGGAATACTTTTCTTGTAAAGGCATCATAGCTGACATGTGTTCTGACTTTGGAATTCCCACGCATGCCTCACGCTTCCCTTATTAGCCCCGTCCTGCCCTATCTGCATCTTATTAAAGAAGGAGTTACCTTCCCAAGTGAGTTTCATGGCAGAGCCAATAAGAATCTGAACATCCAGATCCTCAGCCCCAATACGTTTTTGGGGCCCAGGCTTCTGCTCAGAGAAGAGTCTTGGGGACAGGTTCTTAGTTGGCTCCCAGTGGCCTGCAGTGCAATCCAAAGGAGTATATTACAAATCCCAGAGGAAGGGCTGCTGGCTCCCCTGGGCTGCTGGCCATTGGCTCGGCCAGGAATGACTATAAGGACCCACTGTGTGTGTTGGTAGTGGGCTCCAAATTCCCCTTCCATCTTAGATATGAGAACACAGTATCTTTCCTTGTCCTTTCGGTTGGGCAGTGATTTCCCTCCCTGGTCAGGTGACTGTAGCAGACAGAAGTGAGACAAAAGAATCAAGAGTTGATTCCATACCCTGCTAAAAAGCCCTTGATGTGTGACTGTCATCCTGTCTGCTGAGCCCTGTACAGCCCTGACAGCCCCCAATCTGGCAAGTATCCCACTCTATTCTGTCTTTGGCAATTTCCCAGTGACTGAGGGTCCTGGAGCAACACTGGGAAACTCAGCTCTGGATTTTGGTTGCCCTGGAGTTGAAAGACCAAGCAAGGGAGATTTCTGGGCATCTGTTAAAATGGGAAATATATATACCCACCTTCCCTACCCTCAACACTCACAGAATATCACAGAAAAGTGGTCAGAGGGTGGGACGTGCTGTGACGTGCTGGCCTCTAGACATAGCACTGCATACATGAACTCCCTGATGCTGTGGTTACCAACACGGAACCTGTATAAGATAAATCTAGTGAGACACCAGCAGGGAGGTAGGTTCCCAAAGCCACTCCTACCTTTGGAGCTACTAGCAGTTGTCAGCTGATAAAGGAAAACAGTCACTTTTGTGGGAAGCAGCAGATTGGCTTCCAGGAAGTTTTCTGTGCTGTGGTGATGATCCCACAGTCATGCACACACAGGCAGCACCAGCTGAACTCGGTGGGTTATCTTTTCAAAAGAGGGAGAGAGGCCCTCAAGTCCAGAGGTTAGAGGTTAGGATGGGACAGACCACATGGAATTGGAGGGAGAGAGTAAGGGTGGATATGATTAACAGCATATTACATACATGTATGAGAATTTGAAAGAATAACCTCTTAATAAAATAATCCCATGCCTTGGGAGGCAGAGGTGGGCATATCTCTGTAAATTTCTGGACAGACGAAACTACAGAGTGAGACCTTGTCTAAAAAAAAAAGGAAAGAAAAGGAGAGGAGGGCTTACAGTGAAGTCTCAACAGTTTAGAGCACTTGTGGAGAAGCAAGGCACCTGTGCCTCACAGCCATTTATATCTCTGGTGTCAAAGCATCTGATGCCCTCCTCTGGCTTCTGCAAGCTCCAGGTGTACAAGTGGCACACACACATACATGCGAGCAAAACATTCTTACATACAAAATAAAGTAAATGAATCATTAAAATTTTTAAGTAAATAAATAAATATTGAAAAAGAATTTAAAAATAGTCAAGGGGAGATAACTTCTTTGCTTTGTGTTTTTAGCGTTTATTTCACCATTAGCATCATGTTATTGATGTCAATTCTGTATAAAATGAAGGGAGAAAATCCAGCCCCAGACAAGCATACCATACGCTTCTGATGTGAGTTCTCTCTTTCTTTAAACAAATGGACATTCTGAGATGGAGGCTGAGGGAAGGGCAGGAAGCCAAGTCAGTGAGAAGTGACTAAGATGACCAGGAGTGGCTCATTCCCAGACTTCCTGCTTCTCCTCTGTAAGATACAGATTTGGCATCGCCTCTTCCAGAGAGCCCTTCCTGGTGTGTGCCCCATGAACAATCACCATCTGGGAAGCTCTACCTAGGTGGCCATAGTATTCGGATGCTCCCCTCTGCTCCCACCCAGGGCCATCTCACTCCTGTCACTGAGTGGTCCATCTCGGGTCATCAATAGACTTGTGTATGTCCTTCTACTGGGTCCTCGGGAAAGGATCTTTTTTGTCTTTTGTCTCTAGTACCTGACACATTGAAGCAGGCGGCTAAATGTTGCCTGAAGCTACATGCCAGACACGGGAGCCAGGCAATGGCAGAAGATGGCATGTCTTGATGCTTAACTAGTCTCTAAAGTCTGCAGCAGGGAAGCAGTGTGGGGCTTGAAGCTCATTGCATGTGCATCTGGTAGTGGGATTTCCTCCATGTGTTTTGTGTGTGCAATAGGGAGGGTGGGAAGACTTGGTTGCATCTCACCCATGGCTGGGAAGTTTGGATGGCTTCAGAGGATGGCTTAGTCAGCAAAGTGTCTAAGTTCAATCCCCATAACCCGTGTGAAAACAAAAACTAACACTTGGCATGGGGCCATGTGTTTATAATCCCAACCCTGGGGAAGTGGAGCACCTACTGGTGCTCTCTTGATCCCTGGGGTCAATAGGTAAATCCCTGGGGTTTCAGGCTGGCCAGCCTAGGCTGTTTAGCAAGCTCAAGGCCAGTGAGCGACTCTGCCAAGGAAACAAAAAGATAGAGGTACCTGGGAAATGACAGTCAAAGATGACCTCAGCCTACACACATGCACACATGCAAACCCATCTTAACAGATGTGAACATAGCACATACACATATATGGACATGTGTGTGCATACATACACAGAAGACTTGCAGAACATGAAAAGGAGCCCAAGGAGCCCCTTTCTACTAGGAGTGCATGAGTGCCCATAGCCTGGTATTAGAGGACAAGGGCTCTGTATGTCATTATATCCGAATCTTTACTGTGCACCCCTGGTCCAGACAACTGTGTATAGATGAAGGCTTAAACAGGAAGAGGCAGGGATAAGCATCAAGCCAAATGATGAAATGAGGGAAGGTAGAGATTGTCAAAGATGGCAGAGAAACTACTCTGGTCTGGTGATGGGAAGGAGGCTACTGGTGCTCTCTTGATCCCGGAGGTTCTAACCAGCATAGTAACATTGAGTCAGGATGGCCGGCCATCTGTTGTGGAAAGAGGAACTTGGGAGCAGTGCTGGGAAGTCCTACCAGGACAGGTCTATAGGGAGGGTTTTCTTCCTTTTATTACACTTATCTCCCTCCAGCACTTGGAACTGGAGACATTTCTCAGATTCCTCGAGTCCCCAGGGCAGGGCTAGGAGGGGGGGGGCAGTTTAAACAAATGAGTCTGGACACAGGCATGTGGAGTGTGGCCCAGGGAGCAGGAGGAGGGGGAGGAAATTGCAGGGTTGGAGAGAGTCAAGCTCTATTTTGAGTGACTGAATCGGCACTACTCTGCCAGACTAATGACAGAGACCCCTGCCATTCTTTCACAGGGGTTTCTCCTCTGTGTTCCCCAGTTTCAACTCCTGTTCTGGCTCATGTCATCCCACATCCTTAGGATTTGATGCTTTCTTACTGAGCTATTCTGTCTTTTGCTTGCATTTGGTACATTCTTCAGTCTTCCCTCTTAAAAAAGCAAATCAGTGTATGTGTGTCCATATTTGTTCACATGTGTGCAGGTGTGTATGTGAGTGCATGTATGTGGAGGCCAGGGGACAGCCTGGACTGCTGTCCTTCAGGCGTTATGCACTATTGTTTTCGAGACAGGGTCTCTCAAGGCCTGGAAATCACAAACTAGCCTATGGTGGTTGGTCTGCTGTTCCCAGGATCCACCTGTCTCCACCTCCCAGCACTGAGATCCTAAGTGTGTATCACCATGCCTGTTTGTTTTTATGCAGCTTCTGGGGATCAAACACAGATCCTTTAAGGCAGACACTCCATCAACTTAACCATCTCCTTAGCTCTTCTCCATCCTTCTAAAAGAAGCCATCTCCAAACAGCAATGATGCAAAGACCTACAGTGTATCCATGGACCAGGTACTGTGGGCCAGGTACTGTTGGCCAGGTACTGTTGGCCAGGTACCATAGGCCAGGTACTAGCCGCCAGGCCCCAACTACCTCATTCAAAGTCACAAGAACAGGTGAGGTCATTGTCAGGTTGATCTCTAGCTGACACCTGATGAAGCACCCCCAAACAGGATGAGTAAACCAAGAAAACAAGAAACCTCTTAAGTTATCTGGTGGTGGCAAAGCCCCACTCTCTCTACTCAGAGCTATGAAACTTTAAGGTCGGCTGCATTTGAGTCCTCGGGGAGCGTTTACTGTGCTGTAGATCTGGTTCTAGGCAGGATGAAAACTTTCTCCCACCTACCTGGGATCTGCAGGAGGCCTAATTGTTGAGCTCCAGGTAAGGGTACAGTGTGCAGGCTTCTTGAGCAATCGCTTCCCTGATGGAACACATGAGTACCCCAACCCTTGGAGAGGAACTGCCCTTTGCTTCCCAAAGAGACCCTTCTTTACTACTCAGTACTGGTGGTGCCTCAGGGACACCTGGGGAACTGTGCAGAGGGAAACCTTCAACTTTCTTTCTCCAAGCCATGTGGGCATCTCTGGGGATAGGCCGAGGCTCACACCGTGTGGTAAAGAAAGCCCGACTACTCATCCTCTCTTCCTCCCAGCCCATCCTCAGGAAAGAGGCGAGGCATCTGACCCATAACTCTGGAGGAACTGTGAGCCGGCCTGTTAACTCCCTTTCCCCCTTCTCTTAGATCTTCCGCCTGCAGGGTGGGTGCATCTGTCCAGTCTTGTGGGGAGGCCTACCATTGGTGACTGGGCTTGTGACTTGGCCTTGCTCACTAAGGAATTCAGAAATCTAGAGCCACGGATTCCCAACTGCTTTCTCAGAATCGTGGCAGCTATTCCGGCCTCCATGTGTCTGCTTCTTGGATCCATTTCTGCACGGGCCCTGAACTGGAGCAAGAAGAAGAAATGTTCTTATATGGGTTTCAAAAACCCCCACATCGTGTACTTTATGGAGCTATTGTTGAATTTAATTAGCTGGCTTGTTCAAGTTGGCTACTTAGTCAGTGGTCAGTAAACACTGCTGCCTGGGATTTATAACCAAACCCTTTCTGATCTACATCACACCCTCCCAGGGGAACTGAACTCCTAGCCTCAAACCTCTCCCACCAGCTCAAGCTTGACAGTTAACTCTTTCATTACCACCGAGTTCATCACTAAACTTGAGGCCCTTGGTAGGGATTCACAAGAGGTGTGTCAGTGAGAAGCACATGGATTCCTGGTGGAATAAACATGGTTGCAGACATGGTGCTACCACCCATGGGCAGTGGAGCCTGGCTGGTTCTCTTTCTGGACCGAGCTTCATCAGGTGTCACTGAGAGATCACAGTGGAAGTGACCTTGCCTATTTTGATATGAATTGTGACGCCTGAAGCACCTAAAGTGGTACATAACTTATAGGAGCGATAAGGATAAATTAAATATGATGATGATGATGATGATTATTTAAGAGAGCAAGCTTTGCTTTCCTGAACAAGTTCCTGGCTGGCACTACTGCTAGTCACTTTTAGATAATCAGATCTACGTGACAACAAAAAGCCAGTAAGCTGTGACTTTAATGGAAGTGGCTGGTTGACCTGGATATCTCTAGGGCTGGCCATGGTACCTCTGCTTTAGACTGGCCTGGACAGAGTTTTCTGTGATCCAGCTATTTCAGGTTTCTTGAGTTGGAAAGATTCTTCATAAATGAGACTTTCCAGTTTTAAAATTTGGACAACTCTGATCACACCGGGATGAGCCTTTTGTCCTGTTGGCCTCTACCCAGGCCCTGGGCCCACCTACAGCTTTGGGCTTATTTGATTTGGAGTGGAATCCATGTACCATGACTGTACCATGTAGCTGGGGAGGGTTTCATTCACAGTCACAGAGAAGAGGTGAATTGTGGAAAAAGTTGGTATAAATACTGCCACAGAGGATGGCAGAAGCAGGTCAAAACTAAACTCCTGTGTCCAGATGGCCATGAGGTGACTTGGGACGCACTGCCACTGTAGATCCAGCAGAAAAGTATAGTGAGAGACAAGAACTTGGGGACCTAGGCGCCCATGCAAGCAGATAGCTTGCTGTGCAGTTTGGACCTGAAGCCAAGAAGAGGTGTGAGAGGAAAGCTCAGAGTGTAAGGTGAGCAGAGCTGCAGCCAGACATGCAGCGCTTCCCACACCAGTGCCCGAGGTGCTGTGGCAACAGAGTCGTGTCCTCGGTGCCTGAATGCAATGGGACGCTGCACACAGGTGAGTGCAGAACTGACAAAGAGCACTTGTATGGAGACCTGACTGGCTGTCAACACCAGGTAATCTACAAACACAGAACATGGTGTGTGTGGCGGGGTGGGAGGGTGTAGGAGCTTTGGCCAGCTGGTCAAAATCTGTTTGTAACCCCAGTGTAGGGGGTTATGTTCTGTGACACTTGACCCAATGGTTTGATTTTTCTGTGCCCTCTCCATCAAACTTAAAACTGGGGTGCTAGGACCTATGTTGAAGAGTTGCTTGGGCTCCCTATGGAGATGAACGCTGAGCAAGTCAGTTGGTAGAGTGCTTGTGCAACCTGCAGGAGACTTGTCAACCCATGGCATGCCATCAGAACCTGGGATGCAGAGGCAGAAGGATCGGAAGCTGAAAGTCATCCGCAACTACATAGCAAGTCTGAGGAAAGCCTGGGCTATGAGACCTCTGTCTGAGAAAAACCACAGTTTCTTTATATAAGAAAGAAATAACACAGAAGCCGTGCCTGTTGCAGAATAGCAGAGAACAATTAAGGCGCTTCCGTGGTTTTGAACCTTGGGCCTGCCAGACCATCCCCAGAAGACCCAAGGGTGGTCTAAAGAGAGAGGAGGGGCAGAGGTCCGGAGGAGTTCCCAGCTGCGTCTGAGATCAGGAAAAGGAGGTTCCTGAGGGACCATTGGATTTGTCTGAGATACAGAGAGGAAGAAAAGCAGACACCCTGGCCCTGAACCTTGTCTGTGCCCCAGCATGCCTACTAAGTGCCAGGCCCTGCACCAAGCACTATCTAGTTCCTGCTAAACTGTGGAGATGTGGTTCTTGAATGAGGATGTCCTGACTGAGTGAGAGCAGTGGTGATTCAGGAAGCAGTCAATCGGCGTGGAGCTGATTGGTGCCAGGATAGGGGAGGGCACAGGTAAAGCACTGGTAGGAAGACTCACCGGGTGAGAGTCAGCAGAATGGGAAGGTCAGTGGGGAGGGTCTCCCTGTGGAGATGGACCTGTGGGAAGACCCTCTAAGTGGAGGGAGGTTTTCCTTGGGGACAGAGGCAGGATCCATCATGGGAACAGGCTCTGGGAGGACAGTGTTTGGGAAGGGGTGGGTTCAAGGGAGACACTGGGTCTGGGGAGCAGAAGCATCTGTAGAAAGTGGGGAACATGCATGAAGAGGGGACAGATCTGAGAGAAGGGCCTTAGGTGGGGTCACAGATGGAGTAACAGGATACAAGAGGAGGATTTTCTCTGTGGGGTTTCCAGGATGGATGGATGAAGCACTGAGAAAGGGAGACCCTGTCAGTTCGTGGAGAGACTGAGTGCAGAGCTTGCAGACTTGTCAGGGATGAAAAGGGAGTGGTAGAAATGAGATGTTCATGCAGGGCTTGGAGACCTTGGGTGGGGGCTGGGCTCTAGATGAAATCTCAGCCTCTGTGGAGAAGACTACCTCTTACAACATTTGTGCGCAATATGCTGAGGGTTAAGGGGTAACGAAGGGTCATGGAGAAGAGTAGTAGGAGCTCCTGCCATCCATGCATTCCAGAGGCTGAGGCAGGAGGATTTAGGATCAGTTTAGGGCCAGTCTAGGGAGTTACATAGTGTGTTCTAGAACAGGCTGAGCTACAAAGTGAGATTAGGTCTCAGAAACTAAAATTAAAAGGGCTGGACAGATGACTCAGTGATTAAAAGCCCTGGTTGCTCTTGCAGAGGACCCAGGAGCTCAATTCTCATTGGGCTTACAGCCTTAGGTATCTCCAGCTCTAGGGAATCTGCTGCCCTCCTCTGGCCTCTATGGGCACTGCATGCATATGGCACACATACAAGCATGCAGGCAAAATATTCATCCACATAAAATAAAACAAATAAAGCAAATTTAAAAAAATGAAAAATCAGATATGAAGGGTTCAGAAATCAAAATGTCCTGAGTTTACCTGGGAATTCTAGGTATGACTTAACCGCACAAATGTATAAGAGAACATTCCTTTCTGAGGGTCACTTGACACGTCTTGAGAGTGTTTAGCTAAGGTCCACATGCCTTCTAGTGGATACTGGAGAGGAAAAATACCTGGGTTCCTTGAATCTGCCGTGAATCCTGTTCTCTTCTTTGCACACCTGGCTGTTAGAATTTATTCATGAAGAAGGTACTTTCCCAGGGAATGGAGGGTACTAGAGACAATTCTCTTGGCACCAGAATCTAGATGGAGCAAAGCTGATTGTTATAAAAATATAAATGAATACAAAACAAATCAAATACTGTGATTCTCTATGAACTAGGAGAGTGTGGGTGGACTGGGGTGACCAGAAAGGCCACTGTTTGACAAAAGTAGGGATACATGGAGAGAGGATACATGGAGGGGCAATAGATGGGGAGAAAAGGGGTGGAGATTGATATTGGGGATGAGAGGTGGGGAGCAGAGACCCCAGGAGAAGGAGCAGAGCAGCAGTTCTTGACTCTCTTTCAAAGCTAAGCTTTTTCAAGCTTTTATTACTTATCTAATTGTAGAATGATGAAGGACACATAGTCTTTGTGCAGGCTTAATGTATTGCTACTTTAATACCGCATCTTATCATGGACAGTGTTGAGAATCCACTGAACGTAGCCATTCAATCGCTCTTATCGAGTTCCTGCCTCAGGGGAGAGGTCCCTGCCCTCCAGTCCTGGAGCAGTAAGTGGGTCACTGTGAAGGGAAGCGTGGTTGCTTGCAATGGAGGAGGGAGGCCAGGGAGGGAGGAGACATCAGGGTGCTGGGGGCCAGTTCTTGAATCGCAGATCAAGGCCGTTGGGTCAGGAAGCCACCCAGATTAAAGTAACGTATCTGCCTCCAGTCCTGCCCATCCAGGGACTGTGGGTAACATTTTTGGAAACATACAGGGAGTGGCTGGCCTGGGCTGCACTTCCTGGGAAATCGTGTCCGAGTTGGCCACTGTAGAGACGGGAACGACCAGCTTCATGGTTTTGCAGGACCCAGGGTAAGACAAAAATGTAAGGTTTCTTGTTTTAAACATATTAAGAGTTTTAAGCCAGTGGCAGAAGGGTGCAGATCTAGACTGTACCCAGCTGGCATGCCCTGCAGACCAGATCACTTGGACCTCTTTGGGACCATGTGTGGTGAGCTGATGCGGCCGGATGGCTGCCTACGGCTGGGGCTCCGAGCCAGGCTGCTGTCTGAAAAGCCAGGTTCTATTCTGAGAGCTGGGATGGAGAGATGGTGAGGAGACTGGACTGACATGCATATTTTAGGTAATGCCGTGGCTCTGTGGACGCTTCTGCTTTGACTAGTGCTACCGTTTATACTCTCCGATCTCTGCACAGTGGAAAGGTTGTTTCTGAGCTTTGGAATTAGTTTGCATGCTTTCTGACTTCAATCCGGCAAGTTGCCGGTCTTCTCTGAGCCTTCATTTCCTTGTATATATATATATATATATAAAAAAAAACGTGTCTGGCCTGGGAGCACAGACCTGTGATGCCAGCTCCTATGGAGGCTGGAGCAGGCGGATCATGGGAGCACAGGCCTGTGATGCCAGCTCCTATGGAGGCTGAGGTAGGCGGATCATGGAAACACAGGCTTGTGATCCCAGCTCCTATGGAGGCTGGGGCAGGTGGATCATGGGAGCACAGGCCTGTGATCTCAGCTCCTATGGAGGCTGGGCCAGGCAGATCATGGAAACACAGGCCTGTGATCCCAGCTCCTATGGAGGCTGGGGCAAGCAAATCGTGCATTTGAGTTAGGCCTGAGTTACACAGTGAGATCAAGTATAGTCGGGGCAACTTATCAAGACGCTGTTTCAGAACTTAATTTCTTTTTTCAGCATTGAAGAGAGAACTCAGAGGTAGATGTGTACTCAGCTTTGCAAGGTTTAGTCCACAATGTCTAAAAAGTAAAAATGGACTTCAAATCATGTTTATGGGATGTTGAGATGATTAAATGCAACTGTAACTAGAAAAGTTGATTTCAGGCTTGGTGGTGCGGGCTGAGGCAGGAGGATACCAAGGTCAAGGCCTGACTGAGCTGCAGAGTAAGCTCACAGCCAGCCTGGGTAATGGAGGTCTGTCCCAAAATAAACAGTGAAAATGAGACTGGAGAGGACTGGGTGCTGGCCTGGTGCACTCAACGCTCAGATCTCCAGCAAGGCCAAAAACAGAGGAGGGGAGGGAGCCGGGCCAGGATATAGGGGAGAGAGGGAGAAAGGGACAAGGTGCCTGAACCCAGCCATGCTCTTAATACTCACTAGTATTCTTTGAGAGATGTGTTGGTGTTTTGTTCTGTTTTGTTTGAGGTGTGGAGCTTTGGAACTGTTTAGGATGCATAATTGTCATCAATTTATTTCTTCCGTCTCAGGTTCTCAGAAGCAGCTGATTTCCCATAGCAGAAGCAGGGTATGCCCCAGTGTGAGACACACCCAGGAGAGTCCAGATGCATGTGCTGGACACACACTACACATACACACACACCATACACATACACACATTCACCACACACACATATATACCACACATACACACATCACACACACACCACACACACACACCACACATACACATACAATATGTGCACCACACACACACCATACATACACACTACACACATACCATACCACATATACACCACACCACATATACACCACAATATACCAATATACCACACATGCACATAGATCTACACATCTACTCCATGTGTGCACATATGCCTTCTACACACCACACATATACATAAACTTTCTGAAAGTATACAATCACACACATGCACATAGATCTACACGTCTACTCCATGTATACACATATGCCCTCCACACACCACACATAAACACAAACCATCTAAACGCATACAACTACACACATTTAATCTTTCAGTATGTACCATAAAAATTTATGCCACCTACACATTTGCATACTACACATATGCATATGCTATCTACACACAACACATATGTACACGTTGTCTACATACATGCACATGCAAATATACCATTTATACAACAAAACACATTTACCATACATACACCATCTACACACACTACACATGCATATATACCATCTATATAACATACATGTACACACACCACATATGCACACATACACCCATCTGCACATATCATATATACTATCTATACATACACACACACCACACAGATGTACACTACAATCACATATCTATCTACATATATACTCTACATGCATATATAATATATGCATAAACCACACATACTTTGCACATGTGCCATTTACCCACAGGACATATACATATATAGCATCTAGTGCACCACATACATGCACTATTATGCACATATACCATATACATATACCTTAAAAGCACATTTAACATTCACACTTTCCACAGCCATATATCATCTACACATACTCTACATGCACATATACTATTCACATATACCATACAGATCTTTGCTATAAAGATGGTGTATGATTGACAGATGAGACTGTATGAACAAGCTGAGGAGGAACTGAAGGACCACCCCATAGGTGCCATTTTCATTTATCTTCTCGTATGTGGATCAGCATCTTTCCCTGTCCTGCCTACCCTACTCTGTCTCCAATAGCTGAGGTTCATAACACTCCATATTTTGTCATTATTGTACAGTGGATCCATCTTGCCAGGCCACTTGTTATTGCAGTGCACAGTGTTCTGTGTAGCTGGGTAAGACTGATCATTCCTTTCCTTCTCCAGTAGTGTGGATAGCTTCTCAGCACCAGGAAAGTTAGCCAGCAAGGGTGAATCTTCCAGGTCAGTACCAGCTGGAGTTCTCCACGCGCTATGGCTCACGGGTCTATGTCTTCAGCAATAGGGTCGTCTGTCAAGTTCTAGAGGATAATCAAGAGCAATGCACTACCTGGTAATGTTTGGGGGCCTATGGGGCCTCACCAGCCAACATCTTCAAAAAAGGTAACCCATAATGCTGGGATTTTTAATTTTTAGCCTGTGGTGTCTAGTAGATTTATAACCCTTTTGTAGGATAATCCCACTTCATATCTCTGCGTGTGCACAAATGTTCTTATGTGCATAACACACACTCCGTACCACTTTTTCAAAGGGTTGTGTTAGTCATCCCTCCTATGTTTCTCCTCTACCCTACCCACCCATCCCCCAACCCATTTGACTTTTTCCAAGGTCACTGTAAAGTTGACCCAAGACCTCAGAGTCACCAGAACAACTCACAGGAAACAGAGAAGCCCAAGTTAGAAGCTCTGAATCTGTAACATGTTTGAGAAAGCCCTGAACTGATCATGACTTAGGATATTGGGCAGGAACTCTGAGGTTTGGTGGTTCCGAGCAGATGTGGGTCGGAATCCTCCCTGTGTTGTCAAATGGCTTTAGGACCTTCTGCCATGTCCTGGCTCTCTTGGAACCACAGTTTTGTTGTTGCTGTTTGTTCCTTAATCACTACTTTTTGTGTGGGAGTACAGATATACACACAGATGTCATGCACATGTGAGTATAGAAGCCAGATGTCAACCTGGAATGGTGTTCCTTAAGGGCTCTCCACCCTGCCTTGTGGATTCCTCACTAGTCTGGAGGTGACCAGTTTGACGAGGCGGTGACCCAATGAGTGCCAGGGGTCTACCTGTCTCCTTGTCTCAGTGTTGGGATTTACAAGTGCAGGCTTCCACACATGGCTTCTCATGTTGGTCCTGGGAAATGGAACTCAGCACGTCATACAAGCACATCAAGTGTTTTGTGAACTACCCATCTCTCTAGTCCCTTAATTATGTCTTTCTACTGATACCGTTGACCTTGGGTCTTTACTGGTATAAAATGTAGATCCATTCCAATGCCTTTCATGCCATCAAATCTGAAGTATTAACATTATTCTGTCTTTAATTAAGACCAAGAAATAAATAATGCTGATGGGGGCCTTTGAAGTTCTAGGATGCAAGCTGTGCAGTGTGGAGTGATGAGGGTTCAGGGTCAGGGTTAGAGTGGACTAAATGGGAACAGATTCGAGACATAGGAAGTCCTTCCTGCCTGACTTAGGGTGGAATGTGGGGAGCTGGGATGCTCAGAATAGGGAAGTCCCTTGGGAAACCTTTGGGAAGAGATGGAGCCAGATAGTGAGAAAGGTTGGAGGTTGTAGAGTCCTTGGAGATCTTCAGTCAAAGGCAACTTTTACATTGAGTGTGCTAGGTCTCAGAAAGAGGGACACTATGAGACACCATGACCGCTGACCCTCAAGTATAGTGACAGAGCTGGGACCAGTCCCATTCTCAGAGTATGGGGAGATTATGACAGATGGGGTGAGTGAAAGAGACTCCTACAGCTCATAGAAGGTGTTGACCCCATGGCTTTGTGTCCCCACAGGAAGAAGGAAGAATGTGGGGGGAAAGATACTGCAGTACTGGGGAGGCTTCCATGGATAGAAAAATGGGTCATGCTGGAGGCAAGTTCAGCCCGTCTGGCCTGAGCTCAAGTCGCTGGGCTTCCTTCTGCTCTTCTTTCCCGCTGTCCACCCCCAGCCCTGTGGCTTCTCAATTCTGCTCCTCTCTTTAAAGGGACTTGACACAACACACTGCTCTGGCTTCCTCACCTTCCCACTCTCTGCCCACACTCAGTCACTGACTTTTGCTTTCCTTTCTTTTTCTTTTTAAATTTCAATCGATTGATTGATTTGGGATGCAATGTTGAGAATTGAATCTGGAGTCTCATGGATGTTAGGCAAGCATTCTACCACTGAACTGTATCCCAGCTCTATTTGTAGTGTGTCTATGCATGCGTGTGTGTGTGTGTTTGTGTGTGTGTGTATGCATGTACATGCACACAGAAGACAACCTCAGGTATTGCTCATCTACCTTCCTATCTTTTTGGACATATAATCTCTCACCAGCCTGGAACTGCCCGAGTAGGATAAACCGACTAGCCAGCAAACCAGCAAGCCCCACTTGTCCTCCTGTCTCCTTCTCCCCAGCTCTGGGATCACACAAACAACTATGTCTGACATTATTTCACATGGATTCTGGGGACTGAAGTGAGGTCCTCATGCTTGCAAGGGAAACCTTTAGCAGGTGAGCCATCTCCCTAGACTCCAGCCCTGGCTTGATTAATGCACAGTCATTATGTATACCTGTGGAGTACAAGGCCACGCGTCCACATAGACTCATTTTCTGTAAGATCAAATCAGCATAATTAGCCCTGTCTGTCACCTCAAAACCCCATCAGCTCTTCACTAATAGAGTGAGTTTGGAATGCAAGAAAAGGCCAGTTCCTTGATCTCAATTTCTCTAGTTTCTGAAACTAAATCCGGGTGACTTCTGAATTCCAGCAGACAATTCTTGTAAGGCTGGACCTAGGCATCTATTGATGGAATGTGTTTCTGGGCAGGTCCAGTCTCGTTTGTGGTGGCCCTGAGACCAAAGTCCAGCAGCCATGTTGGTCTCCACCTACTGAGAACCCAGGTGCCCCGTCCCTTTATGTCCATGGCTTTGTTCACCCCTCACAGAATGCCTGCCGAAGACCTGGTGATTATGTCAGTATCTCAGAGAAAGCACCTGAGCTCCTAGCTAGGAGATATCCTTAAGGTCACCACCAGCCAGAAAAACAAAGCCAGGGGTCAAAGTTCAGGATGACTGACTTCCAGACCTCAGCTCCTGGCACTGACAGCAAGTGGCTGGAGCTAAGAAAGCAGATGGGCAGAGGTATAAGCAGTCTCTGTGTCTATCTCCTCAGAAAGAAAATGTCACATGAGATAATATCACAAGGATACTGACCAACCAGAGCAGTAGTGGCTGTGAGCAGCTGTGTAAACCTGTTCCAGCTTGACTGGCTTAGCTCACGTTCCTGATTTGGCAAGGCCTGGTAGGGGTGGGAGAGCAGAGAAGGCTGAGGAGACTGCAGATACAAGAAGTTGAGGGGTGAAGGCAAGAAGAGAGGGCCACAAGTCCTCTGGGCATCAGTCTGACCCTCGTAGAGTTCCACCATGCTCCTAGCCTGGCCTCATTGCTTCCGCGTCTGGAAGCTTCTTTATGTCTCTCCACTCAACCTGAGAGGTCTTGCTCTGCAGCTCCTTTGAATTCACAAGGTTGGTGAGACAGAGGGAACTAGCTTCGGATTCTTCACCATTACCCATCTGCCCTCAGATTGGAGCCTGACAAAGCCTGACACTCAGGCACTAGGACCTCGTCTCACCCACTCTGGGGCTTAACATTGGCCGTGGTCAGCTTGGCAGAATCTAGAACTACCAGAGACAACTCTCCGGGCTTGTCTGTGAGGGAGTCTCTTGATTAGGCTGATTGAGGTGCAATCTGTTCCCCAGGCTGTAGTCCTAGACTGCATAAAAAGAAGAAAGCAAGCTAGGTGCTGGCTCCCTCCTGCGTCACTGACTACAGATGTGATGTAGCCAGCTGCCGAGCACTCCTGTATTCCACGTCCTTCCCATCATGAGGGACTATACCCCCAGAATTCCTTAAGTTGCTTCTGCCAGGAATTTTGTTCCAACAAAGACAGAGTAACAAGCACCACTCAGCTTGGTCACCAGCTGTCAAATCCCATAGAAAACCCCAGAGATCCCTCCTGGAGCTTCTGAAGTCTCTGTCACTATGGCTCAGGATAACAACTCCTCCATCCCAGCCCCACAACTCTGCCCTAACTCCTTGAAAAGGGTCCTGGCTGCTTGTCATCTGCTAGTGCCGAGCAGTTTCAGTTGGTATTTCCTGGCCGCTTAGTAAAAGACCCTGTCTCTTGATTTTCCGAGAACAGAGGGAATGGCTAAACTGGCAGACCTATGGACTGAACACCCGCTGAGACAAGGCTTTGTTATCTATAGAAAGGAAGGTCACCAGAGAGGTGGGGATGTAGCCTCTGCCTTCAATGGGACTCAGATATGCACGAGGGCTGGTGTTTAATCAAGAAAAGAAGCACTGTCACATGGCTCTTTTAAACTGCTTTATTTAAGGCTGGTCTGAACCTATTCAAAAACCTACCACACAATTTATAAAGAAAGATAAAAATGGAATCATTTTTTAAAAGTCCTAGAATGGCAATTAAAATGGGCTGTAATTTAAATGAGACCTGATATAGTTTCACAACTACTAGGTAAATTGTTAGAAGTCCCAGGGTAAAGGGCTATTCTCTAGAAAGTTCCAGGGCACACATGTGCCATGTTTGCCTTCTTTATTTCACTGTAAGATTCTAGAGCTCTGTTCAAAGGAATACTTCAGTGTTAGTATAGCAAGTTCACAGGGCTACAGTAAAAAACTTCTCACATTGCTGCACAGGGAAGGGGCTGGCAATGAAGAGTCACATGGGTATAGAGTTCGCTCGCTGATGGACCATGCCCCAGGTGTGGGCGAGGAGTGTGCAGGCATCTGGAGATGTGGCTGTTATCTCATTGGGATTACGTGCTCGGCCCTGTCAGTATTTTCGGCAATGATGTAGTGACAGCTGTGGGTATGTCTTCATGTGGTAATAATCCAGACTAAGGAGAAAACAGCTAAGTACCAAGACTCAAAAATAACTCAACAACCCCACCAAATGAAGTAAAGACTGGCAAGATGCTTACCAGGTAAAGGTGACTGCCACCAAACCTGGCAATTGGAGTGGATTCCTGGAATGCACATGGCGGGAGGAGAGAACTGAGTCCCATCAGTTCCTCTGACTTCTGCACGTGCATCACGGTATGCAAATGTTTGTGAGTGAGCATGCACACACAACACACGCACACAGAACAAACAAACAAATCTTACATCTATATTTAGATAATGGAGCTCTGTGTGTAAGATGGTGGGGAGATAACCTGAGAAAGACTGAATATGTGACTCTTGTTAGTCTCCTTGTTAAATCCACTCAGGTCATCTGAGGTGTGTTAGGAACCAGAGGTGGAGGATGGATCTGCCCTGAAGAGGTCTGTGTGCCAATGGCCTAGCTTAAGCAGTCCAGGGCAGCCATGGCAACCATGGTGGGAGCCAGTGCTCCTCCTCCAGCTGGCACCTCTCTGAGTGAGGTTTCCCCAGGGGCAAGCTAATGAATTAACCCCTTCTGTTCCAATCCACCAGTCAGTCCCAGTTCCTGGTCAGAGTAGTGTCCTCTGTTCTTGGTTGGTATGAAAAGCGCATCTGACACCATCCCAAAGGGCAGCCTCATCTGACATGGGCTTTAATCTCCCAACTCTCCTCATGCCGAGGGCACTGCCTCCTTCAAGGCAGATGGTGAGCCGTTGCCTTGTGGATATGCTGTGCTGCTTGAATCTGAGTACAAGAGAACGGGTGAGAGCTACGGAGGCTCTTCCCACCCTCGCTCCTCTGGAGGCTTATGTCTCAGGATTTGAGTCCTCAATTAGCTCGGAGTTCTTCCAACAGTTGTCTTCTACCCTCCCCTCCCATCGCCTTTAAAGCCATCTCTCCCCAACCCAGAAATGGATCAGATCAATGAACTTTGGTGTATGTTGATCCTCCAGGGGCAGGGAACTCCTAGAATAGCCTCATCACAGGTATGGGAAACATCAGATAGACACTAACTCTGACCACCTGAAGGTCCCAGATTGTGACTGCTATCCTCTTCATGTCTCCAGGGACTAAGAAAGGGAACGGGGAAATGTCCACATCACAAACACCTGCGAGTCTGCTGAGGGCAGATGAGCAACTCCAGGTGAAGACAGAAGATGCAGAGTCTGAGAGAGGGGACAGGCCTTTGATAGTGAGCCGATGGCCCCCAACAGTCTCCATAACAGGAGTTCTGAACGCAGAGTGGCCTCTGTCCCTACTTTTCTCATATCCACCTGTTCTCTCTGTCCTAGATTGTGCCAATGAGGACCTAAGGCATCTGCCTGCTGACCATCCCAGCCTGCAGTGACCATGGCTCTGAGCAAGAGGAGTCACCATGGCCTGGGCTTCCTTTGCTGCTTTGGAGGCAATGACCTCCCTGAGATCGACCTCCGGGACAACCACCCGTTACAGTATCTGGAGTTCTCCGGTCCCATGCCAAACCCAGAGGAGCTCAACGTCCGCTTTGCAGAGCTGGTGGTCAGTGAAGGGGGGTGGAGAGGGCGCTGATTCAGGAGAGTGGGTGAATAGACAGCAAAGAAGGGAGAGAACAGGAGTCTGAGTGCCCAGTTCTCTGCAAAGCTCTTCTCAAGGGTGAGGCAGTGCTTCCCAGAGCACCCTCGCTGTAGGGGAAACAGACCCTCGCAGAGGCACACAGCACAAACTGGCCTGCAGGACAAGCAATCTGCCTCAGTTCCCTTTGACTCTGGGTCATCTTGTGCTGGACCAGCCTGGCTGCCATTAAAGGGATCAGATCGTGAAAAGAGACTTTGAGAACTCCTGATAGCTTTCTCTCAGTTGCTTTCTGGAATTTCTGTCAGGGTCTTTAATTTCAGAAGCAAGCAGAAAGGGGTTCTAGAGGGGACTCTGCGAGCCTTGGACCAGGAGGATGAATAACTGGAAATATGGAGGCAGAGATATCTGGCTCCTGGGGCCTGACTGAGATCCAAGAAGACTGTCTCCTGGTCTGTGAGGAGAACATTGATGCAAGAGTTTCTCCTTGTCACTAAACCTGTAGACATGTTTAATTGCAAAGGCAGGGGAGCTGATTGGCATTGTTTTAAGCATGTGGTATGTGCTGTCCAGTGGCTAAGCTGCTGGCCACCTTAGCTGAGCCGAGCTGAGCTGCTGATCATCCCCAGCAGGACAGAAAGAAAGAGTGAAATAATGAGCCAGGTGTAGCGGTGCACTTGGAGACTAGGGACAGCAGGAAGATCAGGAGTTCAAGGTCATCCTTGGCTACATAGTGAATTCCAGACCAGTCTACGCTGTAAGAGAAACTATCTCAAAAAAAAGAAGAAAAAAATTGAAAAAGAAAAGGAAAAATGTTAACTATATTACTGACATTCCTTACATTTATTAAACTGTTGAGATGGTCATATTTTAAGTATATTAATTGGAATAAAATGTAGCATTAAAATTAACTTCATTAATTTTTTCTCTTTAATATTTTTGTGTGACTAGAACATTTTTAAATATGCCACTTTCACTATATTTCTATTTAACAGTTCTGACCTAGGAAAGGAGAAGTCTTAAACATTCTCTCTAAAGCCCTAGGGCTAGAGAGATGGCTCAGTGGTTAAGAGTGTTTGCTCCTCTTACAGAGGACCCAAGGTTGGTTCCCAGCACCACACCGAGTGGTTTTTAACTGCCTGTTATTTCAGCTCTAGAGGATCTGATTCCCACTTCTGGCTTCCAAGTGTACCTACACTCATATCCTCATATCACACATACACGCACACACACACACACACACACACACACACACACCAAACAAACCAAACAGCTCCTTAGAAGCCCCTCGGCAAGTCAAACCTGTAAATCATTCAAATTACCAAGACCCCAAAATATGACCACCCTAGAGGTTTGCTCCTCAGGAAGAATAGCCCAGTTCTCTGGAGCCCTGAGCCTTGCACCACCTCACCTGGTGTCCTGCAGGGTTGAGTGTCAATGCCTCCTTTGGGATGGTGTCCCATTCCCACTGCTCAGACTCTGGCCCTCACCCCTCTGGCTCAGCTTCTCCAGCCCATGCTAAACTTGAAGGACACAGGAAAATTCGGAGGAGAAATTCAATAGGCAGACAGAAGGGTGGGAAGATCTGAGAAAGGCAAGGCCATATAATGGCATGGCCATTAACCTAAGATGTTGGCAGATCTTGTAAAGACAAGCAATCCTGCCCCGGATGCATCAGACAAGGGGACAGTGAAACAAAGGTGGGAAAGGCAGGAACAAGCTGGCCTGAAGCAGGAAGAGAATGCATGAGGACAAGGAGGTGTGCACAGGAAGAAAGGGAGCACCGGGCAGAGGCAAGGCTCGGGGCTCTGCTTCTAGAACAAGAGTTGCCTTATGGTGTGGTATGCTCCCTGGGAAGAGGATCATAGGCTGCGGGGTAGTTTGGGGTGTTCTGAGCTCCTGTACGGCTTCATACACAGGCATGATTCTTCTTGTCTTCGTAGGATGAATTGGACCTCACAGACAAAAACCGAGAGGCTGTGTTTGCACTACCACCCGAGAAGAAATGGCAGATCTACTGCAGCAAGAGGAAGGTAGTCACCCCTCAGACCCTCCGGCTCCGCCTCAGGGGTCACCCCTCAGACCCTCAGACCCTCCGGCTCCGCCTCAGGGGTCACCCCTCAGACCCTCCGGCTCCGCCTCAGGGGTCACCCCTCACCCCTCAGACCCTCCGGCTCCGCCTCAGGGGTCACCCCCTCAGACCCTCAGACCCTCCGGTCCGCCTCAGGGGTCACCCTCACCCCTCAGACCCTCCGGCTCCGCCTCAGGGGTCACCCCTCAGACCCTCCGGCTCCGCCTCAGGGGTCACCCCTCAGACCCTCCGGCTCCGCCTCAGGGGTCACCCCTCAGACCCTCCGAGCTCCGCCTCAGGGGTCACCCCTACAGACCCTGCAGCTCTGCCTCAGGGGTTACCCCCTCAGACCCTCCTGCTCCACCTCAGGGGTCTTAGCGGGGGCAGCTCTGATGCTTCATTCATTCACTCTTTCTTCCTTTTCTTTCTTTCTTTCTTTCTTTCTTTCTTCCTTTCTTTCTTTCCTTCCTTTCTTTCTTTCTTTCTTTCTTTCTTTCTTTCTTTCTTTCTTTCTTTCTTCTCTTTCTTTCATTCTTCTGTCCTTCCTTTCTTCCATGTATTAATTCATTCATTCATTCAAGAGATAGTCTTTGGTACATACTAAGAATGTGAGAACAAACCCTAAAGAAAAGCCAAGTGTGGACTGGGAAGAGAGCTCAATCAGTAAAGCACTCACTGCTCCAACTTGAGGACCTGAGTTCAAATCCCAGCAACCACATAAAAAGCCAGAATGTTGATGCATGATTGTAATCTCACTCTTGGGGAGGAGGTGGTGGGAGAGTCCTTGGGGCTTTTCAGGATAATAAATTTGTCTGACTTGGTGAGGTCCAGGTTTCAGTAAGAGATTTTTATCTCAAAAAACAGGATGAATGGCTCCCGAGGAATGGCATGTGAGGTTGTCCTCCAGTTTCCACTTGTGCATGCACACATACAGATGTACCCTCATATTAGCACCCACACACATACACCTGCATACAAACCCACACACATACACCTGCATACAAACCCACATACATACACCTGCATACAAACACCTGCATACAACCCACACACATACACCTGCATACAAACCCACACACATACACCTGCATACAAACCCACACACATACACCTGCATACAAACCCACACACATACACCTGCATACAAACCCACACACATACACCTGCATACAAACCCACACACATACACCTGCATACAAACCCACACACATACACCTGCATATATACCCACACACATACACCTGCATACATACCCACACAAATGGAACTCACCCCCCCACACACCTACATACCCACACGAATGGAATGCATATAAAAACTAAAGGCAAGAAAATGTCCCTATTCTCTTGGGTTACCCTCTGAGATTAGGATTCTCTGTTCTGGAATGAGAATCATGAGACAGACACCTGCCAGACTCCTGGGCTGAGTCAGGGTCAGTGAGATGCAAGGATGAGAAGTGTCACTTCCCTTCTTATGCCTGCTTCCTGGCACACTGGCCAGGCTCCATGTCCTAAAACTCATAACCTCCACAACTGGGAACCAAGTGTCCGAATGCATGAGCCGATGGGGGACAGTTTTTATTCAAACCACTACATCAGATAGTGAATTTTTTATTTAAAGAAAACAGAATGAGAAGATAGCCCATTGATAAAGCACACACACATGGGGATCTGAGTTTGATCCACAGATGCACATTTAAGGAAATCCATGTATGGTGGGCAGCACATTTACAATCCCGGTGGTGGGAGGCAGAGACAGTGGGATCCCTGGGGCTTGGTGGCTAGCCATCCTAAGCCACTTGATGGTGGGCAGGGCCTAACAAGCAATGACAGGGACTATGCTCAGGCCTTCAGCTCCGTGTTGCTCACATGCATGTGCACCCATACACATCTGTGCTGGCACTGACATACACATCATACATACACACAGAGAGAAATGGAAGACATAAACATATGAATTTGTATGAGACTCAGTAATCATAAAATGGTATTTTGTTAACCATTAGCAGACTAGAGACAGCAGGAAAGCTATTTTAGAGTTTGTACATATGGTTCATTGAAAATGACCCCTTCCCAGTTTCTGCCCTTCCTTGGCAGTCACATAAATCCATATTTATTTCAATATTTCACCAAGAAAGAAACAGAAATTCCACAGGCTGCCCTTGTGGGTAGGGATGGAAACCAACCCTCTACAGACTTCAAATGATGCTTTAGTCTTAGCTTACGGGTCTGTCCATCCACAAGTGTCCAACCTCTTGACACTGTGGCACAACACTATCTTCTACTAATGTGTTGGGTCACATGTGTCTCGTGGGCCATGGGTGGACATACCTAAGCCCATCCCTCATGTTTCAGGAGCAAGAGGACCCCAACAAGCTGGCCACCAGCTGGCCCGACTATTACATTGAACGTATCAACTCCATGGCTGCGGTAAGTGTCCGATCTTCTCCCGACTTCACATAGACAGGTCTAGCAAGGCGCCTCTGCTGCTCTCCAGTGCCACACTCGCTAAGGCTCAGCAGCTTTCCAGTGATTGTGAGACCAATCCACCTCCTTGGACCTCAGAGGCCCCTCAACTAGTTAAACCCAGCTGTACATCTCACATCTTGGGGAATGGCCTGGGTCAGCAATTCCTTCTATTTCCTAGATACGGGAAATTAAGTCACAGACATGAGCCTGGGTCCTTCGGAATCTGTCTATCATAGTAGTGAAGCATTTGCTGAGCCTTGGCCTTCCCTAGGCAAGGGTGCCCTCCCCAGGCACAGCTACCCCTGGCGTGCAGAAGCCTTCCATAGGAAGGCAAACAGCTCAGTGTGACTTCTACTCCCTTTACCTGTGGGCCCCAGATGCAGAACCTGTATGAATTTGATGAGGAGGAGACAGACACGAGGAACCAAGTTGTAGAAGACCTGAAGACAGCCCTCCGGACACAGCCCATGAGGTGACTTGGACTGTCTTCTCTCAATCGCTTCTTTCCTTCTATGCCCCTTCCCAGTGGTCCCATCATCCAGAAGCCGTGCCCAGTGCTGCTCCATGCTGGTCCTATTGGCCAAAGTCAGTCTTGCAGAACTCCAGAAGATCCACTTTTACCTTCTTTGCTTTCCATTTCTCTGTGGGTTGCTGGGAGGGTGTGGATAGGAGCAGAAATGATATGGGGAGGTAGACAAGACACTCTGAAAAGAGGAATTGAGAGCTCAGAGGGGAAGGAGGGAATGGGTTGAGAAACCCTCCACACACTAGGGGGCAGTGTGGAGTCTAAGGGCATGCTCTAGCTACCTAGAGTAGGAACCAAAGGGGATGGATGGGTGTCTAAAAGGCTACAGAATACGTCTCCCCGTTTCTAGACCACAGTGGAGACTCCAAAGGCACCAAGGCCACAAGAGTTCCTTGCTTCTGGCTCTTCACATGGTCTGTTTAAAGTGTCTTCTAACATTGGATGAACCTACTATTAAATCCTTAGCAATCTTGCAAATGAGTTATTAGACCTATTTTGATTACATTTTATATTATATAAACTTGTGATTAAGTAAATGGTATTCAAAATAATATTGGTATACACCACTAATTACCCAATTATTTTTCTACATTTTGCTATTACATATTTCTTTCTATTAGGTATGTTCTTGAGTTTATGCCCACAATGCAGGGTAAAGATAGTATATAATGGTATATAATCAAAAGTTTCTTTTCATTCTCCCTAGTAAAATTCTCATTTTAAGAATCATATGACATCATTGTAGAAATTCTGTGCAGTACAGAAAAGCATAAAATAGGGAAAAATAAAAAATACATACTGTTAAATTGAGAACATACTCTGTTGATATTACACACCATAAGATTCATAAAGATACATTTACATATTAATTACAAATAGTGGTTCTGAACTCAATTCATGGCCATTTTCTCAGATCATTAATTAGGCTACTAAATTAAGGCCTCTACAACTTACTCTTTTTAAATGCATTGCCATAGATGTCTCACACACAGAGACACAGATAAAAGCTAAAATCTTGCTTCCTGGAAGTAATGGCTTTAAATAACAGCATAAAATATACAAACAGAGTTGAAGAATAAGCCAGTTCAATTAAAAAAGGCTCACAAATATTAAAAAATGCAGGCGATAGCAATAAATGTGCTCTAAATGCTTGAGCTGGCAGCGGGTATGATAAGCACTATAATCTTGAAGTACCGATGGGTGAAAATGATATTTTGCAATATTGGCAACAGCTCTAATTTGATATGAAAATAGCGGTGATTTATTTGGGTTGATGAAGCCTCTGTTCTGCTAGCAGTTCTGTGGTTGATAGCTTGCATTCATCGTCGATGGGATGCTAGTTTGCAGTTAGAGGCTATCCAAGATAAAAGTGTAGTTCTCTTTTCCCGTAGAGGTCTTTGGACTCTGAGTGAGTGCTTCCTGGAGGCTCTTGATGGGAGCACAGACTCCAGATTAGGAGTGACTGGGCTAATGGCTGCACTGCTAAGCATGGAGATAAGTGTTGTTTCCAGAGAGTCCTGAGAGGGAGCTATCCAGCCTTGGCTCCCTGACTCGGAGTCTCATTGCCCCCCATGCTGGAGTGTTTTCTTGTCACCTGTCTGTAATTCTCTCAGTACCCAGTCTGATTAGAGATGAGTCTCTGGTTGGTCCACTATGATTATAATCATGTCTTCACCCATTCCCCCACCTTAGCTATGCAAATGACAGTCAGTGATAGGCAGATTTAATGTGGGAATTATCTTTATGTCCAAGTACGAGAGAAAAGCACCTGAAGGGAGAAAGGACTCTCAGAAGGTTCTGGTTCTGGTTACTCCGCTTTGGCTCTGGCTCTGGGAAGGAAAACTCTGTGGTTGCAGGAGCGCATGGAAGAGTCTGTTCTTACAGTGGACGCAGAGGGAGAGAAAGAGGAGGGAAGCAGAGCACAATATAACCTTCTGCGGCATGACTCCAGAGGCATGCTTCTTTCGCCCACCCATCTCCTAAAGTTTCTAGAACCTCCAAAATTAGCGTTAGCAGTTGGGGACCAAACTTTCAATGCACAAGTCTTTTGGTGGGACACAACCATAGTGTACAATATTTAAAATGTAAGTAATAAGGCTGAGGAATGACTCAGTGGGTGAGGTCCTTGCTATACCAGCATGAGGACCTGAGTTCAGATCTTTAGCACCTATTTAAATGCAGCATATCTATAGCCCCAGTGCTAAGAGGTAGAAATGAATGATCCCCTGGAGCTTGCTGGCCAACCAACTGGGAGACCCTGTATCAGAAAACAGGGTAGAGAGCAATAGAGGAGGACCCCTGACATTAACATCTCACCTCAGCATGCACGCACGCATACACAGGTGTGTGTACACACACACACACACAAGAACACACGTACAGTATAAATAAATACAAACTATAAAATAAAATACAAAGGAAGTACAAATCCTTTGGTGAGGGGTATCTCTGGAGGTGTAGGCAGGCAGAGGAAAAAAACAGGAAGTTGAGAATGAAAACTCAGTTCAGATCGACTTCTGTCAACCTGGATCAAAACTTATTGCCAACAAATTTAAACATTGTATAATTTGGGAAAAAAGTTTCCTGGAATAATACAATTCCTGGTGCACAAAGAATTGTAATTACATTGAAACTCAACTCGGGGGACATGTCATTTCTTCCGCTACATGGATTCTGGAGCTAGGCTACCTGTGTTAGCTCAAAGGCCCAGGGAAGAATCTGGCCCAGTCTTGGTCATACAGATAGTGTAAAGGTCATTTGGGCTACTAACCACCTTTGGTCCTGGCTATGGGAGCTTGGGGGAGCCTCTGGCTGTACAGTATTGAAAGTGTCATTTAGAGTATTAGGTATCTCCAGTTCTGGTTGTAGAAGCTTGCAGAGCCCTGAATGTAAGAATCACTTCGATTATCAGCCAGCTGTGGTCCTGGCTGTGGGAGTTTGACATGGCCTGGCCCAACAGATAGCACAGATCACCTGGCTGTTAAATACCTCCTGTCCCAGCTTTCTGCATGGAAGAACAGGTTTTACATCCTTTTTCTTGGAGAACAGTCCTCTGTGTGTAACATTCTCGGTTTCCCTGGAGATCTGTGGACACAGGGACCTTTGTACTGCGCTCCCAACACTCTGGAACTGGAGAGATGCTCAGCTCTTAGGAGCACTTCCTGCTCTTCCAGAGGGTCAGAGTTCTGTCCCCAGCACCCATTTTGGATAGCTTACAACTGCCTTTAATTCTAAATCCAGAGATCCAAGGCCTCTTCTGGCCTCCTCGGGTACCAGCACACATGTGAATGTACACAGACAGACAGACAGACACACACACACAAATAAAAAATGAGGTTTTTTTTTAAAAGAATTTTAAAACTGAGTCTTCTGAAAGGCTGAGATTTGGGGGCCTATGGATAAACTCATAGATGAGCCAGGAGGTCGCTGCGGGTGCAGCGTGGTGAATGGTGAGCATATTGAGTCGCTATTTGCAAACTGTGTGTGGAACCCAAACATAGGAAACTCCTTTGGGCTCTGGCTTAGGTTCGTGACCCGCTTCATCGAGCTGGAAGGCTTGACCTGCCTGCTAAATTTCCTCCGGAGCATGGACCACGCCACCTGTGAGAGCCGCATCCACACGTCTCTCATTGGCTGCATCAAGGCTCTGATGAACAACTCCCAGGGACGGGCACATGTCCTGGCACAACCTGAGGCCATCAGTACCATTGCACAGAGCCTGCGCACGGAGAACAGCAAGACGAAGGTTGCAGTGCTGGAGATTCTGGGTGCAGTGTGCCTTGTGCCCGGAGGCCACAAGAAGGTTCTCCAGGCCATGCTGCACTACCAGGTGTATGCAGCTGAACGTACTCGTTTCCAGGTGGGCAATGGGCCAGAGAGTTGGGGCATCACCTTGGGAGGGAAGGGGTGATCCAGGGTAAAGTTGAGATACTGAGAACCATATAAAGGAAACTGGAGGGAAGGGGCATCTTGCAGGCTGCCTGTACTCTCATGGAAGGAGTAAAGAGCTAGGACCCAGAAGGTCTCTCTAAAGACATAAGAAATTGTATATTCAGAACTGTGGTCAGGCTTTCAAATAGATTTGTCCTCTTCCTAGGCTGTGGGTCCCTGAGGCTGAAACACTGGTCTGCTTCATGCTTTTGTGGCTCTGGCTGTCTGAGTTCAGCCCCTGGCGCATGATAGGAGCCCAGACAAGAATTGTTGAATGCAGGCCACTCTAGCTCCCTCCCTTGGTCTGACCTGAGTACAGTGCCTGGATTAAGTTTCCATGGTTGACCTGACATTGTGAACTCTGTGATCATGAGCCAGGGTGTTGACCTGGCTCTATACATTTGCAGATGAGCATTTAGCCTGTGCAGAAAGTGACCCCTGACCCTTCGGGAAAGATGCTAAGCAGATTAAAAGTAGCATCCACGAGGTTGGGAAACTGGGCAGGAATGGCCAGTGACTGTCAACAGCTGTTGCAGAGTCAGAAAGCACAGTGGAACCCAAGCCCTGAGGGCTGAGCAGGAAGCTAGGGAGACATGATCCATGATCAGGCAGAGAGAATGGAGGGGCTTCCTGGAAAGGCAGTAGAACAGGGCAAGAGGCTTTTCAGGTAGCACCCCAAGTGTCCTCCCCAACTGTCCCTGTCTTCCTCTTAGACACTGCTGAATGAGCTGGACCGAAGTTTGGGTCGGTACCGGGATGAGGTAAACCTAAAGACAGCCATCATGTCCTTCATCAATGCCGTCCTCAACGCTGGGGCTGGAGAGGTGAGGCCCCTTCCTTTTATCTTGGATCTCAGGTCGTATGTGAGTTTGAGAGCTTTCTAGGCAGATGACAGAGAGAAGGCATCTGGTCAGTGTGACTGCTGCTGCCATTGTCATCTTCAAATGCCCTCAGAACCTCTTACCTCCTTCACTTCGGGTCATGTAGGACAGCTTACATGAGTCCAGCCCCTCCCCACCAGGCCCTAGACTGCTACAGTCCATCTTAGAAGTGGCTGTTCACAGTGGGGTTAAAGACTGATTCTGACTTTGCTTCCCACACTGCTCCCTGGGGTGTTGTCTAAGCTCTGGGCTCTTTCCTTCAGCAGTAACATGGTGCATTTGTGGGTCAGGTACAATCCCCAATCAGGCTGGCAGGTGATGGCTCAGGGGGTGGAACTTCTTTATGAGAGGAGAAAAACCTTTGGTTCTTCTTTTTAGAGCTTTCTAGAGACCCTATTTTGGGCTGCTTTCTAGGTTCTTGTGGGAAGGCTAGAAAGGGTGACTTCTGGTTTCTCTCCTTCTGAGGACAGAATGGGATTCCCAGACCCCTGTGACAGTAACGTTAGAAAACTCTGAAAGCAGCTAAAGTCTCAGATTCTAAGGCAAACAAATGTTCTGGCCAAGTTCAAGCCAAAGACCAAAAGAAGCTGGAGAGTGATGGATGATCTCTCTTCCCCCTCTTCCATACCTGTGTGTACGTGTGTTCACATGCACTCTTGTGTGCATGTGCAGTTCTCATTACCTATATTACATCAGATATTCTAGGGAACACTTTATTCCTCAGATGGGGACATCATGTTACTTGGTCAGTACCAGCTTTTTAAGGCTGTCATCTTCCCTGTCATGCCAAGAAAATGCTAAGAATATGAACCATCTTAGTTACTTCTCTGTTCCTGTGATGAGACACTATGACCAAGGAAAATTATAGAACAGTTTATTAGGCATCCGGTTTCAGAAGGTTAGAGCCATGACTATCACAGTGGGAAGCATGGCCACAGGCAGGCAGGGACTGCACTGAAACAAAGCTGAGAACTCACATACTTACCAGCAAGTGGGAAAAAGAGAGCTGACTGGGAAAGGTGCAGATTTTTTAAACCCCAAAGCTCACTTCCAGTGACACACTTCCAACAAGGCCACACCTCCTGATCCTTCCTAAATAGTTCCACCAACTGTGAACCAATCATTCAAATACATGAGCATATGCAGGCAGGTGGGGATTTCTCATTAAAACTACCAAATTCTACTCCTGGGCCCCATAGGCTTATGGTCATATCATAATGCAAAATGGATTTAGTCCAGCTTCAAATGTCCCCATAGTCTTTCATAGTCTTGACATTGTTTACAAGTCCAAAGTCTTTTCTGAGAATCAAGGAATTCTCTTACTTTTTATAACCCCTGTAAAGTCAAAAGGCAAATTACATACTTCCATCATACAATGGCAAAAATATACATTACCATTCCAAAAGGAAGAAATGGGGCATGAGGAAATACTGGACCAAAGCAAGACAAAAACCCAGCAGGGCTAACTCCAAATCCAACAGTTCTATGACAGATGCCAAGGGAACTAGATGGCTCTCCCCTCGGCTTTGCTGGCTGCAGCACACTTCTCTCTTTGGCAGAGATCCCAAGACTCTGACATCTCCAACATTCTGGGGGTCTCCAGTGCAATTTGAGCTTCTCTCTCACAGCTTCCCACAGTGTTCTCTCTGGGCTCCAGACAGGGATGTTCCCCCACACACCTAGCTTAGTGGACTTCCTTAACTAGGAGGAAGATCCATAGCCCTTCACCTGTTTATCTTTCATAACTCCGAATTCAGAACCACATGGTGCTGCTGCCAAGTTGGCTGCCTGTTGGGAATGGAACCTGTCCTTGAATTGCATTTGTATAAGCTTTGACTTGTTGATGCTTTTAAGGACCATAAACTCTGGTGTGGTCTCACTCAGAAGTCACCTCTTCTTTGATTTTATTTCCCCTAATCTGTATTAGCATAGACCTTGGCTCCAACATTCAATTTCCTGGTGCTCTGTTCTCCTCAAATTGAACATTTTGTGTTTCTTTTTGTACTACTTGACCTTTTTCATTGTAGACTACATTAGAGTGATTACTAATGGCTGCGAGATCGTCAATATTAAAATCTGTCTTAAAATCTCCTCTGCTAGTGGAATTAGCCCAAAACCCTTCAATCTGTCAGCTTCTTAGAGCAAGTGAAAACAGTAACCACAGTCTTTGCCAAAAGGTCTCAAGAATGGTCTCGAAGCCAGGTGCTAATACTGTTCTCTTTTGAAACCTCTTGCACTGAATCTCCATAGCCCACGTTGTCCTCAGCACTGTTGACTTCTAAGCCCTGCTAGCCTGGCCTGTTAAGTCCCACTTTCAACCACTTTCCTAGTTCAAAGTTGCAAAGTCCAAAAATCATCATGGCCAGGCTTGTCACAGCAATAGCTGACTCCCTGCTACCGGTTTCTGTCTTAGTTACTTTTTTATGTTATGATGAGCTGCCTAACCAAGAAACTTATATAAGAAACAGTTTGCTGGGGACTCACAGTTTTGGATGGTAAACCCATGACCATCATGGAGTGGAGCACAGCATGAGGAAGACAGGCATGACACCGGAGCAGAAGCTGAGAGCTTGCATGTGACCCACGAACACAATGCAGAGAGCGCTAACTGGGAAGGCTGTGGGATTTTGAAATCTCAAACCCACCTTCAGTGACACACCCTCTCCAACAAAGCCATTCCTCCTAACCCTTCCTAAACAGTTCCACCAATTGTGGACCAATCATTCAAATATATGAACCCTTCAAACCACACACCAATCCCACAGATACATATTAACCCACTTTTACAAAAAAGGAAGCAAAGGCATGGCCAAGGGTACAAAACTTCAGTGGAACAGAAAACTCGCCAAGCCCCGCTCGCTCCGTTGCAGCACTATTCTTTGATATCAGAGGGCAAAGCAAGCAGCGACTGGGGAGTGAAGGGAGGTGACGTGGTAGGGGACAGGGACTCGTTGGCAGGCTGGCTTTAGAGGACTAGCAAGGTTACAAGCACTCTCTGAAAGTGGTTCCAGATGAGCTTGTTGCACGGTGTGACATGGGACAGTGGCTGATGCAGGTTCTGAAAGAGTCTATGGGCATTTTTCTTGGACGTGAGATGAGCTACTGAACCTGGTCCTCCCTTGGTGACCCTCAGGATAACCTGGAATTCCGCCTCCATCTCCGGTATGAGTTCCTGATGCTAGGGATCCAGCCTGTGATTGATAAACTCCGACAACACGAGAACGCCATCCTGGACAAGTAAGTCCTCTGCTACCCAGACCCACCGCGTAGACCTGCAGTGACATCTCCTCTCCATGAAGGGGGCTAGGACCTTAGAAAAGGCTGTTCTTCCCCTGGGGACCAAGTGTCATTTGAAGCCTAGTCTTAGGGTCAGCATTGTGTGAGCCTACGCTGGCCTGCTTTCCTCATCCCTGATGTTATAGACAGGTTGAATCAATGGTCCTCAGTCAAGGTAGTCTTGCCACTAGGAGACATTTAGACATAGATGGAGGTGTCCTTTGCTTTTCAACCTTGACAGAGAGAGCATGGCCAACATTCTTAGTTTTGAAGGAGCAGGAATACTAAATGTACAGCTCTATAGAGAACTGTTCAACCCCAAGTGTATGCTCTAAATACCCTGATGATTAAAATGCATGGTCATGTTCTTACGTGTGGCCAGTGAGCCACACTGGAACCATCTCACTTGGGGAAGCCGCTTTATTACACTGGAGGTTAAGAAGAGAGCATGCAGGGCAGGGAGGCACGCAGCTCAGCAAGGATGAGCTGCTACTATGCAAGTTGGGGGAACGGAGTCTGGGTTGCCAGCACCCATGTTAAAGTAGGGCTACATGGGAGCCTGGAACACCAATGCTGTGGGAGGGGAGGCCAGAAGGCCTCCACCAGCCTTGCTAAGGTTCAGCAGGAGATCCTGGATCAAGGGAATAAGGTAGAGAGACAGAAGGGACTCCTGACCAACATTCTCCATTAGCTTTCAAAAAAACACATAATACAGATGTGCATATAGCACAGACATACAACACACACACAGACACACACATCCCAGGGTAAGGGAGAAAAAGAAGAAGAGAGAATAGATTGTTTGATGTGGAAAGGGGGCAGTGCTTCTGTGGAAAATAAGGGGAAAATTTGCTTTGACAACTAAGTTGGAGATAATATGGTAATATTGGAAAGACAGTGGGTTTTGAAAGCCGGTGATTTTATCCTCCAGGAGGTACCTAGCAGTGCCTAGAGGTATTTTTGGATTGGCACTGTTGGAGGTAGGGTTTCATGCTATAGCCCAGACTAGCCTCGAACTCACTACGTAGCTCAGGCTATCTCAAATTGATGATACTTCTATCTTAGCCTCCTGAGTGCTGAGAGAGAGAATCTGATCCATAATGGCTGGCTGGGACAGAGGGTCTGCTATCATCTTGTGGGTAAAGGTCAGGGATGTTGACCAATAGCCTGAAGCACAGAAAGCAGCTTCCCGTCACCAAGGACAACTGCGCCTCACAAGTCAACAGTGTCAAAGTGGAGAAGTGTGGCTCCGTGGTGACTAGACTTTGACATGACCACACTAACACAAGACCATGAAAACTTATCTATAAGTGGGGGTTGGTTTATATTGTATGCCTCTGTCCAGTCTTGCCTTTCAGATAGTCAGTGAGACGGTGAAGGGCTGGCACCCCACGGGGGCTGCTCGAGCTTTACTAACAGTTCTTCTGCACCCCATATCAACCCTCTATCTGTCTAGGCACTTAGACTTCTTTGAGATGGTACGGAATGAGGACGACCTGGAGCTAGCCCGGAGGTTTGACATGGTAAGGTGCCTGTGGGGGTGGAACAGTTGTATGGGATCCCCAGCAACACCAAAATGACAGCTCCAGATCCTGTGCCTAAAGTCAGTCCAGTGCTGGCTGTCCCCAGTGGTACCCTGTGGCCAGGTCCTGTTTCTGAAGGAACTCTGGGGGTGTGCTTGCTCTGGGGGTCTTACCTCATAAGCCATACCTGGTCATCGGCCCCCAATAAACCCAAAGCCCTAAAGTTAAGACAGCAGTACATGAGCAAACATACTTAGCCATAAATCCTGTCCTTGGCTGACTCTTCCCTGCTGCCCCTATCCCAAGTTGCCTCTTTCTATCCCTAGCCAGATGGTGCTTAGCGAACCAAACCATTTCATCTGGGGCTCGGCAGATGAAATACACACATCTCTATTACTTAGATGTTGTATCATACAATCCCACCTAAACAATGGCCTCATTTGGGGCGGGGCTTGCCAGCATTGAGCATCACCCATTACACACTCACAAGGCCTGGAGCAGTAGATAAGAAGTCAGAGATCAGAGAAGTTCCCAGGTTCCTAGCTGTCACACACCTAGAGCAGATCTGGGCCTTCAACTGCAGACCACCTGCTACTTTGAAGCATCTGTGTCCCCTTGCTTTCCTTAGGGTGGCTCAGCTGTCCCTAGCCAGGGTGGTTTTATTCCTGCTTCTCCATGAGGCATTGGTCAAGAGTGGACATACTTCACATGTCTCAACTTGGGGAGGGAAGTGGGAGGGGACCATTGGCATCTAGGGGGCAGTGACTAGGGATAGCACTAGACATTCTTCAAGACATGGAATGCCCCACCCCACACCAAAAGATTATCTGCCTCAAGATGCCAGGGGTGCTGAGACTGGGAAATCCATCACGTAAACACTTCCTCCTTTCCGTTCCTGGGTTGCAGTCAGGAAAGAGGAACTCTTCCCCGGAGATGGAAGGAACTGGGAGGGTGGAAATAGTACCTTCCAGCCCTTCGTTTCTCCCTCCGCTGTCTGATTCTGTCCTTTACCGTGGTCTAACCTCCCCAGGTCCACATCGACACAAAAAGTGCCTCCCAGATGTTTGAGCTGATCCACAAGAAGCTGAAGCACACGGAGGCCTACCCCTGCCTTCTCTCCGTGCTGCACCACTGCCTGCAGATGCCCTGTGAGTACTGCTCTCACCACCGCTCTCTCAGCCTTGCTCCATCCATAGGTAGACGTGAGCCTCTGATTGAGAGCTTGCCTTGCCTGTGAACCTGGCACAGTTCCCTCTGTGCTTGCCTTCAGGAGGCCAGGCCTAGCGACTCAGGTTCCTCCCTCCTTGGGTTGCCTCATGTCACCTTGGGGGTGGAGCTGAGTACATGGTTGGAGCACTTCCAGCCTTGTGGGCCAACAAGCAGCAGTTTGATCATGACAAAATGTATCTTCTGTGATCTGTTGATGGCAGCTACATTTAGTCTTCTTGTCATTTGCAAAAGGAAGCTTTATGCTTTGAGAGACAGAACAGATATGCAATGGTCATGTTGCTTTGTTTGTTTTGACTATAGTGTGTGATTATATGTGTGTGTGTGTGTGTGCGCGCATGTGTGGTTATGCATGTGTGCATGCACACATGCACATGTATGTGCCAGAAGTCAATGTCAGGTGCTGTTTTCAGCCATTCCCCACTTTAGTTTTTGAGACGGGGTCTCTCACTGAACCTGGAGACCACAGATTCAGTTAGACTGACAGGCCACTCAGCCTCCTCCCACCTCTGTCTCCCCAACCATGTTATACAGATGCTAGGGATGGAGCTCCTAAAGCTTGTGTGGCCAGCACAGTCTGGATCATCTCCCCGGCCTCGTGTTTGCTTTGTTTTTAAGTTTTGCTCTTCATGTTTACTCCCGCCCGGGAGCAGATGCTGAGTTTTCAAGAGCCAAGTGTCGATGGGTAGTGTTTCAAGAACAAATTATTCAGGATTACTCATTGTAGCCCCAGAATGTGATGGGAATGAGCCTCAGCTGCACCAAGCATTCCAAAAAAGTAGACAATTTTGCAAATTTGTTTGGTCTTCTGTAAGGATCAGCCTAATCAGGATCCCCAAAGCCATGGTGGTGGTGACAGCTACAACTTACTGTGTTCCAACTTGGGGCACGTGTGATGGGAGGTCCTTAGCACATTGTTGCTGAACTCAGGACACCTGTGTGCATGAGTTCTTCACTGTTTGGGGGCGGCTTTAGATGAAGCATGCCGCTGTGAGCTGTGACCTGCCTGGGTGCTGCTGCATTCCCCAGGGACAGCAACATGGGGTGGGTAGAATGGTGAAAGGGAGGACAGAGACAGTGAGCTGCCCCAGGAAGCCACAGTTCTCCAGACCCAGCCCAGGGCTGAAACACGTGGCTCCCAATCAAAGGCGTTTGCCTCTAGAGTTCAAGTTTCCAGGACACATGTTTAGTGTCTCACAAATACTTGTAACTCCAGTTTCAGGAGATCTGACAACTTCTTCTGGTCTTTGGGGGACACACATACACATATAACACACACACACACACAGAGAGAGAGAGAGAGAGAGAGAGAGAGAGAGAGAGAGAGAATTTATTAAATACCAAATACAGTCAGATGTTCATGGAAGTTGCTGGAATCTGATTTCTTCTGTTCGAGAGGATTCCTGTTTGGTGGCCCATAAGCAATGTGAAGGGGCCCCTCTCTTCTGTCTCTAAATAGGGCCTTGAAAACACAATTGTCTAGGTTGTAGGCAGAATTTGATGTCAGGATTAAACTAATTTTTCCTATTGGCCGTTAAAGATGGGGCGGCCAAGGGGCTGGAGAGATGGCTCAGAGGTTAAGAGCACTGACTGCTCTTCTAGAGGTCCTGAGTTCAATTCCCAGCGACCACATGGTGGCTCACAGCCATCTGTAATGAGATCTGGTGCCCTCATCTGGCCAGCAAGCATACATACAGACAGAACACTATATAAATAATAAATAAATCTTTTAAAAAAATGGAGTGGCCAAGGAAGGAGAGTGAGTGGCTCTTGCCTAAAAAGGAAGTCCGCATCCAGGGCAACTGTAATCATTGAGAGTGAGAAGACACAAAGTCTTTGCCTTCATAATTCAAGGTCATCTCCACCAAGAAGCCTCCCAGGTTTCATCCAACCCTTCTTTAGCGCATTCTGATGGCTCAGCACACACCTGGAATCAGCTTCCACTCATCTTTTTCTATAAAGTGAAAAGAAAGATAATCATGAGATCTTGTATGAAGTTTTCCCCTGGAGACTTCATTATTGAACATGTAATGTTTTCAAACATGTGCTTTTTATAGATAGTAGGAAAGACCATTCACATGCCCAGGGCCCAGTATGCCCAGGATCTCATAGGAAAGAAGTATTTTGCACTGTAGGAAAATGTTAGGAGGGCTAACCAGGTCATGAAGGCCTCTGCAGATGATGAGGAGCCCACTGGATTGAGAGTCTCCGTGATTGGAAGCAATGCTGCCTCTTCCATTAGACAGGAGTTTCCTAAGAGTTGCCTTGTTGGCCTGAGCCTGGGCAGTCACGAAAGAACAAGGGCTCCAGGGGCTCCAGGGCTCCGAACAGATACAGTGCCTTCTACCCCTCAGACAAGCGGAATGGTGGCTACTTCCAGCAGTGGCAGCTCCTGGACCGAATCCTTCAGCAGATTGTGCTTCAGGATGAGCGGGGCATGGATCCTGACCTGGCCCCGCTGGAAAACTTCAACGTCAAGAACATCGTCAACATGTGAGTTACAGCTGGCCTCCGACCCAGCTCCAATTCCTCTCCCTCCGGGCTCTCCTAGCAAAACTTCAGCTCCCTCCCCAATCCCTGTGAGACTTCAGAAACTGCTTTACAGTATGAGGGGGCCCTGGCCAGTGTGGCAGCTGGGTCAGTTACTTTTCTTCTTTGTGTAGCAAAACACTTGTGCAAAGCAGAGGAAGGAAGGAAAGGAAGGAGGGAGGGAGAGAGAGAAGAAGAAAAGGAGGGGGGAGGGAGGAAGGAAGGTACTGGTGGTTCCCCTCTCCTCTGCGTACCCACTCTCTAGCCTCTGGAATGGTACTAGTGGGTTTCTTTGCTAGGAAATTCCTGACAGATGTGCCCAACAGTTTGCCTCTTTGATGACTCTAGGTCCTGTCAGGAAGACAAGATAAACTCAGGCAAGTAGTCACTATTTGTTCCATGCGTATTGGACATATATGTCAAGTGTAACTGAGACACTACAGTCCTCATTTTGTCTTATTTAAATGTGAATAACCACATGTCATGAGCCTACTGATTACCATACTGAACAGTATGAGTGTGTGTTACACTCTCACTCTCTCTTCTCCATCATCCACTGCAAGGCTTAGCTAGAGAGGCTAAGAGCATTTACACAGCACACTGGCCAGTCAGCCATAGGTCATGAGCCATCCCAGTCTTCCAGTTAGAGCTGAGAATTGTTTTGTTTTTCTTTTATTTATTTATTTTTGTTTTGGAGTGTGTGTGCATGTGTCATGTGTATATACATGTATGTTCATGTTCATATGAGTATGCATGCATGTGTAGGATGCACATGTGGAAGCCAACAATATCCCTGGGTACATTGTCCATCTTCGTTGAGATGGGTTCTCTTGTTGGCCCGGAACTCCTTAATTAGGCAAGGCTAGCCAGTTAGAGAGCCTCAGGGATCTGCCCATCTCCACCTCCCTGTGCTAGGTTACAGCTGTGCACCTCACCCATTATGTAAGCAGGTTCTGGGGATCAAACCCACGTCTTGAGCTGTTGCCACAGCATGTTCTTATGCTTCATGCCAACAAACATGGGACCATGTGACAGCCCTGTGCATGGGGTACAAACACCAGCAAACACGGGACTGTGTGACATCCCTGTGCATGGGGTGCAAACACCAGCAAACACAGGACCGTGTGACAGCCCTGTGCATGGGATACAAACACCAGCAAACACAGGACCATGTGACAGCCCTGTGCATGCTGTAGAAAACACCTAAATACCAATGCTGTCTCTTCACAGGTTTGGTGGCCTCTGACATGGGGCATGGTTATTTGAACATAACCCTATTGCATGAGGTTGTCAGAACCCTAGAGCTTTCACAGAGTGTGAATATAGGAGGACACACAGAAACCATTTATGCTTACATTGGTGAGCTAATAGTAAGACCTGCCTTAATGCCCTGATATTTTACTTACATTTTTATTTAACTTTGATATGTGTGTTTGAGCTAACTGTCCTTCAGGGTACAAATGCCTTCCTGATTTTGCATTCCAAAGCCAAATGCAAAGTAAATTTTAAATGATTCTCATTTTATTTGCACAAATGATCAGGTGTTGATTTCGTTCAACCCCTAGCTGGCTTGTGGCTCAAGTACAGCTAGTAAAATAATCACAAGGTGGCTTTAGTTTGGTTTTCTGCAAACTCTTTGTGTTATTTGCTGGACAAATGTTTCCTCTGCAGACATGCTGATTCCTGGGGTCCAGTGAAGCCTCTGTGTTCTTGGGTTGCAGGAGTCTTAAAAATCACTTTAAGCAAATGGGAGGACTGCTCCCACATGTGAACCATCATATGAGACTTGATTCAGCCATAAATGTCTCTCCTCCAAGCCCCAGAGGTAGAATAGGAATGGGGGTTATATCTCTGCTTATCTGTGCATGTGTGTGGTACGACTGGGTTTTTCTCTTCTTGTCTCTGTTCCATTTCTCCTCTGAGCCTTTCCGTATCCCAGATCTACTAGCTAACAAGTTTCTGTATCCCAGATCTACTAGCTAACTTTAAACATAACTTCTTATCCCATCTACTAGTACTTTATCCCAGATCTACTAGCTAACACAAGTTTCCGTATCCCAGATCTACTAGCTAACACAAGTTTCTGTCACTCTTCGCAGTGTAGCTGGGGACAGGAGGCAGGAAGGAGGCAGGGGAAAGGTCTTAATTGAGCTGTGTAATAATAGGCATCCCACTCTCAGGCTCTCACACTGAGGGCTTCTAGAGTTCCTTGCTAAGAGCCTTTCCCTATAGAGTGTAACACACGGACATGCAAGAGGCTCCCTACCTCCATCTGGCTGGTTGTCTGATTTTGGTCCTCCCATCAACTATTGCATCTCTGGCATGCCGGTGCACACTGGTCTAGAGTGTGATGTTTCTAGTTATCTCTGAAATGGGCCCCTGGGCTTCATAGACAAATGGCATCAGCCCAGTTCAACCACAAGGGCCCTAACTGGCATCTGCTTAACTCACACAGGCTGTGTCAGCAAACTCCCAGGGCGCCAATAGGTCCCAGAACAGTCACACTGTCTGGGCTGATTAGTACTTCTTTACCATCTGCATTGGCCTGGCCCCAAGAAGAACCCAGTCTCCCTGCTCCCCTCCTGTCCATGCCCAGGGAACCACTTCTTCGGATGGTAAAGGATGTAGCACCCCAATGACCACAGCAGTGGCCCCTCCAAAGAAATCTCACCATGGGCCAGCAAGATTGTTCAGCAAGTGTAGATGCTTGCTGCCAAGCCCAATGACCTGACTTCAGTCACAGGAATCTGCATGGCCAAAGGAGAGAATAAACCCTCAAAGTTGTCCTCTCTGATTTTCACAGGCACTGGCGTGGAGTCGATAAATAAACAACATTAAAATGTAATGAATACTGGGCTATCATGATGGGTCCCTCAGAACTCTGGACTCTGGGGGATTTTAACACCTGATAGAAGAGTTTGTTGTGAATGAGGCTGCCCCGTGACACATATGTGCTTGCAATCAGGTGCCATCGCCCCTCTGTTCTGTCCTGATATTTCTGTCTCTTAGATGTACTGATCTACCTTTACAAAGGTGTGCATGTGTGCATGTGTGTGAGTGTGTCTATATGAGTGTTTCTATGCGCACACGTGTACTGCAGGCAGCCTGCATTCGGTCCTCTCTCTAGTACTTACCTCTCATTCCCATCAAGAATCACACAGGAAGTTGGACTGGAAGATGATTTGGGTTCCTTCCCGTTCTCATGGTCCATGAGGACAATGAACGAGAGTGGGCAGGAATGGGGACCTGGAGAAGCATGTGAGAAGCCTGTGACTGGACAGATCAGAGTTCAGTTTCTCCTCTGGGGAAGAGAGATGCTTGTCTTCCAGGAAGAGGGGGATAATGTCAGTCACGTGGTCCTTTCCGCTCCTCAACAGGCTCATCAATGAGAACGAGGTGAAGCAGTGGCGAGACCAAGCCGAGAAGTTCCGGAAGGGTGAGAGGGTCCGCCTAAACTAGCTGCACCCTGCCTGGGACCCCTCTCCTTCCCCAGAAAGTCATTCCTGCTCCCCCCACCTCTCACTTTCTCTGTGGTCCACCTGCCTGCAGAACACATGGAGCTCGTGAGCCGGCTGGAGAGAAAGGAGCGGGAGTGTGAGACAAAGACGCTGGAGAAGGAGGAGATGATGAGGACCCTGAACAAGATGAAGGACAAGCTGGCCCGGGAGTCTCAGGAGCTGCGCCACGCTAGGGGACAAGTGGCAGAACTGGTAGCCCAACTCAATGATGTCTCAGTACGCGTACGCGGGCACTATCCCCTCCCATTTGTGTGCTTCAGCCAGCACCCTGAGTGTCAGGTGGGAGTGGGCAGAGCAGGTATGGGAAGAAGAACCCCAAGATGAGGGAGAAGAGAAAGGGGAACCTTGAACCACAACCCAAGTGGCTTTTCAGTTGGTATGGGTGAGCCCTTTATGTTAACAGATTAGAAAAAAATGACCCTTCTCAGGATGGGATGACACTGTTCCCAGATGTGAATCTTGGACAAGGGAGTGCGGGTAGAATTCCTGCCCCAGCTAGATGTCCTCATGCAGGGAGCAGCCTGCACCGCTGTATACACGTGTCTAAATGTTTCATTTGATGGTTGTGACTCTGGTCGCTTAGTGTGTGTGTGTTTGCACATGTGTGTGTCTGTATCTGTGTGTGTGCATGTGCACATGTGTGTCTGTGTGTACATGTCTGTCTGTGCATGTATGTTGGCTATTAAAATACAGAGAGGAAAATGGTGTCTAAATGGACACGAAGGGTTGAGGATGGCTCAGTAAGGAGGAAACGGGGATAATGTGGAGACTCGGTTATCTTGAGTGCTGACGGGCACACCATCCTGCCTTTTTTTGTCTTCCCACAGGTGGGCCCAGTGTCTTCCCCACCTCCCCCTGGAGGTCCACTCACCCTGTCTTCCTCTACAACAACCAATGATCTGCCTCCACCCCCACCCCCTCTCCCATTTGCCTGCTGCCCACCCCCACCCCCACCACCCCTTCCTCCTGGAGGGCCTCCTATCCCCCCAGGTGCCCCACCCTGCTTCAGCTCAGGCATGCCCCTGCCTCAGGATCCCTACCCCAGCAATGATGCCCCACTCAGGAAAAAGCGCACCCCCCAGCCTTCACACCCACTGAAGTCCTTCAACTGGGTCAAGCTGAATGAGGTAAGTAGCTAAGGCACTAACCAGGCAGGCCCGTGTCCTGCACCCTGCACTTTTCACGAGTCTTCTTGATTCTCTATTTGGTCAGGCATTAGGGTGGGCATAGTGGGCACTGATGATGGGTTTGCTGGAGTCAGATGCTTACTGTCCCCTCTGAGCACCAACACTGGGGGGAAATGTTTGGTGCCGACCTTGTGCTTACTGTCAAAGCCACTCGCCGATGAACGGGTGTGTTCCGAGAGTCAATGGAGAAGCAGGCGTGACTGCTAGGGAGATGACTATGTGGACTTGCTTTCTCTGCAAGTATGAGGAGCTGAGTTTGAACCTCATCATCCACATTTAAAGCTAGGTGTGGCTGTGTATGTCATTAACCCCAGCACTGGGGGACAGAAACAAGAGGATTCCAGGAGCTTGCAAGCTGGCCTAACCAGAATGACAAGCTTTTGGTTCAGTGAGAGACCCTGACTGAAAGAATGAGACAGAGATGATGAAGGGAAAATGGTGTTGCCTCCTGAGAGTTTTGGATCTGACTGATTTAGGATACGTAGCCTGAAGTACTTACAGATCTGGAAGACGGGCTGAAAGATGGCTCAGCCCAAACCAGTCCTAATGTGCCTCTAACTGTGCCACCCATGGAAATCACACCCCCTGGTCTGTTACCTTGGTTTCATTGTCCAGTGTGGTCACTAAGGTCCTTCTATGGGCTTCCCAGCCAGGGTGGAAACACGGAGCATGGATACAGCCCACTCCATCTCACGAGTTGCTAAAGCATTCAAGCCACCTGTAAGAGCATGCACAGCTAGATGCATATAGCTCCGACCTTCTCTAGGCAGCAGCTGTGTTGTGCATGCGCAGATTTCTGATGGACAGAGAGAAAGCCACAGGCCAGAGCACAGGCGCAGGCAAAAGACAGTCCAGAGCCTAAAGCCAGAGTCTGTGTGGGAAGCAACACATGGTAGCTGTTAATATGCTTAAAATGTTTCAGCTCCTGTACTTGTGGCTTATAAATTGATTTTTTTAATGTAGCAAGTTCAGGGCCAGTGAGATGATTCAGTATACAAAGATGCTTGCTGTTCGGCCTGAGAACCTGAGTCAGATCCCTGGAACCCATAAGGTGGAAGGAGAGAACAGACTCTGAAATTGACTTCTAACCTCCCTCAATATGTGTGTCATGGCATGTGTGCCTCCCCCAAAATAAATAAATGTAAAATTAACTTTAATGGATGTGAAGGACTAGCTAGATAACTCAATTGGAACAGTACTTGTCATGTAAGCCCAAGGACCTGAGTTCGATCCCTAGCATGTGCATGAAAAAACAGAAAATGAGAAAAGTTGGACATGATAGCATGTGCTTGATCCAAGCCCTGACGAGGTAGTGAAAGGAGGATTTTTGAGGCTTGGCTGCCAGCCATCCCAGCTTACTTAAGTTCCAGGACGTGAGAAACCCTGTCTCAATAAAGAAGGCGAATACCCCTGACAAACAACACCTGCAGCTGATCTGGTCTACACATGCACAGTACACACATATGCATGGATACACATGTGCACAGACATGTACCCACATACACCTGCACACACCCACACATATGTATACCCTCCCATGAAATGTATTAAATTGTAGGATGTGGCAGGCATTAAGTAGATACAGTCAAGGACTGGTAGCTTGCTGTGTAAGCCTCCTGGCATGAGTTCAGCCCCAGAAACCACCAGAAAGGTGGAAGGAGGCAGCTGACTCTATAAAGTTGACCTCTGACCTCCACATGCACATGCCGTGGCACAAAGATGCCCGTGAACACACATCACACAGACAGCAACAGTAAAAGAAGGGAATACAGGCAAGATCACCAAGAGCTTCTCTGATGTTGGGGTGATGATTTTTGTGCTTGGGGTTTTCTCTGTGATCCAGTGTTAACACAAGCTACACAGTTCCCTCGGGACCCAGAGAGGGTGGAGTACCCTTCCTAGATCCATGGAGCAGAAGCACACTGAGTGATATTTGAGAGCCTACAATTAATCCCAAGCTTTTAATTTTGTCACAGGGCAGATGATTTAAGTATTTCTTTAAATTGGGGGAAAGGCTCACCACAATGCCCTCCAAAGGATGGTTGTGAGGACTGACAGCGTACTATTTAGGACGCACTCTGATGTGAACAGAGCGGAAAACACATGTTCTCTAAGTATGTCACCATGATTCTCATGTCAACAAAGTTGAACTATACTTCCCTGAGACTCAGTTTCCCATTTGGGCTATAGGGTTGAAATAATATCCTTCCATTTGCCCACAGATCACATAATAGCAGGGCCAGAAATGTCAGTCAGTGGGTCTGTTGGGCCCCAAAGGCGGTACCCTGTGGGGGAACCATCGTGAAGCACGATCCTGGGAAAAGTCTATGTGGGACTTCTGCGGCTATCTCCTGGGGTCAGAAGACCCAGGAATCTAGGCTAGAGATGACAGTGTTGGAAAAATTAAACTGGAGAATTATCATCCAAGATGAATTTAGCAGGGTGATATGATGGAAATTATGGTCTGATGATTATGAGAAAGGGCCCCACCTCTCTCAGCTCCAAACCCCACGATGTTTCCATGAAGAACTGAAATCCTTGGCAGATGTGGGGAACTGGTTTGTTGAGATGACTGGTTTGTCATGTTAAATACCCAACTATTTCATCCCTCCATCCTTGCTCTGAGCTCCACAAGAATACAAAGGACTGGATGCTTCATTCTTGTGGGCCTCCTCTTCCCCACCCCTACCCCTGTACAGGAGACCCTAGGTTCCCAGATCCCCCATTGCTTCAGCTGGCTCCCCTCCCTGCCTTCCTGACCCAGTTCCCCATCTCATCCTCTTTCTGTCACCCACATCTTCCTTTCCAGGAGTCCAGTTTCTTTCTCTAGCCCCTTCCTCTATCCTACATATGCTCTTAGATGTACACACACACACACACACACACACACACACACACACACACAGTGGTTGTTTCCACCATGAAAAGAATGTGTCTGTGTTGGCTTTGGCCAGTTGCCTATATCCCTTGCTGCTGTGAGCTTCCCAGCCCAGCATTCCACACAAGGGTCCCTGGCCTTCGAAAGGCCACAGGAATGTCTCCTCCCTCTTGACTCTTTTCAGAGTTTAAGAAAATAGAGATGAGGGAAAGGTAGTGTCTCAAGTCTGAGGAGGAGATGTCGCAAAGGGTGCAAGGATGGTTGCCTGACAGGCCTTTGGACAGATGAAACCAGGTGATGGAGATTGTTGTTCCATAGACTAATGCTACAGAAGAGACAAGGAATCCTGGAGGAAGCCTGCATAGAGAGAAGTACTCCTCTAGTCCATGCTTGTCCTCCATGACCCTGTCCTCTGGACCATCAGCATGATGTAACAAGGTTGCTGGGGAAGTCTGGCCTTCTGTAGACTCTAGCACAAGGGTCCAAAAATAGGGGACACTGCCTCAAGTGAGAAAGCTGGGAACTGTAAATTTATGGGTCCATTGCAATCATAAAAGATGGGGACACCTTCCCTGGCTCTGAACAACAAGAAGTTGAGCCAAGTTGCTGATCTGAACAAAGTCAGTACATGGGGCCAGCACGTCCCAGCTTTTGACATGTGTCCACTTTCTGGGAGTCTGGGAAAGTAAGAACAAGATCCTGGGAAAGAAAATGCCCATCTCAGATCTGGGGCATGCACTCTACACACAGGCGCAGATAGTCCCACACGTGTGCGAGCCGCAGTGCTCCCAGGGACTCCAGTCAGAGCTGGCCCGCACGGTGCCCTCGGAGCAGTGTTGTATCCTGAAAGAAGCATGGGGTCCCTCCTTTCATTTGTGTGCTCCGACACTCCAGTGGTCTCTGAAACACTTTTGTGTGGTCTCACGTGGAAAGGAGAAAGAAGGAGGAGGTTGTCTTCTAGAATATTGAAGAAGTGGGAGGTTGGAGAAAGGGGGTGCTCTTGAACCCCTTTCTGGAAGTATGAGAGCCTAGCCATTGTAACGTGTGCCTTCGGTCTGCCTTTGGGGACAGGTGGGGTTAGGGGAGTATTGGCCTCTCTGTCATGGAGAAGCGGGATCAACCATGGGTTCTTCTTACCCTGACTCATAGGAGCGTGTCTCTGGTACCGTGTGGAATGAGATTGATGACATGAAGGTATTTCGAATTCTGGATCTGGAAGATTTTGAAAAAATGTTCTCTGCTTATCAGAGGCACCAGGTAAGACTGTACCCTCTGGTCTCTTGGATCTTTACTTTCAATCTTCACACACACACACACACACACACACACACACACACACACACACACACACACTTTTCCTCTCTGTCTCTCCTTTAGTTTCCTTCCTCACAGGTATGCAGAATGACTCTATTGGTAATAAGGTTCCATGTTCCTGCCGAGGGCATAGAAATAAACAAGAGTACACAGGCCAATGAGGGGTCAGCACCTCCTTTTCTAGGGAGGGAATGGTACTTTTGACTTAATGGAAGTAGACCCTCGAACTTGACCTCTGTTGAACACTCTTCTGTTTGATTGAGAATTATAGACTATACCTAATGACTGACATAGCTTTATACCTACTTTTTCTATCATTCCTTAAACACACACTCATACAATGCACGCACTCACACAGCACACATATGCACAGTCACACACATAGGAACACACACTCACCCACACATATAGGCACATACACATTCACACATACTCACACAGACATGCGCACTCTCACATACACTCCCCCAAAGCCCCCCCACTCCCACACACAGGCATACACACTCACTCACACGTATAGGCACATGCACATTCATACACACATGCACACTTCCAGTTACACACATGCACTCCCATACATATGTACATACACACACACACACACACACCTACCTTCAGAGATGCTAAGGCAGTAGGGAAGGTGATAGACGCTGCTCCATGCCCCTTCCAGGAATCAAGACTAGAGCTGGGCCTGAAGGCCGGCTCTGCTCTGTTGAGTCTGTATCCATATCCAATCCTCCGTCCACAGAGAATGGAAGGGGTTGGCTTACAGTCAGAAGCTGGTCTAAAATGGCAAGAACTTGTAGGGACTTCCAGGGGTCAGCCCACATCTTCCAATACTAAGCAACTCTGAAGACAGTGGGGCTCTGGAATTTGAGTGCAGCTGTCATGCCTGGGGGCCTCCCCCCAGGTCTGCTTGGTGATGAACAGCTCAGGGGCTCTATGGCCCTTGCTTTCCCTGTGTGTTCTAAGGTTTACACATCCATTCCTTCATCTCTGCTTGGCCCAGGACTCTGGCTCGAGGACTTCTTGTATACCCAGGGGCTCAGAGCCCTGTTTGGCGGCTAGGTACTGAGGCCTGCATCCAGCCTACTTTACTTTCTGCCAAGTCTATACCTGGAGATGACACTTCCCAGGGCAGTCAGGGTCAAGGTCTCAAGGGGCCTGGCCAAAGGAGTGGTGTGGAGGTGACATCTGGCCTGTCTTTTCCAGATAAAGCAAACGATTATTGATTTGATTTAAATGTGGGTCGCTGTGGCATGGTTACTACCTCTCTGTACCTTAGGACCTTGAGCCATGTGGCAGAGAAGGTCCCGAGTCCCCTCTATGTCCTAGGTAGGCTCTGAGCTTGTCCATCAGTCCATCAGTGTCAGGAAGGAAGACAGAGGACAAGCTGTGCTCCTCGGTCCCCTTAGACATCAGATAGGCCAAGGGAGGGGGCAAATTTAAGATTGCTGGCTTCTCCTGCCCCAGGAGATCAGGAACTTGATAAACTTCTGGTTCGAGTCCATGTCCTGATGAAGAGGAACTTACCTGGTGGGGAGGAGCACCTTCTGTCCTCTCAGCAGGTTCCTAACAGAGGCAAAGAAAGAACTAGTGCTCAAAGCTTGGGGTCCCTGTTCTCATATTTGGGGGATATGTGGTTCAACTGGGCACCCCCCTGGTCCCAGACTGGCGGGCTGCCTGGGGGTTACTTGCCCAGCTTCTCTAAGGGCATGCCTGCCTTGAGCTGCTGTTCACGACTATTTCTGGGTTCCTGCTTCCTGTTCCTGGGACACAGTGGACAGAATGGATACCAAGGACACCCACATTTGTCTTGGTGCTTCTGAGTCCCCAGGCTGTTGGCTAACATTGTGCATGTTTAATCCTCTGGTGGCTGTAGCTGCTGCCTGCCTGGGAGCTAATAACTAACATGACTGTCAGCAGGTGAGCTGCTCTCAGGGCTCTGGACTTCCTTTCTGTCTCTCTCCCACTGTCCCCGGCTGCCGCCAGGAAGTGGGGCCATAAGAGCAGCCTTGCCTGCACTGCCTTCAGCCTTTATTGCTCATCCATGTAGGGTGGCGTGCAGGAGGGTCCCCAGAGAGAGAGAGGAAACGTGAGAGATGGAGGGACTCCAAGCAGACCTCTGCCAGCCGCGGAGGCGAATGTCCGCAGAACGGAGAATGCTTCTAGGGCTCTTGTGTCCCCTGCCAGTCCCAAGGCAAGGCTTTCCGGCATGGCTACACATGTCGCGTGCTGCACAACTCCAGAGGGAAACCCCACAGAGACCGGCGTGCCGGGAAGGCAGGCCCTGGAGTTGTGTGCCTCGGAACATGTGCTCTGGGAAAGCCCCTAGAGTCATAGCTGTGTGTTAACAGGCTCTGAGTCCCTGGCCAGGGAAGTCCAGCAGGAGGAAGCTTGGGAGCATTGATTTTGCCTATTAGCATCCCAGAAGTGAATTCAGTATGGATTCTGCCTTTGTTTTCCCATATGACCTTGTAAAACCCTTCAGTCCTGGCATATTGAGATAGGCTAAAAGTCTCCAGGGTCAGAGACTGTGGCCTTATGGGGGCTGGGATCAGCTTCTCCTCATAAGTTTCAGGAGGCTCCGGTGGGGTGAGAGGCAACACCATACTGCCTGAGGACACAGAGATCAATCACAGCTTCCATTTGCATGGCTCCTTTCCTCGCTTTCTGAGAGAGGCTGAGCTTGTGGGGGGGCTTTGCTATCCTCCACCCTTCTTAGCCCAGGCTACCCTAGATCTCTCATAAGAGTTGGTGGTGAGCAGGCTGCCTCTCTGTCCACTGGGTCAGGGGAATCCCCACACCCAAAGAAGGGAGGATCAGGGAGGTGGGCAAGGAGACTGGGAGCACCTACCTCAGTGCTCCCCATTTAACTCATCATTTGCAGAAAGAACTGGGCTCCACGGAGGACATCTACCTAGCCTCCCGAAAGGTCAAAGAGCTGTCTGTCATTGATGGCCGGAGGGCCCAGAACTGTATTATTCTTCTCTCCAAGTAAGTGCTCACCTGTAGCAGAGATGGGTGCCCCCAAGCAGAAGCCCAAAATGGGTAGTGAAGGGGCCAAGATTCTGTGGTAGAGTGCTTGCCACACTGCCCAGCATGCACCAGACCTGGGCTCATCCAGAGCATTGCAAAACAACACACATTATGGTTGAGCTGCAGGCCTGGGGAAGGTGGCAGAGGAACCATGCTGATGCTGGCCTGGCCTCTCTGCTTCCCCAGAGGAGCAGGAGGAGTGGATGCTAGTCTAGACTCTGTCCTGCAGGCCCATGTTGAGCAGTAGCATGGGGCTCTTCAGACAGGAAACTGGCCTGGCCTTGAGGCTCCTGACGTATCAGGAGTGACAGTGAGCATCTGTCAGCAGAGCTGCTCTAAGCCCACGGAGGGCCCACTCAGCTGAGGCCTGGGAGCAGCATGACCTCAGTCTGCAAGCATTTCCCTGGGCTGTGGAACAAACAAGCAGTATCTGTATTAACAGCACGGCTTCTGTGTGGGGGCCTCCCCCAGGCAGGGTCAGGGGCACCGCCCCAAGCTCTATTCTTAGTGCCGCCTACAGCCTCCTCTGGGACATCTGCCCCCTCTGCCCTCCCACAAGTTCCCTGGCCCGAGTTTTTGCCACTGAGTAGCGGAGGAGGGCTGCTTCCCTAGGGTTCTCGGTGGGTGTGAACATGGGAGGGTGGAGGACGGTGTAGGTGGTGAGCAGGGGCCCCTGGAAGGCTGATGGGAGCTGGCTAGGAACTGGGCATTGTCAAGAGACGCAAGAGCAAGACTTCTCCCAGAGTTCTGACACCCCACTTTGTCCTCCCATGGAGATGCTGAAGATGTCTGAGGGAGGGGTGGGGAGGAAAGTGGCTGCCAGAATGCCTCTGCCCGTCCATCTTAATTCCACGTGTCTCATCAGCACTGACAAAGCTCACGCAAGACATGGGGGACTCGGGCTTTGATGAGAACTAAAACACTTGTTATTGGACATATGGAGTGCGTCGGACTTCCTCTTTATTAATATCAGACTCTATTATGAAACTGGCGTGGGAAGGCTGTGTGGAGGAGGGAGGGTTTGCGCTGGGGCTGGAGAGGAGGTGAGGGCCAGGCCATGCTGCTCAGAGTGTGTTTGTCGCAGGTTGAAACTTTCTAACGAGGAGATACGGCAGGCCATCTTGAGGATGGATGAACAAGAAGACCTTGCTAAGGATATGCTGGAGCAGGTGAGGAGCGCTGGAGGGTGAGAGGAGCTCAGCCTGGGCAGCCATACTTTCTACCCCAGACCAGGAAGCCTGAAATCCTTGGGTAGACATGAAGCTGGAAGCACTGAGCTTTCTAGAAATTTCCCTGGACTAGGCTTTCCTCTAGAACAAGCTGCCAGAGAAGTCTGTGGCCCCGGCAAGGTCTCAATGGTCATTTCCTCCTCAGTCTTTTCCACTTTAATCAGTGTGTCCTTTAAGGACCTGGCAACAGCAAACAGGCATGCAGCTGACTGGACTTTGTTAAAATGAAGAACGCTGTTGTAAAGTACGCATGACTTCCTGGGTGCCATCCCCAGATTGAGTGTGGTGGTGTACATCTATGATCTCAGAACCGCGGTTTGAGGCCAGCCTGGGCTTCATGAGGCTATCTCAACTGAGAAACCGGGCAGCTGGCGAGATGCCCTTGCAGAAGACACAGGTCCATTTCCTAGCATCCATGTTCCAGCTCACAGCCACCCATAACTCCAGTTTCAGGGGCTGTGGCTCCCTTTTTTCACCTCTGTGGGTACCAGGTGCACAGGTAGTACACAGACAATACATGCAGACAAAACACCCGTACACATAAATTAGAATAAATTTAAAATCTGAAAGGAGAAGAAAAAGAGCCAGCGTTGATCCAAAGACACATTGTTTTCCCTTGGATGATAACACGCCCAGTGTCTTCCAGGCAGACAGAGAACAAATGGCATGTGTTTGCAGTCAGGAGCGCTGCATATAAACAAAGTGGCGAAAGCCACAGTTTAGAAGCTGAGCTACAGCAACTTGACTGAACTCACTAAACCTCCTACCTGAGCATCAACAAGATAGTGGGCAGACAGACTGTGGTGCATCCCTTCAGTGGAACGCTACTGAGCAGCAAATGCAGACAGTCTAGTGATGTACAGCATGGTGAGTCTTAGATGTGATGCTGAGCAGAAGCCACATGCAAATTAAGCACTGGGACTGTGACAAAATCCCCGAGACCCATTAATCTGTACGAGTTACTTAGCTCATGGCTCTGGAGGCTGGGAAGTCCAAGAGCAGGGTGCTGTGTCTACTTGACGCCTGGTGAGAGATCAAAGCGTGGTAGAGGGCATCATGGGAGGAGACAGAGAAGATGCCATAGCTTCGACTTCTCTTATCAGGCCACTAATACCACTACTAGGGCCCCACCCTTGCAACCTCATCTCACCCCACCCAAAGGCTCTGCTTCCTGATGTCAGTAATGGGGAAGTTTCCATATGTGAACTGCAGAGGGACACTTTCCAGCCGTAGCACCAAGACTGGAGAGGTGACTCAGGGGTTAAGAGCACTGACAGTTCTTACAGATGTTTAGTTCCCAGCACCCACACAATGCTGGGTGACTCTAGTTCCAGGGGATCTGCTTCCCTCTACTGGTCACTGCAGGCACTGCACCCACATGGCGCACTTAGAGAAAAGACCTGAGCTCACTCTGTAGCCCTGCTGACCTCAAAACTGATGTGTATGGCAGACTGGCCTCAACTCTCTAGGTAGCTCAAGCTTGCTTTGAGATTGGAATGGAGCCCAGGCTGTCCTTGAACTCTTAATCCCCCTGCTGCAGCAGGCCCTCCCACTATTGAGCAGAGGTAACACATGAGCATATGAGCATCTCCAACCTCACACTGTGTGCGCTGCTCAACAGCTTCCCTTCTGACCTCAACTGCTCTTTACAGCTCCTCAAGTTCATCCCAGAGAAGAGTGACATCGACCTCCTCGAGGAGCACAAGCATGAGATTGAGCGGATGGCGCGCGCAGACCGCTTCCTCTATGAAATGAGCAGGTCAGATGGGCACGGGGTGCAGCAGGGAGGAGGAGACTCAGGGCTCAGCTAGGCCAGTGGGGCACCGGGGTAGCAGTAGGAGCAGGGGTCAGGGGGCAGCTCTGCCAAGAAAGGGGAGTGAAGGATGGCCTAAGAGGAGGCTAAAGCTGTCTTGGAGTCATGGGTCTGCCTGTGACATAGCCTGCCCTGTCCATAGGATTGACCACTACCAGCAGCGACTCCAGGCCCTCTTCTTCAAGAAGAAATTCCAGGAACGGCTGGCAGAGGCCAAGCCCAAAGTCGAAGGTAGGGCTGGGGCCTGTGGTGAGCACCTGGAGTGGGGACAAGACTCGGGATTAACTAGTGGCGCAGAGGGAAATTTCTGCCTTACCCTGACCTCAGAGACATACCCAAGTTAAGAATAACTATGACATTTATATTTTCAGCAGGGTTTCATGTGGCCTAGGCTAGCCTCCAGTTTACTATGTAACTGACGCTTGTCTTGAACTCCTAATCTCCTTGCCTCCACCTTCCAAGTGATGGGATTGCAGGAATGCACCACCAACTAGAAATATAATTATTATAGAGAAATGCTTTTGTTTATGTGTAGTGAAGAGCGGTGGGCTGCGTTCCCAGCACCCGGCCGCCCACATGGCTAGCTTTATACCCGAAATAACAACACACAAATCGTGTTCTTTTAAACACTGCTTGACCCATTAGCTCTAGCCTCTTACTGGCTAACTCTTACATCTTGATTAAACCATTTCTAATGAGTGTAGCACCACAAGGTGGTGTCTTACCAGGAATATTCTTAACCTGCATCCATCTCGGAGAGGAGAGCTATGGCGACTGCCTGAATCTGCTTTCTTTCTCCCAGAATTCTTTTCTGTCTACTCCACCCACCTAAGGGCTGGCCTATCAAAGGCCAAGCAGTTTCTTTATTAATTAACCAATGAAAGCAACAGACAGATAGATGACACTCCGACATCGTTTATGTTGGCTTAAGTGCCAACCATATGATGTTCCCCTCTTCCTCAGCATTGACTCCCTTGTGTGGGACAGCTGTTGACTTCTGTCCCAGCTTGGGACAGGAAGGACCAGGAAATAGGAATGGAGCCAGCACTCTCCTTGGAGCCTGGCATGCAGACTCACCACCATTTCCTATTTGAGAAGCACCAAGTTCACAAAGTCTACTGGGTGTATTTGCTGGGGTGTGAGCTCATCAGAGAGAAGGCAACCACATAGAACCTAGACGTATCCGGCTTGATACAGAGTCTGGGTGATGCAGGCCTCCTCCAGATTGCCATTTCTGAGACTCGTGAGGAGTTCTGAGGACATGTAGATGCTTGCTGCCCTCCTAACTGGTCCCTTCCTTCATCACTAATCAGAGAGCAAATCCTTGGGGCTGCCTGTGGGGGAGGCAGATAAACAGGACGAAGGAGTTGTGAGAAAGAATGGGGGGCAAGATGGTGGGCAGAAATGTGCACCCAGCAAGGCAGATGCAGGAGAAACTGGTTGGGGGCTCACTTGGGGGTAAGGAGAAGACTTACAGTGCAGGAAGAACAAGAAACCATCTTGGATGCTCAGGGTGCCAGGCTGGAGACATAGCAGAGCATGGGTGCCCCCTGCTGGACACTCTCTGAGATGCCTAGTTCAGAGAGCAGGTAGAGAGCAGGTAGGGATTTCTGGAGTAGGAGTTAGGAGAGATAAAGGCAGTGGTGTTCAGTCTGTGCACATGGGTACATGCAACAAGGGACCTTCAGACAGTGACAAAGAACAGATTATCCATCTGGGGTATGTCCTTGCCCCCATGACGGGCAAGGCTTTTCACCTCCACTCTCTTCCTATTGCAAACTACTTTGGGGACCAAGGTGTTGGTGCTCGACTATTTATGCCTCTTAGATCAGTGGAGCAAACGTGAGTGGCCATTTGGAACCATGGAAGCAGAGTGCCTTGGGCACTGGGAAGGTGTCATCTTCGACTGTTAGGTACTCCAAGGGGACGTACCCAAGCTGTAAGGCTCAGCCAGGATGCTCCATGCAGTCTCTCTTTAGTATCAAGCTACACAGAAAGAGACATGCTGGCGAGAACATCTGAGGGGCTGCCACAGTCTATAGCTGGGGTTTGTAGATACCCTCCACTATGGGTGGCTGCTGTCCCTGAGGGGCTTCGAGCCAGGCTGGGGAGTTGTCTGAATGCATCTACACACACAATCCTGTCAGTGTGCTTGGCTGTTTGGCACTGGACTCCATATTTATTCCCCCTTCTAGCTCTTCCAGAAGTGCTCCTTAAATAGCTAAGATCGAGCTACCTCAGCTGGCTGTGGAGCCATTGACACCCCCCCCCAGACAGAGCTCCAGTGAAATTACTTCAGGGCCGACACCCACCCTCTCCTCCCCCAGACTGGGCTCCAGTGAAGTTACTTCAGGACTGACACCCACCGTCTCCTCCCCCAGACAGGGCTCCAGGTGAAGTTACCTTAGGGCTGACACCCACCCTCCCCTCCCCCAGACAGGGCTCCAGGTGAAGTTACCTCAGGGCTGACACCCACCCTCCCCTCCCCCAGACAGGGCTCCAGGTGAAGTTACCTCAGGGCTGACACCCACCCTCCCCTCCCCCAGACAGGGCTCCAGGTGAAGTTACCTCAGGGCTGACACCCACCTCCTCCCCCCTCCCCAGACAGGGCTCCAGGTAAAGTTACCTCAGGGCTGACACCCACCCTCCCCTCCCCCAGACAGGGCTCCAGGTGAAGTTACTTGGGGGCATTTTACCAAGTTTGACAAATTTCCCAGTTTTGCTTTGAATATATCTCCCCATGAATACATTCATTGCTGAGTATACTAAATTTACCAATTCTCATTACCAGTAGGTTCACTAAATATAGCCTGGATGAATGTGACTGTAAATGTAATATTCTTATGAATGTATTCATGAACATATTATTCTCGTGGATGCTCCGAAATGCCAGCATCACAGACGGGAGATTTCTCATCGCCTCTGATTTCCTTTCAACTCTGATTATTTTCTGTTTTGCCAACATTTTTAGCATTTTTAAAGGATATTCCTTTATAGATTTTTTCAAACAGCCCACCAACCTTAGAAAATTCTCCCTAGTAATATAAGTAACTGAGGACTTCTGCAAGTAAGTTTTCTTTTCTTTTTCTTTCTTTCTTCACACCCTCTCCCCCCCCACCCGAGACAAGATTTCTCTGTATAGACTTGACTGTCCTGGTACTCATTTTGTAGACCAGACTGGCTTTGAACTCAGAGATCTGCTGCCTCTGTCTCCCTAGTGCTGGGATTAAAGATTGGACCACTTCTGCCCATTTTGTTTGCCTTTTTGAAAATAAACTTTTTGCTGAAATATGGTAATACACAGAGGGGCCCACAAATCATTACAGCTGTTCCCACTGGACAGTTGGGAAGCGATCCCATCCTGGCCATGGTAAGAAACTGAATGTTTCCAAGCCATGCGTCCCTTCTTGTCCTTTGGTTGTGAGCTTTAGCCTTCATGGCTGAGCCATTTCTTCAGCCAAGCCACAATCCCCTTTGAGACAGGGTCTCTCTTCATAGCCTAACAGTCCTCAAACACATTCTGTAGACCAGACTGGCCTTGACCTCAGAGATCCACCTGCCTCTCGAGTGCTGGGGCTAAAGGCGGGCACCACCACCACCACCGCCTGGCTCCAGCCTTCTTCACATGCCTCTCCCGACATTAGAAATGTCACCCTGCCAAGTGAGCATCCTCTCTCCTTTTCAGAGTTATCATGATGTTTGGATGAGTTTTTCTAATTTCAGCTTTCTATAAGTGGAATAATGTGCTTATGATTTTTTTTTGCTTACGTCTTAAGAATTTCACTGCCCCTGGGGTGGTGGGGCTGTTGATCTAGGCAGTGTCTGTCCTCCCACTTTCTAAGGCCCCAGTGACCGACCAAAGTCCGAGTCCACTGAAGTTCCCCCTTGGAAGCCAATGAGTGGTTACTGACAGGCGTGTGGGTGACCCCAAAGCAGTCACACTGAAAGGCAGTCTCCGGCTTCTACACAAATGCATGCACATGCACACAGACACATGCGTGCATGCACTGGGAACAACCTAAATAAGCATGCATGACAGGGTGTGTTAGCTCATAGAATGTGTGATCTAAAGGCTATGTGGACACCTCTCACTTCTCATTTTATAATATCTTCTCCACATTTTTTAACTGACTGAAAATTTCTACAAACTTTTGCCCTGGAGTTTTCCTTTATAGGTGATATGTATTTGTTGTGTGTGTGGCATGTGCACACATGTGTGCACAGCGCACATCCATGTACATGCATGCAGAGGCCAGAGGAGGGCATCAGATGTCCATCTCTCTCTGTCTTGGCTTTTGAGATGTTCTCTCTGTACCTGAAGCTTGCTTGGGCTAGATTGGATGGCTAGGAAGCTACCAAGATTCTCTTGTCTGCGCCTCCCCTCTTTCTCCAGCACTGGGGTTACAGCCCTATACATAGTAATACCTGTATTTTTTGTAGGTGCTGAGGATTTGAACTCGAGTCTTCTTACTTTCATAATGACTGCTCCACCCAATGGCAAGCCTCAAAGGCTTCATTTTATTTTTATAACAAGCACCTTCAGGAATCTCCCATTCACAAAGCCAGAGACCACCAAGTGGTTTGATCTTCTTCCAGCTACCTCAGACCCAAGGCATCACCTGAGGATGGTACCTGAGGCTGACCTCTGACCTCCACGTATACCTGCACATACCTGCACATGAATACATACATACGTGCACCCATGTGAACATACAATACAGAATTTCAAAATGTGTCAAAACATCCCATAATAAGCTCCAAGAAGCACAAGATTGGTCAGGTCTAGAAAAAATAAAACTGCCATATCCAAGCATGTATCATAAAAACAATAATAATCTTTGTGTGTATGATGAGATAGTTTCGATCGTTCTAGAGGCGATCTACTCTGAGGATAGGCTAGTGTTGTCCTGAAGAGAACGGGTAGTTGCCATCCAAGAGTTGAAAAGGTAGCCCCTTCCATAATCCTCCTGGGAAGCCAGGAGCCCTGCTGTCCTGGCTCAGTCCGTACAGCGTCCTGAGCTGTCTCTCTTCTCCCAGCCATCCTACTGGCCTCCAGGGAGTTAACCCTCAGCAAGCGTCTGAAGCAGATGCTGGAGGTGGTCCTAGCCATTGGTAACTTCATGAACAAGGGGCAGCGCGGGGGTGCCTACGGGTTCCGGGTAGCCAGTCTCAACAAGATTGCTGACACGAAGTCCAGTATTGACAGGTGAGAACTGGGGGCTCCTCCGCCCTGTCTCACCCCATCCTAGTGTCCCCTCCCCTCTCTAACCCTCTGCTCTCTCTCCATTCCAGCTTCCTTGTCCATGTTTAAAATATTGTAAATAATTATTTTAGTTTGGGGTGGTGTGTGTGTGTGTGTGTGTGTGTGTGTGTGTGTGGTGTGGTGTGTGTGTGTGTATGTGGTGTGGAGTGAGTGTGTGTGTGTGGTGTGGTGTGTGTAAATGTGTGTGTGGTGTGTGTGTGTGTGTGTGTAGTTGCCTGTGGGACCAACAGAGGACACTGGATCCCCTGGCACTGAAGTTGCAGCATTTGCGGATGCTTAGAACCAAACTCAGGTCCTCTGGCAAAGCAGAAAGCCCCATAACTGCTGAACATCTCTCCAGCCCCTTCTTTGTTTTTTCCTCCCGTCACACTCCGTCTGGTTTCATCACCCCTCTCCTGACACATCTGTCACCCACAGGAACATCTCTCTGCTTCATTACCTGATCACGATCCTGGAGAAGCACTTCCCTGACATCCTAAACATGCCCGCGGAGCTGCGGCACCTATCAGAAGCCGCCAAAGTCAAGTAAGCAGCCCCTCCGTGCTTTCTTGGCCTGTGACCACACTTGTGGCTTTCCTCACTTGAGTGGACACTGGCAATGGACAGTGTCTTGGAATGCTTTTAGAAGAACCAGAGACAGCTTGCTCTCTGAGGTGCCAATCATCTTATTTCAGAGGTGCTTCTGGAAAATACCAGAAGAATGAGGAAGTAAGCCGTGTATAAAAAGAAAGCCTGCAACAGATGCATCGAGCCAGCGCCAGCTGCACTGTGGGCAGACAGAACTTAAGCCTAACACGGAAACACCTTCTCTGCTTATTGCGGGGTGGGGGAGGGGGCTAGCCATGCAGCACACTGGCTGAGTGTCCTGGGGTGTGAGCATAACTCTAACAGGCAGAGGGGGCCAACTCAGAATAAAGACCACTTGGCTAGGGGCTAGAGAGATGACTCAGTGGTTAACAGCACTGCCTGTAATTCCAGAGGACCGCAGCTCAAATCCCGGCTCCCCATGGCGGCTCACAAACATCTGTAACTGCAGTTCCAGGGACCCAGTGTCCTCTTCTGGGCTCCTCAGGCACCAGGCATGCAGGTGGTGCAAAACACACACATAAAATACATTAAAAACTAAGCATATGTTTAATAGCCTGGTCAGTTGGAAGAATGGGGACCTTCCGTGAACTGTAACGGGCAGGGCAGCCACAACACTTGCTAAGGTGTTAGACTAAATCTGGGGTCTTGGCAAGCCAGAAATGCTAAAGCTAACAGGTACTCAGTGCCACTGTGTAAGATATTCTGTGCTCTAACAAACCACTGAGACTTGGTAACTCTAAAGATTAGAAGTGTATTTGACACATGGCTCTGGAGAATTGGAAATTCAGGAGCATGGTGCCAGATCTGCTAAACATCTGCTACACCACAGTGTGACAGCGGCATCCCAGGCTAACAGCCACAGTGCCCTCTCAGGGGCCACCCTCAGGACCGACCTCATCATGTCTCTCCACACTCACCTCTACCACCAACCCTGTTAAATGACGATGAACACCATGAAGGTCACGGGAAGAAATGAACCAAGTCAGATGCTAACATGAGGATGCTTTTGATAGGGCTTGGAAGATAGTGCAGCAGGTAGCACTGCGGTTTGAGTGCTGTATCTAAAACCCAAGCAAGCAAGCAAACAAACAAACAAAACCAAGATGGACAGGTCCTACGGAGACACCTGAAGTTGTCTATTGACTTCCACATGCGTGCACGCGCACACACACACACACGTGCACCTGCACTTCTCTCTCTCTCTCTCTCTCTCTCTCTCTCTCTCTCTCCCTCCCTCCCTCCCTCCCTCCCTCTCTCTCTCTCTCTCTCTCTCTCTCTCTCTCTCTCTCTCTCTCACACACACACACACACACACACACACACACTATGTGACACACAACATTTGGAAGGATTCATGGAGTAGAGCTTTCACTCTGACACATTATAGACACCAACAGGCACACAGCGAGGTGATCCGCTGGAGGTGATCAGCGGGCTAAGAGGGGCTGGTGTTGAAATATGAGCAGCGGGGCTGCGTCCCCAACACCCTGGCCGCTTGCACGGCTAGCTTTACCCAAAATAATTACATGGACACTGTATTCTTTTAAGCACTGCTTGGCCCATTTCTATCATGACTCTTCTAGGCTAACTCTCGCACCTGGACTAACCCATTTCTAATAATGTGAGTAAGCACCCCAAGGTGCGCTTACCGGGAAGATTCTAGCCTACATCCATCTTAGGTCGGAGCTTCATCCCTCTGCCTCAGAGAGCAGAGCTATCCCGTCTGCCCGCTAGACAGGAGCATGGTGTCTCTCTCTGAGGCGTCTGGCTCTGAGCAGAGCTGCATGCTTTCTGACCTCACTTCCTCTTCCTCTCAGCATTTTGTTCTGTCTACTCCACCCACCTATGTTCCTACCTATCAGGGCCAAGGCAGTTTATTTAACCAATGAAATCAACAGATTGATATATGACACTCCCACATCAGGCTGGAACGTAATGCTGCCTGCTTCAAGCTGCCCTCTCTCTGAGCCATCCTTGGCTCCTCACACCCAGAGCTGATGGTGTCTTCCCTCTCCTATCTCCCCACAGCTTGGCAGAGCTGGAGAAGGAGGTGGGCAATCTCAGGAGGGGCCTCCAAGCAGTGGAGGTGGTAAGTGAGCTTGCTGAACTTTAATGGAGGCTTTTGTGGAGAAGCCAGTGTTGCTGCCACCACTGGGTCCTGTGTCCCCTGCTGCCACATCTCAGACAGCAGAAACCCTGTGTGATACACTTCGATGACCTGGGGCTCCTGGGTAAGAAGGTGGGACAGCCGCACAGTGGACAGAGCCTTCAGGAAAATGTGATCCACCTTCTTGGGGTTTACATTTAGACCCTGACAGAAGGGCTGTGTGTCTGAGACTCTCTGTCACTGAGCAGGGAGACTGAACCCTAGGACTGTCACCTGCTCAGGTTTGACCACAGTGAGTGCAGGGGCTGAGCTGACTATGGGAGGCATACAGCAGTGTGGCAGTGGGGACGGCCAGCCCCATGAGATCCTATCTTATACCTCTTCCCTTCATGCCTGAACTAGTGGAGGCCCTGAGGGCTCATCCACTCATTGATGAGAATTTAGGCATCTTAGTCCTTTGAGATGGCTAAATAAGTCCATCAAAGGGTGGCTTTGCTAAACAAGACATTTACCTCTTAGAATGTGGCATGGTGGACCATTCAAGATAAAGGGTGGCTTTGCTAAACAAGATATTTACCTCTTAGAATTTGGCATGGTGGGCTATTCAAGATCAATGTGTGGGCAGGTCTGATGTCCTGAGGGCCTGGTCCTCATGGGTGGGACCTTCTCACTGTGTGCTTACCTGATAGAAAGGACAAACTCCCTGGGACTCACCGATAGGACCACTATACAAAGACAGTGCTCTTATGACCTAGTCACTTGACAGGAGTGTCCAACCCATGACCTGTAGGTCACATGAGCTTCAGGAGATCTATGAATGGGGCCTGGCACAAACCCACAAACTTACTTAAGACATTATGGGTTTTTAAAATTATCTTTTCATAACCTGGTCGTGTACTTCTCAAGTGTGCACTTTGTAGATAACAACATCATGCCATAGTGTCAAACCTTTGGAGCACCTGTGAGACCCCACCTCCTTGCTTTGCCTTAGGGGTTAGGATTTCAGTACTGGCATATTGAGAGGACACAGATACTGGATCCCAGCACTGGGTCTCTGGTCCTGTTACTACCATTGCTGTTCTCACACCTTCATAGCTGATGCACTCTCTGAGACATCTTTAACTCTTTGTCCCTCACACCTGGAAACTAGAGACTTTTCCCACAATTCCCAAGAAGGAAGGGGGAGGTTAAGAGGAGAATCGAGTCAGGCTAAAGTTAGGAACCTTCTTATGTTGCTACCAAGGGTGTGATGGCTTCCATCTTGATGGTTCTGGAAAGTGCTACTTAGAGTGTGGATCACAGCCCAGCAGCAAGATTTCCCAGACAATACTTCTTGCCCCCGACTCACTCAATCGCCGTTCCAGAAAGGATGGTGGTGGTGATGGGCTAGGGAAGGATATAAACAGCCGCCCAGACCAGCAACTCTCAGGACTGTGAACCCAGGTTCACCTTTTTCGAAGGCATGTGCAATGTCCTGTGGCTAACAAGGAGCATGGTGGCCCCTGGATGCTTTCTGTCTAAATTGTGCTTTTTCTTCCCTTCCCAGGAGTTGGAATATCAAAAGTGTCAGGCACGGGACCCCAATGACAAATTTGTTCCTGTCATGACTGACTTCATCACAGTGTCCAGCTTCAGTTTCTCAGAGCTGGAGGACCAGCTCAATGAGGCCAGGGATAAGGTAAAGGTGGACCAGCACTCCCCCCACACACACCCCATTGCTCCTCAACTCATCATTGCCTAGGCCTGATTTCCACCTGGTCCTACCATGGACAGGGACAAACCCAGTGCTTTAGAGCCTAGAGAAATCCCATCTCCTCTGCCTCCAAGGCAACCAACGACAACCTCACATTGCAGAGACCAGGGTTCACTGTTTAGGTACCCAAGAACCAGAAGCATTGTTTTCAGTTTTATTTTTGTGTTTGTGTGTGTGCTTTTGTACACCTGTATGGGATACCAGAGGTCAACCTCGAGTGTCATTCCTCAGGAGCCAAAGACCTTATTTTTTGAAACAGGGTCTCATTAGGACCTGGGTCTCAATAATTAGGCTAGACTGGTTGGCCAGCAAGCTTCAGAGATCCTCTTGCATCCTCCTCCCCAGTGCTGGGATCAATGACTCAGGTCATTGCCCTTGCATGGCAAGCACTTGACTGAATGAGCCCCACCCCAGTCCTACCTTATCCTCACCCCAGTCACACCCCATCCCCACCCCAGACACTCCCAAACCCAGCCTAGCCCCACCCCGCCCCCACAGCATCCTTACCCAGGTACCCCCAAACCCAACCTAGCCCCACCCCCACAGCATCCTCACCCCAGGTACCCCAAAACCCGACTTAGCTCCACCCCAACTATACTCCACCCCCACCTCAGGTACCCCCAAACGCAACTTAGCCTTACCTTACCCCCATCCCAGTTTCACCCAAGGCACCCCCAAACCCAGCCTAGCCCCACCTCACCCCCACAGCATCTTCACCCCAGGTACCCCCAAACCCAACCTAGCCCCACCCCACTCCCTACTCCAGGCCCCCAGCCCCAACCTAGCCTCACTCCACTCCAACTCTACCCTACCCCCACCGCATCCCCACCACAAGTGTCTCATTTCTCTCCCACCTACCATACAGGTTTGCTGAAAGTTTATAGTCATATTAAACAGAAGTAAACATTGAGAAGAGGGTTTCAGTCATTTGGGTGAGCATCCCAAGTGCCTAGCTCATCCGTGAACTTGCTGGCACTCTACCTGTGTGGATGCAAAAGGACCCATGTGCGGGGTTACCTTTAATGTGTGGTCTTTTATTCAGGAGACCCAGGGTAGGGCTGGAGAGGCAGCATTTCCAGCAAACTCCCAGAAAGAGCTCAGGCTGCTAGTCCCAGGAAGACTTTTTGCGTGGGGACATGTTTCCTAAATATCGCATGAGTTGGGTAAGAGAACACAGTGCTCAAAGTCAGAGTGGTGCCTGCTTCATGGACACAGAGCCAGTCGCTCTGTCACCCCATTTAACCCCCACAATAATACTGTGAGGCTGATCCCACTTCACAGGTGAAGAAGTCAAGTCACAGAAGGGCTAAATAAGTCACCCATCAACTAAGTCACCCAATGATTAGATGGCCTGTGAGGGGCCTTTCCATTCCAGCCAGCCAGTGCCTGACTTTAGCTAAGTCTTCCCCAGGTCACCATCTCCTGATCCGAGGTGGCATGAAGGGAGACTATCAGGGAGACTCAACCCACCAGCCCAGAGGTCAGCCTCATGGGATTTTTTTTGAGGGGGGGAGATAACAAGGTAGGGACAAAGAATGACTCACTAGTGAATTTTGTAGGTTAACCCTGGGGTTTGAATCTTCTGTCTCCGTGCCTACAATTCCTCAGTTTGGACTGGGCTCAGCTGGGAGCTAGCTGACCGCAGGCTTGGGCTTACCACACTTCTGCCTGCGTCTTTTACAGTTTGCCAAGGCGTTGACACACTTTGGAGAACAGGAAAGTAAGATGCAGCCGGACGAGTTCTTCGGCATCTTTGATACTTTCTTGCAGGCCTTCTTGGAGGCCCGGCAGGACCTGGAGGCCATGAGGAGGAGGAAAGAGGAGGATGAGCGGAGGGCACGCATGGAATCCATGGTGAGGGCTGGGCCTGGCTGGGGACAGGATGTGGCAGAGTAGGGTATGAAGGACAGGATGCTCCTTGAAGTATGTGAGATTAAATAGGAGCTGGGCACATTTTAGGGACTACTGTTAGCCTCAAAAGAGAAACATCTCCCACCATAGAGAGAGAAATCCATGTAAGGTGGGGATGGTGGGCTATCTTGAGAAGAAGCAGAGCTGTCCCTGGCAGGTAAAGCATGTCCAGGGTAGGGGTAGGCTTGGGCTGGGAGAGCAGCTAAGGACCAGAGAGCTGCTGGCGGTCCCTGAGTCTCCTCTCCTTTCCACTCTCAGTTGAAGGAGCAGCGTGAAAAAGAGAGATGGCAGAGGCAGCGGAAGGTTCTGACAGGCGGCACACTGGAGGAGAGTGGAGAGTTCGATGACCTGGTGTCGGCTCTGCGTTCTGGAGAAGTTTTTGACAAGGACTTAAGCAAGTTCAAGCGCAACCGCAAGCGAACAGGGACTCAGGCTCCAGAGGTCACCCGCGAGCGGGCAATAAACAGGCTGAATTATTGACTTGGGGACCGGGTACTGGCCACACAGCAGCAGGCCTGGAGATGAGACAGGAGCTGAAGAGAAGCTGCAATGATCGAAGTGATTTGGAAAGCTGGGTTTGGGAGCCCTGGGCTGGGTCCTAGGGCCTGTGTGCGGCTAGACCAGGTGTCTCCCACACTGATGGACGGTCTTCTCTCATCTCTCCGCTACATTATTCACATCCTGTCTCTCCCTGTGACCCTCCCTCTCCTGACCGTCATTGTCTAAGACCAGCTTGCATATCCCTGGCAGGCCCTGGGCTTTGGTCAGGAAATCCCAGGCTGGAGGACATGGTTCTCCACACCTTACGTTGGCAAAGAACTGTTTAAAATCCAGGAGACCACATTCCCTTTCTGAACTCTCATACATTATGTGGTGGAGTGTGATCCGAGAGCCAGCAGCAGGGACTCATGGCTCCCATCGGAAGAGACAGCTCAATGGAACAAGGATCTGGGGTAGACTAGAGGCCTTATGAATTCTAGTAAGATAGCTCTAGCATTCAGAAGGACGCATGTAGAAAGGGACCAGACCCAGCAAGTGAGTTGTTTGCATTTTTCCTAGAGTAGGTTCTGGGGTCTCTCCTTTTCTCCCAGCCACCCCCATCCCATCCACTAATCTCTGGTCCCCAGATTCATCTCTTGATTGCAGAACTCTGGCTCCCCAGCCAGAGTATGGCTCTGGTAAGAAGTGTCGAAGAAGGCCCTCAATCACTGCTTTACCAGGTTCAGGCATAGGGGCCCCAAAGCAACCTGATCCATTGTCTAGGTTCCTAGTGGTTTCTGACCAGAGGACAACACTCAAATGCTTCACTCCCGTGGGAGTGTCTCACTGTCAGCTCACTCGGCTGGCCCCTTCCATGCCAAGTGGTCTCTCAGGCTCCATCTGAGGTCACGCAGAGCTCCTTGTACTTGGCTGCAGCTGGCCTTGGGAGCTGTTCCCGAGGGCTAGAACCACCTGCCACATTTGACTGGCATTCTGAGGGGGACATCTAGATGGGGCTGAGATCAGGGGATACTGAGAGGAGGGGGGAGGAGAGCTTCTGAAGGATGCTCACCTCAGGGTTTTGCCCCTGCATCGTGCCCAGTTTGGCCCCTCTGGCCCTGTTTACTCTTCTGTTCATCTTCAGTTGTTTTTAAAGGCACAGGTGGGCAGCACTCTCTATCTACACAAATGTTCTACATGGAGCAGGGAAGATCAACTCCGCGAAGGTTCTAATTGTCTAGAGCACCTGTTCCCTCTCACCTTGAGACCAGTCTTGCATGGTTACCATCTGCCAGCTCCTGGACCATCGCATCTAACCCCGTCTCAGTGTCATTGCCAGTGGCTGTGGCTGTTCAGGCCTGTAGCTGCCCATCTTGTTTTCCTGCATGAGACTCTCAGGGGGTGGGGACATAGTAGCCGTGGGGAAGAGAAACACAGGGTTCAGCTGGGCATGTGCACTGATTTAGGGCAGCAAGTATGAAGAAGCCAGCCTGAGAGGGCAAAGGGGCTTCTCAGAAGAGTGGCTAATTCCCCCCGCTCCCCGCCCCAACAAGCGAAATCTTGAGAGTGAGGAGGCTGGAGCTGGACCACTTCCCATCTCCTTCCAAACTGGCCAGGCTGTCAGCCTAACAAGCTAGGGGCAGGCAGCAGGCATGACTGTGTTCTGCCTTCCCAAGCACCATAAAGACTGGACAAGCACTGGGAAAGACAAGATGGAAGTTCCTGAAAGAATGTGTTGGATCCTCAGAAAAGCCATTTGGCATCTCTCCAGAGCCCAGCCATTTCACCCCAAAGAATTTTGCCTTCTCTATTTATTATTTTCCAAATCTGGCCAGTGGCTCTGGTGCTGTATGTCTTTGTAACCAGATTTCAACAGTGCCTTGGACCACGGACCACTGTGGGTGACTGAGCAGGAAGTGACTGGTGCCCAGCAGGGGTCCTCAATGTTAGATGATGTCTACCCCAGTAGTGTCCCACCCTTCCTGCTGCCTGTGGGCCCACTGCTCCAGGTAACCTTGTGCACAATGCAAGATTCACAGTCCAGCCAACACATCCCTTCTCAGCAGCGGAAAACTTCCCCAAATGTAAGTTTGTCCAGGGAGCAGAAGGACAACGCTCTCCAGGTGGGTAGAGTCGGGTACAGGCGCTTCCCATCCACTCCTATTGCCACCAACTGAGGAGCTGTGACCACCTCCCCAGGACATCTGTCAACCTTCATGCCAAGACCACTCACTAGCTGCTGCAGAAGACAAGTAAGGCTCATATATGTACAGAATCTACAGTGTCCTTTTTACCCGCACCCTTTTTTAAGAATATATTGTAATACTAAAAGATATTAAATTCATCCTCACCCCAACCCGCCTAGAAGCTTTTCTTCCTATGTGGACTTGGGTTGTACAGGAGTGAGCTGGGCCAGTGGTGGGCTGAAGCTAGCTCCTGGCAGTTTCATCCAGTTCCATGAGGGCCAATGTACATTTTCTGGAATGTTCCAAACCAACTGAGGTTATGTGGATGGCTTGAGTTGGGGACATTTGTCACAGGAACCCGTTCATGTTTTAAAGAGCCAATTGTTCAACATTTGCCATCACACAAGGCATAGGGGACACCAGGCTAGGGGCACCTCTGCAAACAGACCCACCTTTGAGAACCCAGCATGCCAGGCTGTTGTATGGGTGCATCAACTGGAAGGTTCTAGTTCATAAGCCTGATCCCCAAGAGTTGGCAATGTAGTTAAGCCTGGGACTCCCAGCTGTCCACTTCCTTAGGACGCATTCTGCATCTCACTGTCTTCCACAGTGAAAATAATGCCCCTTGGCCTTTCTAGGGTCCCTCTTCCCACCCCCTTTCAGGGAGTGTCTCGGAATGGGGCTGATGGGCGAAACTTAGCAGCTTATGCTCTTCTCACAGACAAAGGTCCTAAGCCTCAAGTCCAGAGCTGGCACCGTGGCTTTATTTGTGCGTTGTAAGGGCGAAGGTCACCTTCGACTCTTCTCTGATACATGCCAGAGCAGACAGGTGTGAGCAGAACCAGGTGTGGGTAAGGGTCGGCACGAGTTCTTAGGGGTGTAGTCCGTAAGTTCATTCCATTGGAGGAGAGGCCAGAGGTCAGGGAGTGGGGACACTGGGATACATTCTCTAGGAAGTTTGTGCTTTTCCTTCCTCTAAGTGGGGTCCTCTGCTTAATGAGCCCTTATATCTCCCCAGGGAAGAGAGGAGAGAACCCTAAGTAAGCTGTCCATCTGAAACAATCCATATAACATGACTGATGTGGGGGTCCAGTATAAAACGTTCCATTGCTAGGGTCCTGGAAGGTGTCAAGGCCAGCGGTGTCTTATGTCGAGGACATCTCCCAGGTTATGATAAATCTCAATGGTAAAGAGACAGGGTGACCTTAGGTCATAGTGACTAGATTTAGAGGAATGTGACATCTTTTCCTCGGCCCAAACTGCACCCCGTTGGGAGACATGGCTGGAGAGTGAGTGGGGTACTCTTAAGCCCGGTGGAAGTCCCCCCGCTGGCCTCCGGTCTTGCTGAGGAGCTTGACCTCCGCCACCACGATGTCCCTGCTGACTGCCTTGCACATGTCATACAGGGTGAGGGCAGCCACGGCAGCGGAGGTCAGTGCCTCCATCTCCACCCCAGTGGGGCCGCGGGCCCGGCAGGATGCCTGGATCAGCACGGCATTGCGTGGACCGTCCAGCTCCAGATGCAGCTGCACGTGGCTCAGGGCCACATGGTGGCACAGAGGGATCAGCTGACTAGTTAGCTTGGCTGCCTGGACTCCAGCCAGCTGGGCCACTGCCAGGGCATCTCCCTTCTTCAGCTGGTTCTGCTGGACAAGCTTGAAGGCCACAGGTCCAAGAAGGACCAGAGCAGAGGCCACAGCCACCCGCTCTGTATCTGGCTTCCCGCCCACATCTACCATAGCTGCCCGTCCTTCTGAATCCACATGAGTTAGCTGAGTTGAGGTTGGCCCTGGTCCTGAGGGGACAGCAGGATCCTGGGACGCTATGCTGAGGCACTTTGAGTGAGTGTTGGAGTTGGGGTAGCAGCTGTAGCATCTCTGAGGGGAGCTAGACCCCAGACACTGCTGAGACAGAGGAAGGGCCATGGGGATGCGGAGTCTCTTCTGCAAAGTTGTCATCTGGCCAGAGAGATTCTCTCTGGCACTCAGATTCCAAACACAGAGGGGATCCCAGGAGAAAGTGCTCCAACTTGCTGGTGGGGAATCTTGAAGCACCAAAAACAGCCCTGAAAGGAGACAAGAGAAGAGACTGAGCCTCCAAACAAATCTTCCTCCTGACCCTTCACTGTCCCATCATGGGACAGTTAAGTTCTCATTCACACTAGGGAGAAGAAGGAAAAGCAAAAGCAGACAGAGTGCCGGGCGTGGTGGCGCACGCCTTTAATCCCAGGAGTCAGGGGCAGAGGCAGGTGGGTCTTTGAGTTGAGGCCAGCCTCGTCTACAGAGCGAGTTCCAGGACAGCCAGGGCTATCCAGAAAAACCCTGTCTTGAAAAAAAGAAAGAAAAAAGGGGAGAGAGAAAAAAATGAAAGGAAAGATTTAAAAACAAAAGAAGACTATTGAGGGACAGACCTGAGGTTGTCACCCCATCCTACAGGACCCCCCCAGTGACAAGGGTGAGTAGTTACGTACTGATAGGTCACCCACCGATGAGGATCATGGGCCGGTTCTTCATCTGGGCAATATTGAACATGCCTGGTGGGAAAGCGGGGAGGACGGAGAAGGGAGTGCTCACTGAAATGCATGGATGGATGGATGTGGCCCCAATCCCATGCACAGCTGCAGGCATGCACATGCATCACTGTGAGGTCACCCAAGGAGGAGCCCAGACAACAGTCTGGGAAGACCCTCTCTCCTAAAGACAACAGGAGGGAAACCAGGGATCCAGTGATATCACAGCCTGATAAAGCAGATCAGGAGAATTTTGGGGCCTCCTGTGTAGCCCATGCTATGTTAATTTCTTCAAAGAAAAACTACCACACCCCAAGTTCAAAGTTTCAGCAGAAGTGACCAGTGGCCTGAAGGACACTGAGACAGGGCACCCTTGGCCCAGGCTTGCTTTATCCTCCCGCACGCTCCTCCACTTTCCTCAGTCTAACCCGACCGTTCCCACCAGCCCTTACCTGCATGCTCCTCCACTTTCCTCAGTCTAACCCGACCATTCCCACCTGCATTCCCTTACCTGCATGCTCCTCCACTTTCCTCAGTCTAACCCGACCGTTCCCACCAGCCCTTACCTGCACACTCCTCCACTTTCCTCAGTCTAACCCGACCGTTCCCACCAGCCCTTACCTGCATGCTCCTCCACTTTCCTCAGTCTAACCCGACCGTTCCCACCAGCCCTTACCTGCACACTCCTCCACTTTCCTCAGTCTAACCCGACCGTTCCCACCAGCCCTTACCTGCATGCTCCTCCACTTTCCTCAGTCTAACCCGACCGTTCCCACCAGCCCTTACCTGCACACTCCTCCACTTTCCTCAGTCTAACCCGACCATTCCCACCAGCCCTTACCTGCATGCTGCCGCTTCTTTCTACCTACTGCCGCCCCGATGATTCTCAGGAGCTCCTCCTCAGAGGCTCCTGCCCGCAGGTGGTCCCGCAGGGACACCTCAGAGTTCCCGAAGAGGCAGACCTGTTGTGGATGAGAGAACAACTTGTCAGCCACCAGCCACACAGTGCTCATGCCTCCGACAGCAGGCTCACACTTGAGGCAGGACTCAGGGCTATGAGGGGCAGAAGGGACTAGACATACAAGAGGCAAAAATGAGACTTCTGAGTGGGGCTTGGCCACACTCCTTTCAGAGTGCATTGCATACACGGAGAATCAAATGCATATGAAGAGAGAACATCTGAATTCAGGGCTGCTGCTATTGGCTGAGACATCTGATGGGGAAGCCACTGCCACCATGAGAGCGGAACCCCCATCCATGGGAAACTGAGCACCCCGGAGGTGGTACACATATCCTGTTCCCATGGGGATACTACCACCTACTGCCTGCTTCAGTCCACGGTCCCTGCTCATGGCTGAGCAGCCGAGGGCTTTGGAGGAGGCAGCTTTGGGGTTTTTGTGTCTGAGCCAGAGACTCAGTTTTTAGCTCAGGCTATGTTGTTCAGGATGGCTGGGAACTGACAGGAACCCTCCTCCTTCTGACTGTGCTGGGTGGCAGGTGTGAGCATCACACCTGGCTGGAGACAACATCAGTGGCCACTCAGTCCTAACTCACTGTTCCCCAGCTTCTGTGAGAAGCCTGGTCAGGAGATGAGATGGATAAGGTACCACCCTGTCACAGAACTTGTGTCGGCTGTGTGCGTAGACACAGAACATCTGAAAAGCCAGGAGGGGCCAAGCTCTGGAGAAGTCAGAACTGAAGGCCCAGCTTCTTCACTGTGTCAGGCATTCCCCTTTCCTACAGCTGCTATGGATGGTCCTTCTGTACTCTGTGAATATGTGTTGCTCTCATTGGTTGATAAATAAGGCTGCTTTGGCCTATGGCAAGGCAGGCTAGAGCAATCAAGCAGAGAGATACAGGAGAAGAAGGGTGGAGCCTGAGAGATGCCAGAGCACCACAAGTATGCCACAGGCCACATGGTGATACACAGATTAATAGAATATAGGTTAATTTAAATTTGAAGAGCTAGCAAATAATAAGCCTGAGCCATCAACCAAGCATTTATAAGTAACATTAAGCCTCTGAGTGGTTATTTGGGAACTGGAGGGTGGCAGAGAAACCTCCAGTTACAAATGAAGCCCACTGTCTGATGTGGATCCACGTAAGACCTGAGAAAACTTAAAAAAGATTCTAAATGCACAGAAACTGAGCGTACTGGGTCCCTAGTCTCACAGTCTAATGCCAGCAGAAGCACAGAGACGCGTCTCCCAACAGCGGAACTGTCCATCAGCTGCCATGAGCTAAGCAGCATGGTGGGTTTCCGCAGTCTCATACCAGCCTCAGTACAGAGTGGCTAATCAGCGACGTGCTGTGTGGTAGATTTCATATGTACTCACACAGACAAAAGAGGCTAAAAGATCAGAGTAAAAAGAGGTCCAGACAGAAAAAAACCTCTAAACAGGTTTCAATGTGTTTTACAGTGTGCATGGGCTAAAGAAAAAAATAAAATGGCTATTGACAATTATAGAAAGGAATAAATAGTTTAAAAAGAATATACTAAAGTCTTTAAAGAGAGAAATAAAACAAAAAGTCATGTAGAGATGTGAAATACACAGGAAGTTTGGGTCCTGAGTAGTAGTGTTGGTTCTGAATGTTCTGAATGCTGATAAACAAGTAACAGTTGTCGGAGAGACATGGGACAGAAAGAAAGACTGATAAAATACACCAAATGCCTCAGCTTTAAAACAGATGTCAAAAATATATCTGTAAAGTGGAACTTAAAAGATGCACTGCTTTGAAGAAAACAAGGCAGGAAGGTCCTTCAGGTTCCTGCTTCACAGAACTGCCAGACATTCTGCAGGACACAGAGAAAAGCTACTGACAACTTTGCCAATATAGATGGGACAGTCTTTCAAAATTCCTGCTTCAATGAAAAGTCTAACAGATATTCTAGGCCTGAAGACTGAAGATGGGTGTCCCAACATTACAGAAGAACTTTGGGTGACTGTCCAGGAAGATGGGTGTCCCCACATTACAGAAGAACTTTGGGTGACTGTCCAGGAAGATGGGTGTCCCAACATTACAGAAGAACTTTGGGTGACTGTCCAGTAAGATGGGTGTCCCCACATTACAGAAGAACTTTGGGTGACTGTCCAGGAAGCCAGATGTCTTTGCCATTTCTAGAGTTTTGGAAGTTGCTTGCAATACACTTCCTGTTTATTCGGGTAATATTATTATCCTTTTGGGGTCTTTGATGGAGTTGAAGACTAGATAGTTATTATTATAGTTTTCCTTAGTTATGATAAAAGATAGATATCAAACTTTAGACTCACAAAGATAGGGTAACTGATAGAGTATTTTCTTTAATTTTGCCAAATACAAATAGACTGGATATTGTAACTGATTCTCACTTGATAACTGTTTTGTTATATGTAATTTTTCTATGTTAAAATGGAAAACCTTCCTTTCTGAATAGATGAAAATGGGAAAATGCTGTGGGATAGTCTTTCTGTATGCAGTGAATATGTTTTGCTCTCATTGGTTGATAAATAAAGTTGCTTTGGCGTATGGCAAGGCAAGATAGAGCCAGGTGGGAAATCCAAACAAAGATATAGGAGAAGGGCAGACTCTGAGAGACGCCAGCAGCCACCTATGAGGCAAGATGTCAGAGCACCACCAGTAAGGCATGGGCCACATGGCAACACACAGATTAATAGAATATTGGTTAATTTAATGTAAACTAATAATAAGCCCCAGCCATCAGTCAAGCATTTATAAGTAATATTAAATCTCTGAGTGATTCTTCAGGAACTGATGGGTGGGAGAGAAACCTCCAATTACATATAGCACCAGGCCCAGGCTCCTTTCTCTCCTTCACTGACTCTAGTTAATTGCTCTGCAGACGTCTCTTTGTTGGCTCCCTGTGCTGGCTTCTGCCTGGAGATCAACATCCCAAAGCTGCATCTCCAACCCCAATGCTAAAGTTCTATGCTCAGCAGTCACCCCACACATTCCCTTCTAAGTGCTTTGATTCTTCTGCCCCATATGTTTTTCTTTTGTATATATGTGTCTCTGTGTTTCCCTTATATAGGGAAGTGTGTGTGTGCACATGTGTGTGTGTGTGTGTGTGTATGTGCACATGCATGAAGGCAAAAGGTCAGTATCAGGTATCTTCCTCAACCAATCTCCACTGTTGTTTTTGAGACAGGGTCTCTCATTGACCTAGATTTCAGCAACTCGGCTAGACTAGCTAACCAGTGAGCTCCGAAGATCCTCTTTTCTCTATTCCCCAGGCCTGGGACACAAGTCTGGAACTATGCTTGGTTTTTTACATGAGAGTTGGAGATCCAAACTTGGGTCTCCATGATTGCAGAGCAAGTACCTTTCTTCTGAGCCATCTCCTCAGCATGACCTCACACAGTCACCCCACACAGCCACCCCACACTGTCACCCCCACTGTCACCCCACACTGTCACCCCACTGTCACTGAGACATCTCCCCAGCATGACCACACAGTCACCCTACACTGTCACCCCACAGTCACTGAGCCATCTCCCTAGCACGACCCCACAGCTTTACCCTCACATATTTATATATCTTAATCATTGCTCAATGCCCACTTATGAGTTCAAATCCAACAAAGATGGGAATCACATCTCCTTGTTCAGAAACTTCACATTGCTCCCTACAATCAGAGGAATATGTTATGAATCACAGCTCTTGACAGTATGGACTTCTCAGATCTGATTCAGACAGTATGAGTCCAGATCGCAGCCATTCTTCAAGGTTTCTGAGGTCCTCAGGGCCACCATCCTCACTGCCAGCACAGACATGGCGGGGACAAATGAGCACTAGGCTTCTGTCCACTACTTCTGGAAGTGCCATTGAGTTCCACAGCCTCAAGCTCAAACCTGAAGAGTGACAATCAGCCAAGTAATGGGTTCTGGTCTCAGAAGTGGGTCCCTGCTGTGTGACAAGGAGACCAGAATGACACCGTGGACAGCAATCCTCGCAGCACCGAGGGCTGGAGAGGACTCCTGATACAGCAGGCGCTACTCTGAAGAGCCAATGAAGGACTGAAGAACAACGGTGGCTGCCAACATAACCCCAAGTGCCCCCCACTGGGCACTGGCCGCCCCCTCTAATCAGGAGCTCAGGTGGGAGGGGCAGGATGCTCACCTTGAGGTTCCCATCGGCTGTGATGCGCAGCCGGTTGCAGGTCCCACAGAAATGCTCTGACATGGATGTGATGAAGCTGATCTGGCCCTGGAAGCCAGGGATCTTAAAGGCCTAGGGGAGAAGGTGGTGGAAGGGACAGCGTGGGCTCTCCCTCACTCCTAAGATGCCCCTTGTTGATGTCAAGACCTCACGCTGCTGCTCTCTTACAGTTTGCTGGGTGACCCATAAGCCCCTGCCTCTGCCTGACTTGCTCTGGAGAAGAGTTGCTATGGATAGAGGGATCTGTGGATGGCAGGCCTACAGAAGGTCACGTGGAGGAGAGGGACAGCACTGCCCCATTTACCTGCATAAGTGTGCCCTCTGATGCCACTCAGTCTTACTGTCTAACTCTAGGCTGCTCTCTGAAGCAACACACCTCCTCTGCTGCACCCAGGAGGATGGAGGCAGGGCATCCCCTCCCGCTCCCTAACCTTGGCTGTGCTGGAGTCCTCCTCTGGCAGCTTCTCCAGCCCTGGCCACTGCTGCCGAATGGTGTCCAGCATCTCCTTGTAGCTAACCATCTTCCTGAAGTTCCATTTGTTGCCTGCATTTGGTTGTGGGTGGCAGGGGGAGCTTTTGAACCAGCGACGAAGGGGACCCCGCCCGAGGGTCAGATCACATCCACACATAACCCCAGAGCACCCCACACTGTCCTGCCACCACCCCTGGGGTTAACAGTACCTGGGACAGCCCTGAGGCCCCTGGACCCACCAAGCCCTCATCACTCACCGTCAAATGGCATGTACTCAATGAAGCGCACATCCAAGGGAAGACCCTCTGTCAAGGCCACGAAGTCCAGAAGCTCGTCTTCATTCAGGCCTCGCATCACCACACAGTTCACCTGGCCAAGGACAACTGGGCAGTGAGAGCTGTCTCCAACGTGCTCTCATGAGGACGACCCTGGGGTGTGGCACTGCTCAGCTCCAGCCTGTGCCTCTGGCCACCCGTTATTCCAGGGACAGGGTATTCCGTGGTGGCCACTGCTTTTCTCTATTCCCAACGAGGGAGGAGAAGTGGGGGCTAGACGTGGCCTGGCCAGCAGCAGTGAGAGGTTCACGTCCACTGGGCAGGCTGAGGACTGTCAAGGGCCAGTGTCATGGACCCACAGTCCCCCTGCCTGGTAGGCTCAGGAAGGGAGGAAGCAGTCAGCAGGGGTTGGCAGATCCTCACCTTCACAGGCTTGTAACCCAGCTCAATGGCTTTGTGGATCCCCTCCATGACTTTGTGGAAGCCTGCGGAGAGGAGGAAGCAAGGATTCAGGGACTCCCCCCTTCTCCAGGGAACCACCACAGCCGTGTGAGACAGAGAATCCTGAGAGGCCATCTGGCTCAATGACCAGCAAGAGTTTTCTCTCTGGGCCAGAGGGCTGAACAACAAACAGTTCAGGTTATGCAAATGGAGAGGCAGTGTCCAGATTCTATGTGGATACATGATATGAAGTGTGTTTTTACTAATGTCAAAGTAAAGCAATATGGGTTTTATTTTTATTTACATTTATTTTTGCAGGTTTGTAGGTATGTGTGCATGTTCATGTATTTGCTGGGGATGTATGCACAAGCAGAGGCCAAAACATCTGGGGTGTCATTCCTCGGAGCTGTCTTTCTTGATCTGTTGTCTTTTTTTTTAAAAAATCTAGTTTTATGTACATGTTTGTTTAGCCTGCATGTGTATCTGTATCTCATATGTATCCCTGGTGCTGCTGGAGGTCAGAAGAGGGCATCAGGTCCCTTGAAATTAGAGCTATTTTACTATCTCAACAGTTCCGTGTGGCTTTGCTTAACGTGGGATAGAGGAAAGACTATTTTCCCAGGGAGTCAATATTGTTTAATTGGGGTTCACAGGTCATGTCCTCAGTGATTAATGATTACAAGTGTTATCTGTAAAACCCACTTCTGGCTCCAAGGCTGTACAAAAACAGGCCATGAGCTGGATGTGGCCTGTGGGACACGGTTAGCTGACTCATGATCTAGCTGATGGGGAAACTGAGGCCCTGCTGCAGTCTTCACACTCCACCTTGTATGACGTAGGACACTCTCTCACTGGTGTGTTCCCTTCAGAGGCAGGTGAATGTCAGAGCACACTGGGGGTGGGAGGGGATGGCTCCCTGGTGTTGGATGTGAGCCTGGGGAAGGGACGTGGGTTAGGGAAGGAGATAAGGGAGGGAGAGAACACAGAAGGGGCTCAGCTTGAAGCACCCCTTCCACTTCCACCTCCCAGCCTTCTGCTATCTGTTCTGGTCACAGCTTCCTCAGAGGAAGGACCCTAGATCCAAGTCCTGTGCCACCAGGCCAGCAGAACCATCTCTCCCTCGAGCCCAGAGGTGCTCTCTGCTGAGTCTTCTCCCTCTCCATGGCACTTCAATGGATATCATGAGATCAGCAAGGCTGTTCTATGTGCTTGTAGATTTTGTCCCAGCAGTCTGCAGGGTCTGGAACCATCTCATGCATAAGCATGAGTCTGAGTTCGATCCCAGAACATGTAAAAAGCAGGACACAGTGGCATGCTTACAATCCCAACCCTGGGGGGTAGAGAGAGGGAAAGTCCCAGGGCTCACTGGCCAACCAGACTAGTCTAAATAGTGTATCCCTGATCCCAGCAAGAGAAGCTGTCTCAAAAAATTCATAATGGATGACTCAAGAGGATAACAGTAGGGGCTGTCCTTTTGCCTCCACACACACCCACAGTATACCCTTACACACATGCCCACACGTACCCACAGTACATACCCTTACACACATGCCCACACGCACCCACAGTACATACCCTTACACACATGCCCCCACACACCCACGGTAATATCCTTACACACATGTCCACATGCACCCACAGTAATATCCTTACACACATGTCCACATGCACCCACAGTAATATCCTTACACACATGTCCACACCCACCCACAGTACATACCCTTACACACATGCCCACACCCACCCACAGTATATACCCTTACACACATGCCACATGCACCCACAGTAATATCCTTACACACATGTCCACACACAAAAATAAAATAGAAATAAATAAGCACATTAAAACTGTATTGCTACACTTTGAATTTCATCAAAGTGGGTGATACAGCCCTCTCCAGAGGGAGGAGCCTCAGCCAGAGTTTTATGGGGCTGGAGAGATGGCTCAATGGTTAAGAGCATTGCCTGCTCTTCCAAAGGTCCTGAGTTCAATTCCCAGCAACCACAAGGTGGCTCACAACCATCTGTAATGAGATCTGGTGCCCTCTTCTGTCCTGCAGGCATACACACAAAACAGAATATTATATACATAATAAATAAATAAATTAAAAAAAAAACCTTCTGGAAGGCTGCGAGCAGGAAGCTGCACACCTGGGCCGGGAAGGAGGATAAGGGCATGGCTGCTGTTGACACTCTCTGAAGAAAGAGGGTGGAGAGCTGCTTTTTCCAGCACCCCTCTGACCTTCCAGTGTCCTCAGTGACGGACCATCCACACCCCAAAAATAGGAGGGTGGGGTACCCATGGTCAAGAGAAGTCACCAACATGGGTGAGAATATTTGGAGGAGGATGTGAGGAAGGGAGGCTTGAGTCTAGATGGGCACAGAGTGACACCCTGGCCTGACACCTCAGAGCGGTCCCTTCCACCCCAGCTAGGCCCACAACCTGGCTTTGGTATTAATCCCTCACATGCCTTACTGAGAAAACATACATGATCCAGACACTGGGAGGAAGTGACCACCCTCACAGAGTGAGGCAGAGCCCTGGGGAGACCTACACTCCAGTCTGTCTGATCACCTTTTCTGCGGACGATGAACTCAAACTTGGCAGGAACCAGAGTGTCCAGGCTGATGTTAACAGCGTTGAGCCCTGCCTGCTGGAGCTGGGGCAGCAGCCGGGCTAGGTTGATGCCGTTGGTGGTGACACCGATGGTTCTCAGCCCTTCTAGTTGATGAAGTTGTGCTGGGGAGAGAGAAGGAGAGCATCAGGCTGTTTTCCCTGGGAAAGGGGCAGGAGTGCAAAGGGGCTTCCACTGGGCTTGGTAACAAGTGTGGAAATAAACCCGGGTGAGAGGCTGGACAGATACTCAGCTACGAAGACCACTTGTTTCTCTTGCAGAAAAGCCAGGTTCAGATCCCAGCACTCACGCCACAGCTTACCACCTCTGTCACTCTAGTTCCAGGGGGCTGAAGCCTTCTCGGACCTCATCAGGAACCAGCACACATGTGGCACACATACATATATACATACAGGCAAAAACACTTATACAAATAAGAACCAGAATAAAGATAACCAATAGATGAACTGTGTGGTGGTTTGAAAAAGTTTCCCAAAGGGAATGGCGCTATTAGGAGGTGTGACTTTGTTGGAAGAAGTGTGTCACTGTGGAGGCAGGCTTTGAGGTCTCATATATGCTCAAGATACCATCCAGTGTCTCAGACCACCTCCAGTTCTGTGTGAGTCAAGATGCAAGAACTCTCAGCTCCCTCTCCAGCACCACGCCTGTCTATGTGCTGCCTTGCTTGCCGCCATGATGATAATGGACTAAACCTCTGAAGCTGTAAACTAGCCCCAATTAAATGTTTTCCTTTATAAAAGCTGTCATGGTCATGGTGGCTCTTCACTGCCATAGAAATCCTAAGACACATTGGGTGCTCACTCTAGGCTGTGTGCTCTCCGTAGGTTGGGAGCTCACATTGTACTGGGTGCTTGCCGTGGGCTGGGTGCTTGCTCTGTGCTGGGTGCTTGCTCTGTGCTGGGTGCTGACCCTGGACTGGGTGCTCGCCCTAGGCTGTGTTATCTCCCTGGGTTGGGGCTCATCCTGGGCTGGGTGCTCGCCCTAGGCTGTGTGATCACCCTAGGCTGTGAGATCACCATGGGCTGTGTGATCACTCTGGGTTGGGAGCTCACCCTGGGCTGGGTGCTTGCCCTGGGTTGTTGTTCTCCCTGAGTTGGGGGCTCACCCTGGGCTGTTGCTCTCCCTGGGTTGGGGGCTCACCCTGGGCTGTTGCTCTCCCTGGGTTTGGGGCTCACCCTGGGCTGGGTGCTCTGCTAAGAGCATCATACAGATTAGCTTGCTGAAGTTGCAGAACAAGGATTGTTCCTCATTTAGTAGACAAGGAAAAAGGCTTTAGGAAATTTCTTAAATTCACAACGCCAGTAAGCACAGCGACAGGGCTGGAGACATGGGAATCAGAACTCGATGGCAGGTGTTGCCCTCAATCACTCTCCACATGGTCCCCCACAGATCCTGCTGTCCCCACCCTTACCCAGCACTGGTACTGCAGAGCCCACCGCCATACCCGCTGTTCACACGGGTCCCCATGCCAGCACAGTAAGCCCTTCGCTGACTACGCCACCTCCCCAGCCCCCAGGGCAGAAGGAAACTTAAAGAACTATACAGAAAAGACCAGAGGAAAGAAAATGGTGGGCTGAAAACACCCACCATGGTCAGTCAGATCCAATAATGCCTAGAAGATGCTCTGTGAACTATAGTCTGCAGGCCAATGTCCCTGAAGGTCCTACGTGGTGAAGGGTTGGTCCCTAGAGTGGAGCTGTTAGGAGGTAATGGAGCCTGGAAGAGGTGGCCCCTAAAGAGAGACCCTTAGGCCTTGTGTGTGGGGTAATGGAGCCTGGAAGAGGTAGACCCTAAAGAGAGACCCTTAGGCCGTGTGAGGGGTAATGGAGCCTGGAAGAGGTGGACCCTAAAGAGAGACCCTTAGGCCGTGTGAGGGGTAATGGAGCCTGTAAGAGGTTGACCCCCTAAAGAGAGACCCTTAGGCCATGGCGGGGGGGGGCAGTAATGGAGCCTGTAAGAGGTAGAACCTAAAGAGAAACCCTTAGGCTATTGGGGTGGGGGTGGGGGTAGTTAAGGAAGACCTAGAAGCTCTGCGCATCCTCTGTTCCTGGCTCCAGAGGGTGACACATCCTCCAGCCTTCCCCAGATCAGAAGCCAGGGGCCCACCTGACCCTGAGTTTGAATCTCCAAAACTGTCTGTCATTCAAAGAGCTCACCCTCTCTGTGAAATCAGTCACCTGAATGTTCCCTGCAGCAACACAAAGTCTTGAGTTATCCAGTGTCAGCCCATTAAGCCTACTCTAATCAAAGACTAGATTATAGATTTAAAAAAATAACTAAAAAAACCTATCATTTTTCTATAACAAACAAGTTTTCTTGTACAATGTGGGTGTCCTAATTAGGGTTTCCATGGCCGTGATGAAACACATGACCAAAGGCAATTGTGCAGGAAACTGGTTATTTCACGCCCAATTCCATGGAACAGTTCATCATCAAAAACAGAGAGCAGAAACTCAACCAAGGTAGCCACCCGGAGGCAGGAGCTCATGCAGAGGCTTGGGGGGTGAGGGGGCTGCTTACTGGCTTGTTCAGCCTTTCTTATAGAACCCAGGACCATCAGCCCATGGGTGGCACTACGCACAAGGTCCTCCCCCACAAATCAATAACTAAAGAAATGTCCTGCAGGCTTGCCTTTAGCCCAAACTTAGGGACACATTTTCTTAACTGAGGCTCTGCCTCTCAGATGACTTTAGCTTGTGCCCAGCTGACACAGCTGTCCAGGGCAGGGAGCAAAGAGACACTATCCTTGACCCCTACCTGATTTTGTTCCCTGAGGACTATGACTAGGACAAGCTCTTCTGGCCCTTGGACCAGGCCCTTCCATCAGCTTCACCTGACAGAGACTAAGAGCCAAGTGCTGGAGTCTAGCTGAACTGAGAAGAGGCTGGATTACCAAATTAACCCAACGACTCATGAAAACCAGCTCGCTGGGGGCAGTTCCCTCCAAATGGGAACATTTTCTGTGGGAGTGGGGGACTCATGAGCCTCAGGAGGAAAACAAAAGGCTACAAGACTAGGAGTAGGAAGCTTGGAGGGTTCCTGAGGGTTCCTCCTTAGCAGTATAAAAAGCAGCAAATTTCTGGGGACAGAGAGTGCACAGTCCAGCTCTAGGAGATGTGTGGCCAGCGGCTGGCAGGCTGTGCAGAGCTCCAGGGCACAGCTTTCCTGAGTTGTCACTCGTGTTGGGGTGCGCTTTTGATAATGCAGATGCCTTGTGTCACCCTTTCTCCTGGAAGTAACCCCTCATTTCCACTACTGTTAGTAACCTCCAAAATCTCACTGGCTTACTGAGACAGATATTGTTACTTTGGTCTCCTGTTGATTCCATTTTAGGGGGTAAGTAGGTGTGTGTGTGTGTGTGTGTGTGTGTGTGTGTGTGTGTGTGTGTTGTATCTCTCTAAGGAAAGCCTATCACACAACAGCATGCTCATGGTATAGGACTGGAATTCCACAGCCTTTCTGAAGAGAAGTCACGCATGGAGCTTTACAAAGCCCTCGACCTGAAATTTTACTTGTCAGAATTTAACCTACAGTTTTTTGGAGAGCCACACATTTGACTCTGGAAACAATCCAGTTAGCTAGCAGCACAAAACTGGTTGAACCATGTTTCTCTAGCATGGCATGCGTCATAACCCCAAACACCTCTGTGAACCAGTGCTCTGGGTCCATCACATGAGCTGTGGGCTTGAATGTGAAATGTCCCCCATGGTTGTTGGTTTGAACACTTGATCTCCAGCTGGAGGTACTGGTTAGCAAAGTTATGGAACTTCTGGAACTTTGGACCTGGCTGACAGACATAGGGCTGTAGAGGGGGTGCTATTTGGCCCTAGTTTGACCAGTCTCTGCTTCCTGACATACAGCAAGCTTCTGCCACCATGGGCCGAGTCATCGTCCTTTCCTACCATCAAACTGTGCACTAAAATAAATCTCTTCCCGTAAGTTGCTTTTTGTCAGGTACTGGTAACAGGCACGAAAAAGTAACTAATGTCTATACAAGGGGCGGAGCAGATCTAAATCAGCAACAGGACAGGAGAGAGACGGTCGGGACACACACCTATACAGATGTCAGACAGCCTCACAGCGGCCAACAGCAAAATATGTTCCTTTAACTAAAAGAAAGTAACACTTGCTGTTTGAGAGAGAGAGAGACAGAGAGAGACAGAGACAGAGATAGAGGTTATTAACTCCCGTGGCCAAATCACCACGTTCTAACAACTTAAAAAAATAATTGGGAACTTGCAGGAAGGTGGAGAGTGGTAAGAATGTGGCATGGCCTGGATGGAGGGGACTGGCAGAGAATCTGCATGGCTACAGGACAGCAAGGCAGGTGAGGAGCGCTCTGTCGGGCCCTCAGCTACTCCACGGCACGATCATCCCGATTATGGATCAATGCTTTTCCCTTTCTGAAGGACTTGGTGAGCTCATCTGAGAGACCACTGGAGAAGTCTGGGAAGCTGTCATGCACTGCTGGAAACAGGTGAGGATCACAGCACTGACCAACCTCAGGTGTCCCCTCCTCCAGCCTCTCTCTCCTCCAGAGCCCCAGGCCTGGTGGACGGAATGCTGTTTCTCCCTGTGGGAGTCAAGACCTTCAGAGGCCTGAAGACAGGCGATAACAGCCATGAATGAGCTCCTTGTCAGGTTCTGCTCTGCTTGAGCCTCCACAGCCAGAGGACTACGGGAAGTCTGCACAAGCCACACCCCCACAGAACACAAGACATAGGGGACCTCACTAAACGGAGACTAAATGAAGGGACCTATTTCTCTCTCTCCCTCACCCTTCACTGTCCTCCCTTCCCATCCAAACTAAAAGATTTTAAAAAGAAAGAAAGAAAAGAGGGGTGGGGGGGAGAGAGAGAGAGAGAGAGAGAGAGAGAGAGAGAGAGAGAGAGAAGAGAAGAGAAGAGAAGAGAAGAGAAGAGAAGAGAAGAGAAGAGAAGAGAAGAGAAGAGAAGAGAAGAGGAGAGAGAGAGGGAGAGAGGGAGAGAGAGGGGGAGAGAGAGGGAGAGAGAGAGGGAGGAGAGAGAGAGGAGAGGAGAGGGGGAGAGAGAGAGGGAGAGAGAGGGGGAGAGAGAGAGAGGGAGGAGAGAGAGAGAAGAGAGAGAAGAGGAAAAAGAGAAGAGGAGAGAGAGGGAGAGAGAGAGAGAGAAGAGGAAAAAGTGAGAAGAGGAGAGAGAGAGAGGGAGAGAGAGAGGGAGGAGAGAGAGAGAGGGAGAGAGGGGGGAGGAGAGAGAGAGAAGAGGTGAGAGAGAGAGGGAGGAGAGAGAGGGAGAGGGAGGAGAGAGAGAGGGAGGAAAGAGAGAGAGAGGGAGGAGAGAGAGAGAGAGAGGGAGAAGAGAGAGAGAGAGAGAGGGAGAGAGAAAGCTGAGCTCAAACCCTAACCTTCATAAAAACCAGCCGCATGTGGCCATTATCACCTGTAACCCCAACAAGTCTAAACCCAGAACCGTGGGGGACAGAGACAGGATGGTGGGCTTGCTGGCTGCCAGCCTAGCTCCAGGCACAGTTCGGGACTCTGTCTCAGTGAATAAGGTGGAGGGTGATACAGTAAGACAAAGATGTCTTCCCATGGCCTCCCACCATATGTGTATAGACCATGCCGATCCACCCCCCCCATCTACTCTAGAGTCCTAATTTAAAATCTTGTCAAAAATCAGCAAACATGAGACAGACGCAGCAAACTTGAGACCGCCCTAGCAGGCTTTCCACTAATGCGATGAAGACCTTTTCTAAAGCAGCCAGAGGAGGAAAGGATTTACTTGGCTTCTACGGTCTGATCACAGCCCATCACTGAGGGAAGCCAAGGCAGGAACTCAAGCAGGCCAGGAACCTGGAGGCCATGGAGGGGTGCTGCTTACTGCCTTTCTCCCTGGGGCACACTCTACCTGCTTTCTTATAGAACCCAGGACCACCAGCCCAGGTGGCCCACCTAGAATGGGCTGGGCCCTCCACCATCAATCACTAATCAAAAAAAAAAAAAAAAGTCCCATAGACTTGCCTATAGACCAATCTGGACGACCCTGGCTTGACAAAAGACTCATCAGCACAATGATACATATAATAGATAAAAATATTAACATTTTGAAATAAAATTTGGAGAAGATTAAGAGGCTGCATTTCTCAAGCCTTCTATGACACTGAAAGGAGTCAAAGGGCAGCAAGGCACAGGCTTCAAAGTCAGTGACAGCGAAGTGATCTCCAGAGTGCAGCAGACTGCATTCAACAACAAACTTACTCTGCTTTACAGAGCGTTACATGGCAATAAACCATCTCCAGTTTCCACACTCTGATGTAAACTGGGTGAGCTTTATTACAAAGGCTGCATCTTTAATCTTTGGAGAGAAAGCCAGAAAATGATTATGGTAAAGACAATCTCAGCATAAAGGGAACAGCAGATAGAGTCACGTGGGTGGAAAGAGAAGGAGAAATCAGCGATCAGGAGAAAATGGCTGCCCTCCCAAGAAAAAAGAATGAAGAAATCTGAAATCAAAGGACCATTTAAGCTGGGTCATTTACCTGCACTTGAGAGGTGAGGCAGAAGGATCACAAATTCAAGGTCAGCTTTGGTTACATAGGGAGCATGAGGCCAGCCTGGGTTAATGAGACCTTGTCTAAAACATCACACACACACACATACAAACATAGATATGCACATATCTATATGTATGTTTGTGTGTATGTTAAAGTGATATTAGACTTCTCAGAAACAATGCTTGCCTTAAAGAGACGATTGTATGACATTCTTAACATATACGTGTATATAAATTGAAAATGTGGAAGTCAGGAGACGGGGTAACACCCAGATAATAGACACCATAAAGGAAAGAAAAGGCAATATAAAGAACACAGTATTACACAAATAATGGGAAGATGTTTACCCAAGCTTCTGAGAACCACACTGAATGCCAGCAGGACACAAAGGAAGAGCCTGTTCATAGTATATACACTTTTTTTAAATTCAAGGAAACCATATGAACACCAAGAACTTTCAGAGAAAAAAGATCAATTACTTTATAGAAGCAAGAACCAAATGAAATGACACCACTCCTCAATGACAATGAAACCATAAAGAGATAGTTGCATGGCCTTCTTAACACACTGTAGAAAAGACCCTCGATGCCAAATGCTACCACCTGGCGAGTTTGGAGGGACAGCTCAGTGGCTGAGAGCACCCATTACCCTTCCAGAGGACTGGAGTTCAGTATCCACTCACTATCAGGTAGCTCACAGGTCCTCTAACTCCAGCTCCAGGAGATCTGATGCCCTCCTTATGGCCTCTTTGGGCACTGCATTCTTGTGCGTGTGTGCGCAGGCACACACACACACACACACACACACACACACACAATAAAAACCAAACTTAAAAACACAACAAAAACCAGGTGGCAGCGCCTAATTAGTTCGCAGCCCGAAGCTGGCCAGGGTCTGAGAGAAAGAGTGGCTAGAAGAGCACGAGGATGCACTGGAGGCTGAGAGGTCAAGGTCCTGCTGAGTTGAGAAAATCTGAGCAGGGACCCAACAGAGGGCAAATTACAAGCTCCTGGCAAAGGGAAGAGAAATGCAAAGAAGCCAGCTGTGTGGTCAGGGAGGGGGGAAGGGGCAGAGTAGTGGCTAGCAGGAGCCTGGTCATGGGGGCCTCCTGATGAGGACTCTGAACACTGACTTGGGTCCAGTAGCCGAGACCTTGAGCAAGATGAACCTCTTCATAGCCATCATTCCTCATCAAAACAGAATAATAGCAGCTGTCTTAGAGGGTGTTGCAGGACTCGATATCAACAGGAGTGACAACGGCCAAATCAGCATTAGTTAGCACTGATGTCCAACTGAACGAGATAGGAGACGAAAACAGCAAATGACATTTATCCAACTCACCCACAATGTCCACCACATCCGGCCGGATGAGCGGCTCTCCACCTGTGAGACGGATCTTATCCACGCCTTCCTTCACAAAGAGCCGAGCAAGGGTCAGGATCTCCTCTGTGGTCAGTAGGTCAGCCTTGGGGGTCAGGGACACACCCTCCTCAGGCATGCAATACCGGCCTGAGAAAAGGAAGGGGTGAAGAGGCGGGGGACAGGTGTGGCAGGCAGGTGGAGAAGATGACCCTGCTCCTTAACAGACTAACTGCAGATCTGAACCCCATCTCAACACTACAAACTCGTTTGGCATTTCTCATGTCCCTGTCATCTGGCCTTACTATCCCTCCATCTGGGAGCTGAGCATGGGTTGATAAACTAGGCAAAAAGCAGAGCTTGGCTCAGAGCAGGGGAATGCCTGAGAGGCTGGCTCCTCCACTCTGAAGGCAGCTGGGCAGACTAGCCTAGGAAGACCTCCAAAGGCCCGGGCCGTGGGCCTGTGTCGGTTAGCATAGTCCATTCTCATTCTGTCTAGCAGTGGTAAAGGCACCACTTGCCTGAGATGAAGGGAATGATGTGGGCTTGGTGAGAGTCACTGCCTCTGTTACTACAGTGTGCCCAGATCCAGCCTAGCTGCAGACTTGCACCAGGCTGGAAAACCTAGGGGTTCCTTGTCAAGATGAAGGAGCAGAGTGGGGTAAGCAGATGAACTGTGGAGGTAGGGGACCATTTCCTACCATCACTTTCTGCAGGCTGCCTTTATCAAGAGTCAGGCTAGACTCAGACATGTCCATCCCTGTCGATAAACCAAGTGGCTATCAGCATGGCCCAATACAAAAACACAAACTCAAAATATTGTGACTTTTTTTTTCTGCAACTGTGGGTATGTGTACACGTGTATGTGTACACGTGTATGTGCAAGTGCGTGTGTGCATGTAGAGGCCAAAGGTCAACCTGGGGTGTCCTCCTTACTCACTCTCCATCATATTTTATGAGACAGGGTCTTACTTTTATCGGGCGCTTGCTTATTGAGCTACACTGGCTGGCCAGTCGAGGAGTCCACCTAACCCTGCCTTCCCAACACTGGGTTAGTAGAGCACTTCCACACCCTACCTTTAAAAAAATCATGGATTCTGAAAATTGAATTCAGGTTTTCATGTTTGTATGGCAAGTACTTACTGACTGAGCCATCTCCTGGGCCCCTACAAATGTGCATGTGTGAGAGTGTGTGTGTGGTTTTGTTTCTTTGGAACTCAGCTACCAGATTCTCAGTGTGCTCTTTCCAAACATCAACATCTAACAATATCAGAAGGTTGGAAACGCTTATGGGAGTCACAAAGCCAAATGCCCACTGAATGCATATCTGGACCCTCAAGACTAAAGAGACAATGAGAACAGGATAGCACATGTGTAGTATATCTTGTTTGGTTAACCATTTGCCAAATACATATGCATTTACTTACTCAATACTTCTTATTGAGAAATATAGTAGGGGCAGGAGAAAAGGAGGAAACAGGTAAGTGGGGCTTAGAGGGAGAACAGGGCTGAAAGGGGAGAAAGAGGAGGCCACAATGCAAGTCTCCAGCAGCGGACACCCCCCAAGAGCAGCCCCAGGACTACATAGTGGGCTCTGTGTGTTGGTGTGGCTGTAGCTGGTCCAATACAGGACTGGGGCATTTCATGGCTATAGGTATATTTATCACTCATCTGCAATGTCTGAACCCCGCTTCCCTCCACACATATCCTAGGCCATGTCCTGGGCTTCGGGTTCTGAAAGGAAACAGGAGGAAAGAGCTCTGGAGAAGAGAATAGCTCAGACCTACTTTTATCCCTAAACCCAATCACAAGTGTCTCCAAATCTCATCTCTCGGACAACCTAACTTCTACAATCTGAAAGCAAACTTAAACCCTGTGTTGAAGCAAACTTCAATCAGCTGCCAATGAGGGGAGGTGAGTGGGAAGGGGAAAGGGAACGGGAGGGCTGAGGAAGACTTTCGGATATGAAGATATCACTTCGGCAGAGGGGCAGTGGCCCAGAGCTGGCCCAGGTGACTCACATCGGAGGTTGCACTTCTCCGTGAGAGAGATCCGCAGGTAACTGTGCTGCCGGCCAAAGCTGTCGGTGAGGAAGGCAGAGAAGGGAGCTGCGTGCTCCTGGAGGAACTGGAGCCTCATGGACAGCCCCTGCAAGGACAGGGACAGATGATGCTGTGGCCCTTGCTTATTGGTTCTGTGGCTCTGGACCTCGGCTCTGGCTCAGCTGTGGAGAGCCGAAGGAGCCCAGAGAAGCCTCTCCCTTGGCTTGCACAGCACCCCAGCCCTCCAGATATCCACAGTAACCTGGACTGTTCCTCTCCCTGACCGAATGAAAAACCCGCCACTGAGACTGTACAGACAGCTTCCCTACAGGAGTTAGCCCAGGCCAGACACATTCAAGTTGGAGGGCACAGGGCTGGGAGTCTAGGGTTTTTCTACACAGCCCCTATACTTTGCATTCCTTACCCAGTGCCAAAAGGAAGGATTAGTCAGTCATTGTGTGAGGTTGCAGAAGATGAGAAACCTAGGAGACGGGTTTGGGGCAGAACGGCGCCATCTTGTTCATCAACAGCTCTAGGGAATACAGTTCTGTGTGGCTGAGGAGTTCCGCTGCCCAACTTAACACAGGGTTGTGAAAAGGCCAAGGAGGGGCCAAATAAATCCAGGAATTAGGAGTGAGAGGACCAAGGAGCATGACTCAGCAGAAACCCGAGAGCAAGGCTGGCCAAGGAGGAATTAAGGGGCTGGCCATTAGCCCAACCTGCCAACAGACGCCGTTCCCTCCCAGCTGGCCAAGCAAAATTATCACTGTGGTACAGCAAGCCCCATCCTGGGACTGGGACTCTTTTCTCCTCCCACACCTCACAGCCCCATCTCAAGAGCCCATCTCACTTCCTTCAGTGTCCTGAAGGCACAGGGTGGGGGACAACAGAAGCCTCTCCCATCCAAGGAGTCAACGCTGACCACAGAGCATCTAACTACTGTGGCTAACAAATAGGCCCGCCTCTAATCCTAGGAGGAAAATGACAGCTGCAAACCCAGCTGCAAAACACTTCCAGAGGGGCTTTGCCCGGCAAAAGGCTCTCAACACAGGCAGCTCATCTGACTGACCACAGAGCTTCCAGGACAGCTGGGTCCTGCTCCCAAGGGTGACTTCCTCTTGTGTCTGCACTCAGCACTAAGTAGCCAGGGTTGAGGAGCGGCAATCCTGGCTCTGAGCAGACTGTGGAGCAGGTAAACCTGATTACAAACCAGGTTCTAGCTGTGGACCAAGCACTTGGATGTGCTTAGGTTCCCAGCATGACCCTGCCTTTGGATTTTGCAACACAACGTTATCATCTACAAAGAACCACACAGCTATGCTGAAAACAAAACAAAACATGTTTTTGGTTATGGCTTTGTGTTGGGCCACAACTCCAAGCTATCTTGGGGCCCAGGTGACTTGTGGGTGTGTGATGAGCATGCACAAAGGACTGCGGATGTTCTAGAGAGATGCTGTGTCCCTCACTGTCCACCTTGACTGTTGAAACAAGGTACCCAGGAGTTGGAATTTCCCCCAAGAGGATCATGCTGGGAGGAAGAAAAGATGCCAGCCTTAGGGGCCTCGTCTTCCCACAGAGATCCCACACCACAGGGTTGTGAGAGCCTGAGGGGCCTCATCTTTCCACAGAGATCTCACACCACACAGTTGAGGACCTCGGTTTCCTACAGAGATCTCACACTGCTGTGAGAGCCTGCCAGGTCCACTTCTCAGGAAGGGCCTGGGGCTGAGACAATGATGAATCAGGGATGGACACCTTGACTGGACTGCTCAGTTCTGCACACTCTTGCCTTCTGTTTAAACCTAAACCTCACGTCAGGACCCCAAAGACGGGCTTGTGGGTGGAGGTGTCCACTGAATCTCTTTGTCCCTCTTCCCAATACGGCCACATTGAATACAACTACTCGTTTCCTGCTTTTCACTGCTAGTTTGACTCATTTGGCACCTTGAGGATAGTGCCCACGCTTGGCCTCTCCAGCCCAGCACGAGCTCTGACACGCCTGCGGGACAGTCGGACATGCCCGCTTAGCCTCCTCCTCTGCAGGGAAGACAACCCCACCTAATTCACCTGATGGCTCCTTACAAAGGCTGTCACTAAGCTTGCCATCTGTCATTGGTGATGCTAACACTGTCATGTCAACCTGACAGATGTAGAACTGCCTAGGAGACAAGCCCTTCCAGGCACATGAGAGGTTATCTAGATCACATTAATTAAGGCGGGAGATGCCTGCTTTACAAGCCTGGGGACCTGAGTTCAATGTCCAGAACCCAGGTTTAAGAAGCTAGGGAGAGATCCCTGGTGTTTACTGACTAGCCAACCTAGCCAACTTGGCAAGCCCTGGATCCCAATAAAAGACCTTGCCTCAAAAACAAAGTGGATGGCACCTGAGGAATGGCACCTGAGAGTGCCTTCTGGCTTCCAAATACATGGGCACACACACATGAACAAACCCCCGCCCCCAAACTATTAGATAAGAGCTGCCCCAAGCTTGATTATAGTAGGGTACTTTGCATCTCTGGTTCCTGACCAGAATAGACATGGACCTCAGGATCTGGGCAGGTTGGAATGAAGAGGAAAGACACTCCTGGCACTCTCCTTCCGGCACCTTCCTCCTCCCTGCTCCTTCTCCTCCCAGCACCATCCTCCCTTCGCTGTTCCTCCCTGATCTTCCTGGTGCCATCCTCCTGCTCCTTCTGGTGCTGTCCTCCCTGTTCTTCCCTGCTCCTCCTGGCACCATCCTCCCTGATCCTCCTGACCCCGTCCTCCCTGTTCCTCCCTGTGCTGTCCTCCCTGTTCCTCCTGGCCCTATCCTCCCTGTTCCTCCTGGCACCACCCTCCCTGTTCCTCCCTGTTCCGCTGGCCCTGTCCTCCCTGATCCTCCTGGCCCCGTCCTCCCTGTTCCTCCCTGTGCTGTCCTCCCTGTTCCTCCCTGCTCCTCCTGGCACCGTCCTCCCTGATCCTCCTGGCATCGCCCTCCCTGTTCCTCCCTGTTCCTCTGGCCCTGTCCTCCCTGTTCTTCCTGGCCCTATCCTCCCTGTTCCTCCTGGCACCATTCTCCCTGATCCTCCTGGCCCCGTCCTCCCTGTTACTCCCTGCTCCTCCTGGCACCGTCCTCCCTGATCCTCCTGGCGCTGTCCTCCCTGATCCTCCTGGCACCGTCCTCCCTGTTCCTCCCAGCACTGTCCTCCTGGCTCCTCACTATCCCGCATCTCCTACACCTACTTCCTGTCTACAACATCCACTGTCAGTTTCTGGTCTCTAGAACTCTAACCATCTAGGTGATTTTGCCTTACCCAGAGTCAACCACGCCCTTGTCCTTGAACCCCACCACAGACAGAGTTGCAGAGAAAGGAAGGGTATACCTGAATTGAGCTAAATTCATTAGTCATCACCTTGGTCATCAGCTTCCCTTGGCATCTGTGAAAGCTGTCCTCTTGCTTTACTGACCAAAGGCTCCTTTCCACTCTCCCCATGGCCAGCTCCCATGTAAGAGTCACCTCTCTTTCATACACACAGCATGATGCACAGGAAGCCCAGTGGGCATCCCATGGCTCTACCTCAGACCCCCAGAACCCAGTGAGCACCCCATGGCTCTCTCTACCTCAGACTCCCAGAGCCCAGTGAGCACCCCATGGCTCTCTCTACCTCAGACTCCCAGAGCCCAGTGAGCACCCCCATGGCTCTCTACCTCAGACCCCTAGAGCCCAGTGAGCACCCCCATGGCTCTCTACCTCAGACCATCAGAGCCCAGTGAACACCCCATGGCTCTCTACCTCAGACAGTCAGAGCCCTGTGAGGGTAGGCAGAGTGTCCCTATAGGAAAGGAAGGCAGATGGGAGGCCTGGACATTCACACCTCCGTGGCTCTCTCTACCTCAGACCCCCAGAGCCCAGTGAGCACCCCATGGCTCTCTATCTCAGACCCCCAAAGCCCGGTGAGCACCCCCATGGCTCTCTACCTCAGACCCCCAGAGCCTAGTGAGCACCCCATGGCTCTTTCTACCTCAGACCCCCACAGCCCAGTGAGCACCCCCACAGCTCTCTACCTCAGACGGTCAGAGCCCTGTGAGGGCAGGCAGAGTGTCCCTATAGGAAAGGAAGGCAGGTGGGAGTCCTGAATATTCACACCTCTGCATCTGCCCACTGGCAGTTCTGTAAAGGGGCTGAATACATAATTTCATCTCACCTCTAAGATTCTTTTACAGATTCCCATGCCCTGTGCTCCTGGACAAGGAGAGCTGGTCCAAGCCTCTGGATTTATAGAAAGAAAGCAAGGGAAAGTGAGAGCCCAGATTAGAAATCAGATCAAATCAGAGGCCAACAAAAGATCATAGGACTCCTTAGACCTTATTCCACCTGAGTCATTAAATGTGCTTCAAGCAGCCAATGACAATTGCTGATTTGGCTGGCTGCATGCACTGTGGGAGACTCTGTGGAAATACCTAGAAAGGCTGAGGGGAGCCCCAGCTGAGATACCCAGGATTGCTGGTGCAGGTGGGAGGGGCCTAACATCTGCCACAGGTTGGAAGGATCAATCCTCACCACACACATGAAGCAACAGGACCTGCATTCTCTAGGCTCTGGGTGTAGAAAGGAACACATATGAACGTTTAAGCTCCAGGACACCGTATGCTGAAGACATTAACATGTCCATCTACAAAACACAGGCCCCGATTCTCCAAGAGGAGAGAATCGCGTGGCTAATAAGCTGTGGGGCTCACTCGAATCCCAGGATTTGGCTCTGGTTCCTGTGCCCCCTGCTATATCACTCATGCCCTCACCATATGAAAGACCTGGTACAGCATCTGAGCGGTGGCGGCTGGCACCGGTTCCTGTGGCCCTGCCTTACGGTGACCTGCCTTACATGAGGATCAAAGGCTATCAGTCATGTCACATGGGCCCTCTCACAAAAAGTTCAAAATAAATTATGAGGACGAAGAAAACTCTTTTTGCTAGTACCATGTTAAAGTTCTTACAGCCGAGAGGTGGTGGCACACGCCTTTAATCCCAGCACTCGGGAGGCAGAGACAGGCCTACCTGGTCTACAAGAGCTAGTTCCAGGACAGGCGCCAGGCTCCAAAGATATAGAGAAACTTTGTCTCGGAAAACAAAACAAAACAAAACAAAAAACGCTCTTACAGTGTCCTGGGCTTTCCCAGCGTTTCACTCAATCAAGTCCAAAGTTCAAGGGTTTGAAATTCCTGTAACTACAAGCCTGCTCTATCTGAGGCTCCAGGAGAGGCAGGTCTGAGCTAGTGAGCATTTTGGCACAAGTCGGCTTCCGTCTGGGTCTTGAGCAAGGCAGGAGAGTCAAACACTGGGAAACTCAAGAGTCCCAGGACATCAAAGAGAATCCTGGGAGTCAAAAGAGAAGCAGATGGATCTACAAGGAAAGGAATGAGCGCCCCGCAAACGCTTCCCTAGCCATGCAGGCAAACAAACCGACACTGGAAACAGTGATGCGGTGACCACCCTGCCCCGCACCAGGAAGACAGGCAGGGCTCCTACCCTCACCCCCCACTCCCCGCGTGGTCTTGCTCTGTTCCTGACTAAAATGAGGCCGAGCCCTCCCAAGAGAAACAAGGTAGACCATGGAGCCCTGCCACTACAAAATGACAACCGACTGTGGGTGGCACCTGGATAACATTATTTTTAGTCCTTGTCACACTAAGAAGCAGGTGTCCTGGTGACACTTGGCTATGTTCTGGCACCCTCCACTCACGAGGTGAGGGAAAATGTTTAAAAGGTTAGGTAGCAGGGAAGGCTAATGAGTTTCATCTCACTGAAACCTAAATCTCACTCCTGGGGGCCCCTATTTGCTGCAGCTGGGAGACCTGTTAGAAGGTGGCAGGGCCGGGGTAGGGGAGTTCAAGGGAAAGTCGGAGGAGTCCCTCCCACTGGGTAGGAGTGAACTCAAGCAACCCATCGGTGAGTGCCCTGGGTTGTCCCCAGAAGCGGCCTCCTGGACAGAACTGGGTACTTTCTCCACGTTCAGGGTGGCATGCTAGAATCGTTAGGTGAATGCAGGTAGGTGGGGTGGGCTCACCTCCCTGGCGGGTCTCGAGGGCTCCCCGGGACGGGGCTGCGTCACCGGAGCCCCTGAGCTGCAGCCCCGGGCGCTGGACTTGAGGAGCCGCCGCAGCATCCGGAAGGCAGACCGCGCCGCCATGAAGCCAGCAGAAGGAAGTGCCTGGCCTGGAGTGGGCCTCCAGAGCACTGTAACCCAGGACCTGGCTCGGGTCACTTCGGAGGAGAGGAGGGGGAGGAGCGGAGGGCGGTGCTCAAGCAACCAATCAGCGAGAGCCCCGCTCCGCATGGTCCTCTGGAAGTTGTAGTTCACTCGCTCCGCTCCCTTCCAGGAAGGCAGCAAGTTCTTGTGCAGAAGTGTCAAGTCTGAGAGAGCTAGCGATCTTTTTCTTCAGCTTTGCCTGGTCTTGGACTTAAGCAGTCTTTAGATGCAACATATAAAGGAGAGGGTGGCATAAAAATATTTAGGCGAATTATAATTTTTAAATATTATTATTAAAATATTTAAATAGTCTTTATTGCTGTTATGGAGGGGTGATAAGACTCCATCTAGAATCTCACTCTTTGTAAACCATGGTGGCATCAAATTCACAGATCTCTGCCTCTGCTTCTCGAGTGCTGAGGTTACAGGCCTTCACCACTGGGCCTAGAAAAAGAAAAAAAATGTTTTAACTTTTAAAAAGTATTATGTGAGCCGGGCATAAGGTGGTGCATGCCTTTAATCCCAGCACTTGGGAGGCAAAGACAGGAGTATCTCTGTGGGTTCGAGGCCAGCCTGGTCTACAAGAACTAGTTTCTAGAATAGGCTCCAAAGCTACAGAGAAACTTGGTCTCAAAAAAAAAAACAAAAATTAAAAGATTAAAAAATTAAAGCAAAGTGTTATGTGTATGAGTTTGCCTGCACACCTGTAAGTGCACCATGGTGCATTTGGTGAATGCAGAGACCACCAGAGGGTGCCAGATCCCCTGGAACTGGAGTTACAGGTGGCTGTGGGCTACCATCTGGGTGTTGGTCCTCTGGAAGGGCAGCCATGCTTCTTAACCACCTAACCATCTTTCTGTCCTCTTAATTTAATTTTTAAGTTAGCATACAACATAATGGATTTTTATGACATATCCTTAAATCATGTGATATTTCAGTGCAATATATTAACATCTGTGGGAAAGCCCACCAGTGAAATATCAATATTCCATTTTAAAACATAAACTTCTCTCAGTTTCTTCACTTTCCCCTACTCTACACCGTGCTTGTAGGAAAACTAGCTCAGCTCCCTTCTCATCCACTCTTCTCTGACTGTGCCGCCATAGATCCATAGTCTTGACGTCTCTTTTCAGAAAAGTATGTATTAGGAGAAGACACAGAAGACTGGATGGCACTCGACGCTCCTCCCTACCTACACGACTCTGTGCTAACTGCTGTACTATGACCCTGGTGTGGATAGAAAGTTCATTCTGCAGTTAAGGAGAGAGTGTCAGAGAAGCTAGGTGACTTTTCCAAAGCTAGGTAGCTGATAGGTGGTTTCATATCCAGTATACCCAGCTCCCATAACTGACTGTGTAACTAAGATTCACTGTGTGTGAAGGATTGGGGCACAGTAAGACTGAGTCTAAGATCTTGGAGGTTCACTCACTCAGCATGGCACATACGTGAGAATAGTTCTGTTCGGCCAGGCATGGTGGTGTGCTCCTGTCACCCCAGCACACAAGAGGCTGAGTCAGCAGGATTACTGTGACCCATGGCCTGCCTACATAGTGATCGCCCAGCCAGTGTGGGCTACAGTGAACCCCGTCTCAAAGGGAAAAAGAGGGAAGCTGTTCTCAAACCTGATATTCCAATGTTCTCAAAACTCTACTGCTATGAGATTGGAAGAAACAACGACCAGTATAGAGCGCCAGTGAGCAGTGTATTTGGAAGTGGGGCCGTGACTTAGAGTCTGGAGGAACTGACGCATTCCTAGGACAGGAAAGACTAACTGAACAAACTGACTTTTACAAACACAGGCTGGCTATTGGAAAAGCAGGGATGCTTTCAGCCTTGCAACCAGATACACCTTCTCCTGAGTGTTTTGTGCCATCGAAACTTTGAGTAGTATCATGAAAAAGTCAGCTTGAATTTTATTAGATTTGGTGGAGCATGTCTGTCAAATGACTATCTGCAAAGAGCCTGGGGACCCACCGAGAAAGGCTGAAGCGCGAAGGCCAGCTATACATGCATTTTTTCAGGAGAACTAGGAGTGAAAGTGAGAAAAATAAAAATCAATTATTTGCAGGGCTGAGGGCTGAAAGCCTTCACGAGAGCATCCAGGGCAGGGAAAAGACATTGATGATGGACTCAATCCAGGAATAAATTCTTAGAATTCAGAGGCAGATGCCTAGGTGGGCTGCTTTCTGGAAGGGTCACACTACGTCACTAAAAGCAAGTTCTATGGCCACGTGTTCTCAGAGAAGAGACACTGAGTGTGCCCACAGAGAGGGAAAACTCATATTAGTGCTCAGAAAATCATCTGCCACAGGAACTTTCCATGTACTTCCATGGATTACATGAGGCCATGCATCTCCCTAGGGAACGTATGTTTATTGTAGACACTCCAGTGATGGAGTCTCAGATACATGTGCCGATCCTGGTGCTGTGAGAATTCCTTCCCTGGGGAGACTTGAGCAAGCCTTCCCTCTCCTCCTAAGGATTTTCCTCCTAATGGAAAGCAAAATAGGATTCTCCCAAACTCAGCCTGGCAGACAAAGAGCTTTTGGGGCTTACTTTGCTTACATGGTGTGGTGAGGCTTCCCCACGAGAGCAAAGTGTACCTCAAAGCAGCAGCACTGGAAAATCTTTCTGTGGCATAAATGACGGCTTGTCCGTGGCTATGCCAAAGGAGCCTTCTTTGCCAACATTTCCATGACCGTGTACTCGAGCACCTCCCCAGACATCCTGGAGTCACATGTGGTAAGGGAAGAACGGAGTACAAACACGTGGGAGGAAATGCTGGGATCTAACTGAGTGTCCTGTGGCCCTTCCTAGTTCCAACTTCTGAGTTAATGTTAATAGTCTGCAGGACTGGTGGGGACAGACGCTTGCAAGCAAGCACACCTGATCTAATGAAGATGGTAGCTGTTTTGCTCAGAGGACTGAGTTCTACAACTCCCAGGTCCCAGTCCATGAAGGGCTGGTAGCAGAAATCTCGGTTTATGGCTTCATCACGATGGAAGATGAATGCAATTTGCAAATTCCCACAAGCAGCTGTCACTATTTCTTTAAAGGCATTGTCCGTTACATTATAAAGAGGCAGCCATTAGTATCTTGGGGGACTTTGGGAATTCTGTTCTCCGTTTACCTCACCTTTACTTGACATTTATTCCACCAAAATTTGTCCTGCTCCCTCACGGAGAGTCAGCTCCATGGATCCTCCAGTTTGTTTTCAGGTTTCTGCTTGGATCCCACCGGTGGAAGGAACTCAGGGAGGCAGAGAACAGCGTGAGAGAGGAACCAGTGGTCACATGCAGCCCTCTCTGACTCTGCTTTCTGACCACCAGCCCGAGAAGGCAAGGGATGACAAGTGTATGGGATAACCCTACAGCTGAAAGCCAACTCTCACACAAAAGCAACTCTCACAGTTCACCATTCAGTCTAGAAAATTCCCTTTCCTGTGGCCAAGTGTTTGCCGTGCATACATAAAGATCTGAATTTAGGTCCCCCAACACAGCCATACCGGAGTAAAACCTAAAATCCTAGCAGAGGCAGGAGGAATCCTGTGGCCTACTGGCAGGGCAGTGTTGTAGAAGCAAGGAGCTCCAGCTCCCATGGGAGGATAGAGAGCTGGTGCCGCATCGCAGCGAGGATAAAACACTTGTTGTGCAAATGTGGGGACCCAGCAGAACCAGTGTGGTGACCACCTGCTGTTATCTTAACATTCTGGAGGCAGAGGTAGAGGATCCCAAACAAACCACCCAGCCAGGCTGGCTGAAACTGAGGAGCTCTGGGCCCAGCAAGAGACCTTGCCTCAATAAATAAAGGGGAGCTCAACTGAAGGAAACACCCAGTGTCAACATCGGAATTTCACATGTGGTCACATATATGTGCATATGCATTGGTACATACACGAGCACCCGCACACATGAGAACATTCACCTGAATTCATGCAAGAGTGTGTACATATAGGCATGCACCACACACACATACTCATGCCAAAAGTTAAGGGAAAAGGATTAGTGAGATGGCTCAGTGGGTATGGGTAAATGTACTTGCTGTATAAGCATGTTGTTCTGAGTTTAATCCCCTAAACCCATGTAAAAGAGTGAGGAGAGAACCAGGTCCACAAAGTTGTTTTTTGAACACCTACACACACACACACACACACACACACTCACACATACACTCACTCACACACACACACACACCATGCGCACACATATATTATGCATACATAAAAATAAAATAATTTAAAATGAGCAAATAAATAAGGAGAAAAGGGACAGAAGGCAACAGAAGGAGACCTCTGGTCTTCATACACACACACACACACACACACACACACACAAGGAAAAAATATCCTTGAACTCCATGAGACAACCAAATCCACTACCTCAGGCCTGATATCTTGTGTCAAGTTCAGGTTAAATGTGGTTGGAACAACTATTAGGTGGAGACAGAGGCAAGATGCTGACATTTCTGGGAATCTTTCATCGAGTTCTTGATGCTCCTGTAGGAACTGGCAAGGCTGAGGACATTCTGTGCCAAGAGCCCCTCCTGGGGCAGGCAGGGAGGTGTGTGCCTGCGTAAAGGAGGCCTGAGAGGAACCCTGACTCAGCACGAGATCTGGTTGCCAGCTCACACTTGCCACACATTCATGACTGAGCCTAGGGCCAATTGCTTAACTTCTCTGGCTCCGCCATCTCTGTCTATGGGAAAGTCACTTAGCTGTTTCTCTTCACTATCTCACAGGTTGGTAGCTATTATTCAAAAGGGGAACCTAAAATAAATCAAAAGACACCAAGAACCTGGTCAAGGGTCACATAGATATCAAGTGGCAAAGCTGAGACTTGAACCCAAGGCATGGCAGAATCCAGCCTGAAATACCCTGCTCTGGCCCTGACCACAGCCTTGCAAACAGTTTCTTTCATACATCCTCTTCCAGGGTCCTTAAGCCTCTCCTCTCCCTTCCTGCAGACTCAGCAATCTTGCGTAATAGATAAGAATGATTCGTGTGTGTGTGTGTGTGTGTGCGTGTGTGTACAGGTGCCAACAAAACCAGAAGAGGATGTCAAATCTCCTGGAGCTAGACTTACACATGGTTGTGAGTCACTCTACATGAGTGCTGGAAACCAAACTCAGGACCTCTATTAGAACAGCAAGTGCTTTTAACCACTGAATTATATTTCTAGACCCATAATCAATATTTTAATCTAGTTCACAAATCATTTTCTTAACTATGTGTGTCCTAGAACATGTTGCAAACCTGAAGTATGGACAATAAACCAAAAACTGAAATGCCTCCACTGGCAATCCTGTAGCCTGCTATTTCCCAGCTAGGTCTAAAGATCACCACTCACTTGGGCAATTTTTCCCTCTGGCACTTGGTACATGATTAGTAAATGGGGAGGAACAATGATGGTGCAGGTACAGTAATTGAGCTCACTATTTGACTTGGCTTACAGAGCATAATGGATGGAAAGAAAAAGAAAGTATGAACTAGGAAGAGGCTGATCATAATCCTCCCTAGCTTATGCAACCATGGGTCAAAGGGCAGAGGCTGTGGTAACTTCCACACTTCTTCCGGTCCCCATTCTTAATTTAGGCATTGCAGGAAGAGAAAGCAAGGCCAAGCAAAGCTTTTATCTGCAACCCAGCCCGCCCTGTCCAGTCTTCCTAACCTTGCGAGGGCTCTCATGGACTACATTTTGTTTAGACTTTCTGACTTGCTCATGCCCACCTTAGATGCCTTTCAAAAGGCCTTGACTGTCCCTGACTTCAACTCTGATTTGCTGAAGGAGCAAAGGAGTCATGGGTGGGGTTGGCATGCCAGGCACCTATACCTGGTGCCCTACCCACTCTCCGGCTCTTCCAGAGTTCAAGGCAGTCACCATTGGCAGAAGCACAGCATAGTGAGCTGGGATCTTCTTGTATGTTGAGGGGTTTGCCCCAAGAAGCTGACTGGCAAGTGCCCTGGCAGGGGACTTGTCTTCAAAGGAGCTGCACAACAAGGCATGGGCTCGTCTAAAGGCGAGTGCCACCTTCACCTTACCCCTCAAGAGTCCGTGCCCACAGAGCTGCACCTCATCTCTCTCATGTACTCACTTGGCCTTTCTGAAATGTCTCACCAACTTTAGGGGCTTCTATGGAAACTAATGCCAGGACACCTCAGTCCTTCTCTCCCACCCAGATGTCCGTTTCGAGCGTGCTCCTCTTATGTTCAACAATTTGCTGGATGGAACCCGGGTTTAGTCCATGGTGGCCACTTAAGCATGCCCTCAGCTTCATGGCAGAAGATGGCATAGAGAAGGAAGGGAGGAGGCAAGCTGAGGGCAGGCAAGGACTGTGTTTCATATAGGTAACTGTTCTAGTTAGGTGATACTGTAAACTTCTCACAGCCAAGAGCCACCTGGAAAGAGTTTTTTTTCTTCTCAACTGAGAAATTTCCCAGATCAGAGTGCCCCATGGCTCTGTCTGTGGGGAATTGTCTTGATTATTGACTAGTATGGGAGGGCCCAGCCCACTATATATGGTGCCAGTCCTGGGTACGTGGTCCTGGTTTCATAAGAAATTATTCAGAGCAAGCCATGGGAAGTAAGCGGAAGAACTCCCCAAAGAGCATCACGGAGAAAGAGAGGGCTGGAGATAGGGCTCAGGTACTGCTCTTTCAGAGGACCCGAGCTCAGCTCCCATCACCCACACACTTACTGTAATTCCAGTTCCAGGGGATCCGATGTCCTCTTCTGGCTTCCACAGGCATGTGTGCACGCATGCACATGTGTACATGCACACACACACACACACACACATAAATAATTAACTCTAGAAGAAGGAGAAAGGGAACGTTCAGAAAGAAAAATCTAGACGCTTTTGGGAGAGGGAAGAACAGATGCTGGGAAACCAACCAAGAGATAGCTACCATATCTCATATGTGAGGAACAAACTGTTCAGGCGTGTTAAGGTAACCGAAGTGAGCACTGTGATATGTATGTAGTAGATGAACATGTGATGGCCCCAGGGTCCTTATTCTACTATGGTTCCCAGCAGCCCGAGTGGGCTGGCGGCAGGAGTGGGACAGTGCATAGTTGGATTGATTTGAAGTTGGATGTTTGCCAGATATACATCCCAAAAGGATAGCTAGGCAAGATTCAAGTGGAGGGTGGTAGAGTGCTTGGGGTGATGGATGGAAGAAGATGCGAATCTGGAAGGAAACTGACAGACTAGATTAGATAAAGTGGAGTGTTGCAAGGAGGGCCCACTTGTTTGTCCTGGCTGCCCGGCTAGCTTAGTCCCAAGATAACCACACAGAAACTGTATTAATTAAATCACTTTTTGGCCCGTTAGCTCTAGTTTCTGATTGGTTAATTCTTACATGTTAATTTAACCCATTTCTATTAATCTGTGTATTGCCATGTGGCAGTGGCTTATCAGGTAAAACTCTAGCAGATCCATAGTGTCTCTCCGACTCTGCTTTTTTTCTCCCAGCATGCCATTTAGTTTTCCCAGCCTACCTAAGTTCTGCCCTAACAACAGGCCAAAGCACTTACTTTATTCATTAACCAATGAAAGCAACACATAGACAGAAGGATTATATGAGTGGAGCAAGTTTCAATTCTGAGAGTTTATATGAACTTAGAGAAGGCTGCACGAGGCTCAGGAAAGCTTGGGTGCACATACAAGAGATGGCAGCAAAAGCTAGAGAAAGCTAGTAAGAAAGGAGCATGGGAAAATGCTGTCCTTTAAAACCCAAGGTCAGAGCTATAATGCCAGAGGCTCCCTGGGCTCTGTTGCCTAAAGAGACACTGTGTCACATGTGTGACAACTTATGATGGGCTTGCTAAGGTAATAGACAAAAATCTCAAACCAGCATCAGAAATCTGAGACATGAGCTGGATCGAAGGCAGTGGTTAGGAGTGCTTGCCACTCTTACAGAGGACCCAAGTTCCATTGGTTCCCAGCACCCACATCAGACAGTCTACCTGTAACCCTGGGTCCAGGGATTTGACACCCTCTTCTGGCCTCCATAGGCCCATACATCCATGTATGTATACCTAGCTACCTACCTACCCCATGACAATTTATATAATAATAATATAACAAATCTTAAATATTAGTTATATGTACTGTGTGTGAGCGCAGTTGCCCATGAAAGTCGGGGTCCAAATGTAAGTTGGACTTACATGTGGTTGTGAGTTTTGTTGGGAATTAAAGTCAGGTCCTCTGCAAGAGTGCAGTAAGTTTTCTTAACTGCTGAGTTGTCTTCCAACCTACCCCCATATTAGGAAGGAAGTAAGGAAGGAAGGAAGGAAGGAAGGAAGGAAGGAAGGAAGGAGGGAGGGAGGGAGGGAGGGAGGGAGGGAGGGAGGGAGGGAGGGAGGGAGGAATTTGAGCCAATGTGTGCCTTGCCTGTCATTTCCCATAAATGTCAGCGCAGCTGACCTATTGTATTTAAAAGTTGCTTGGACTTCCCTTTGTTTTGACTTTGAGTACTGGTAAGTCTGAGGCCACTTGAAAGTTTTCCACCAGTCAAGGACTCTGCAAAAATTGTTTAATTGAGATATGTGCTTCCCTGCTCCCCTAACCAACCTTCCTTTATCTCAATCATCCCGTTTCCCCAAGTTCCCCCCAACCTCCCCTTCTCACATTTCTCTCTCCTTCTCCCCTTACTCCCCTCCCACCACACCCCCAAGATCCCAATTTTTTGCCCGGCAATCTTGTCTACTTCCCATAACCAGGAGGATAGCTATATGTTTTTCTTTGGGTTCACCTTCTTATTTAGTTTCTTTAGGATATCAAATTATAGACTCACTGACCTTTATTTATCTCTAGAAACCAATTATGAGTGAGTACATCCCATGTTCATCTTTTTGGGTCTGGGTTACCTCACTCAGGATAGTGTTTTCTATTTCCATCCATTTGCATGCAAAATTCGAGAAGTCATTGTTTTTTACCGCTGAGTAGTATTCTAATGTGTATATAGTCCACACTTTCTTCATCCATTCTTCCATTGAAGGGCATCTAGGTTGTTTCCAGGATCTGGCTATTAGAAATAATGCTGCTATGAACATAGTTGAACAAATGTCCTTGCCATACGATCGGGAATCTCTTGGATATATTCCCAAGAGTGGCATTGCTGGGTCCATGGGTAGGTTGATCCCGAGTTTCCTGAGAAACCGCCACACTGCTTTCCAAAGTGGTTGCACAAGTTTGCATTCCCACCAGCAATGGATGAGGGTACCCCTTTCTCCACAGCCTCTCCAGCAAAGGCTATCATTGGTGTTTTTGATTTTAGCCATTCTGACAGGTGTAAGATGATATCTCAATGTTGTTTTGATTTGCATTTCCCTGATCGCTAAGGAGGCTGAGCATGACCTTAAATGTCTTTTGGCCATTTGAACTTCTTCTGTTGAGAATTCTCTCTTCAGATCAGTGCCCCATTTTTGGGTTGGCAAGAGACTTGGACCTAGAGGGGCTCCCAGGTGCCCAAGGCGATGTCCCCAGTTAGTTCCTGGGGCAGCTGAGGATCGGGAACCTGAAATGACCCTATCCTATAGCCATAGTGATGAATATCTTGCATATCACCATAGAACCTTCATCTGGCGATGGATGGAGATAGAGACAGAGACCCACACTGGAGCACCGGACTGAGCTCCCAATGTTCCATTGAGGAGCAGAAGGAGGGAGAATATGAGCAAAGAAGTCAGGACCACAAGGGGTGCACCCACCCACGGAGACAGTGGGGCTGATCCATTGGGAGCTCACCAAGGCCAGCTGGACTGTGACTGAAAAAGCATGGGATAAAACCGGACTCTCTGAATTTGGCGGACAATGAGGGCTGCTGAGAAGCCAAGGACAATGGCACCGGGTTTTGATCCTACCTCATGTTCTGGCTTTGTGGGAAGCCTACCCAGTTTGGATGTTCACCTTCCTAGACCAGGATTGAGGGGGGAGGACTTTGAACTTTCCACAGGGCAGGGAACCCTGATTGCTCTTCAGTCTGGAGAGGGAGGGGGAGGAGGGGGGAGGGGGAGGAGTGGGAGGAGGGGGAGGGAAATGGGAGGCGGGGAGGAGGCAGAAATTTCTTTTTTTTCCAATAAAAAAATTGTTTAATTGTTTATCTTTTTCTTTCAGAGATGTGTTAGCCTACATTGGTTCCTGGAACAGAAAAGAGTGGGAACTTGCTAAGAATGCATGTGTTCTAACCACTAATTAAAAAATCAGACTTACTCTAACCTCAAGGGATGTGCTTAGTAGGGTTTTCTACATTGTGAAGGAAAAAGCAATGAGGTTTGAAGCCACTGAAGCACTGTCTCCTGCATGCCATCAGAACACAATTTCCTGATCACACCATGAAAATTCTCCACACCACACGTACACACACACACACACACACAGAGAGAGAGAGAGAGAGAGAGAGGCAGACAGAGACAGAGAGAGAGGCAGAGACAGAGAGCTAACAAACGTAACCACCTATGTTTCCTTGTTCATCTCCTCAAGACCTACATTATAAGAAAAGAATAATTTCTTATTTAGCTTTTAGTAAGTCTCCATTAGACATTAAGTAATACAAGAAAACAGTTAAGCCAGTTTTCTGCTTAGACCTCGTCTATAAGAGAGAGATATTTAAGTCTGGGGTAGGGTAGCAGTCAGGCTGGCAGGTTGGTTGTAATGTAAAATGCTGGCTACTGCAATGGGCCAACTCTTTGGTCAAGCTACTAAAATGTTACCAGTTCATCTGTCATTTACACTTATTCACAGATGGGCCTGGAGATGAAGTCACTTGCATGTGTGTTTCACATGTGTCACATGGCCATCCCTACCTGCACAGAGGTTTGGAAATAATCTTAGAAACGGGTTTATTGACCACACGGGCAAGCTGCCACTAGCAGAGACCCCTGGACATGGACCCAGGGCTCTGCTTGAAATAATTTCTTCCAGTTGACAGCTGGGACTGTTGTCACTGCCACTGCTGGGTCACCTGGGGAGACACAACCGGATGTCCATTCACTTCAGATGGGCATGCATGACAGATTCAAGTATGATTCTATTAAAGTCAATCATGGTGAAATCAATTCGTTTACTTCACACTTGCTTCTAGAGGCTGGGGGACAGGTTATGTACAGAAGCATAGGTGACCCCAAACATACACATCATTGCTAAGTCCCAACTTATTCTGGATGATGGCGTCATGGAAGTATTTCACTTCCCATAAACCCTAGCATCTCCCATGACCACTTGCAGCTCGGGAGAGGACAGTTGTCAGAATCTCAGGTGAGGGCCTTCAGATTTTCCTCTCCTCAATCTACTGTGGAGTGCTAATAGTCCCATTATCATCAGCTTAAGCCTGTATGCCATTGTATTGATCTGCTCTTGTTGTCATGGCTACCAAAGCAAGGTAGCATCCTATCATGATAGGAGGGGGACATGTGTTATACCGCAGCCATGATGCTCATGGCTCTCATCTGTGGAGCAGCAGCACTAATCATCCTGCGCACTCTCTGTTCATGGATGCTGGACCAAAACTGCTCTTAGGAGGTAGAAGTAGCATTTTTGTTTGAAGCAGAGGGCAGATAAATGTCCCAAATAATGACAATAGTAATAATAGTAAAAAAAATAATAAAATATATCTCTATGAGGTCCTCCATTTTCCTCATAACCACTTCCAGAGATTCAGGGTTGTACGTTTTGGCGTTTTCTGGTATAACACAAATCTGTGTTGAATCTTCTAGTTTCTGGACACAGTTTAAGGTCTACTATTAGGTCTTTGATTTCTCTCTGCAATGTGCCATCATTTTTAAGGTTTTTAAAATTAATTTAAATATTTCTTGTGTGTGTTTTCCTGCATATATGTCTATATATTGCTTGCTTGTTTGATGCCCAACAGACAAGGTTGACAGAAGAGGGTGTCAGCTATTCTGGGACTGTGATGGTTGTGAGTCGTGATGTGGGTGCTGGGAATGGAAACTCGGTCATCTGGAAGCACAGTCAGGACTCACAACTTAGCCATCTCTTCTGCCCAAAGCGTTATCATGTTGAGCACTACCCTTCCATATGCTCAGTTTCATTTCTCTCTCAATACTTCTCAGGTTCTGGGTGTTATTATACACAGTTACTTTCTAGTTTTATAACTGCATATTGCTGGAACCTCTCCAGCCTCCACCTGGGCCAGCCTCACATTGCTCCTTGGCAGGCCACTTTTGTTTTGTTTTGGGTCTCTTGTAGGCTGGTTGCCAATGTGGGATTTCTTGCTCAAGCAATCTTCCCACTTCAGCCTCCCCTTGCAAGGGGAAAGGCAGAGAGCAGCCACTGTACCTGCCCCTCAGCCACGGCACTTTGTAAGTACAGACTTGCCTGCCATCCCACAAACACTGTGGTTTGTCGCTGGCCCCAGCATCCCGTGTCTCCAGAAAAATGTGTCAGGTAACAACCACGTTAGGTTGTAAATAAAGTGAAACCCCAGGCCTTTCCAGTTCATGGCATTTCCTATTTATCTTTATCACGATCACAAACCACTAAATGTCACTGGCTTACCAACCATTTTTAGCTTCAGGGGTCTTAAACAGTAGGCCTGGTTCAGTTTTAAAATGAAAACCCATGCTTTTAAAGCGAGTCAGTGATAAGAGTATAAACTATGGAGTCCCTGGGTATCTATAACCTGGTATCAGGACCATCACACTATATAACTCCAGGCAAAGAGTTCACAGCATAATCTAGGAAAAGCAAGATTTCTTCTTTTCCTAACACTATCGATGGTAAAAACACACCATAATTTCGGGTGTCACTGAGAAAGAAAATGCTACCTATTAAATTATTAAAAAATGTTCTCTTTTTATTCAGGTTTTATTGTGTGTTTACTGAAGGAGCTGACTTAGACTTACTGTTTATCAACCTTGCTTACGATGAGGATAAGAGGCACATGAACTGGAAGAGAGAAATAAGAACGACTTACAGGCATCGTGACTGTTTGCAGGCAAAGTCCGGCAGAATAGAAAATAAAAAAAGCTATTGTGATTTTTTTTTCTGGTTGCAATATATTAGGTGAATATACAACAGTTGCTTATCCAGGAACTGGTAATGGACAATTTATAAGTTTAAAAAGAAATGCCACAGATAGTGACACCAAAGTCGTGTGAAATATTTAGAGATAAATCAATAGAGTCTGGAAGGTTTGTGCTCAAAACTATCACACACTGCTGACAGGAATCAAAGACCTAAATGAATGACAAGCTACACTGGGCTTACAAGACTCAATGGTGTGAAGGTGTCAATTCTTTCCAAATGGACCTATAAATTCACCAGAATCCCTCAAACCCAAATCCGAGCAGCTTTTGTATTGAACCAGAAAAGTCAATTATAAGACACATAAGAAAAAGAGAAGCCTTGAGGATAATTTGAACAAAATGTTGAAGACATACAGTACCTGCCTTCCTGATTCGTTTTACAGCTCAGGAATTGAGATGGCAAGAACTGACAAAGGGATAGAACCATGGATCAACGAAACAGAACAGAAAACAAACCCACACTTACACAATCCATTGATTTTCAATACAAGTTGAATTCAGTAGAGAAAGGCTAGCCATTTCAACAAAGGGTGATGAAGCAAGTGGACGCTGGCACAATGCCTTGTGCCATGCACAAAAGTATTGCAATAGACTATCCATCTACTTGCTAATTTCCAGGTCTTATGCAATTTCTTTAAGGAAAGATGGAAGAAAACCTTGGTTTGGGGACAGAATTCATAGAAAGCATAAGACCGGAAAATAACACCCTGAAAAATTGGAATACACAAAATTTAAATGCCCTGTTTTTCAAAAGACACTGTTAAGAAAAGTGAAAACAGAAACCACGGATTGAGATGCCTTGTGTAAAACATGATAACCAGAATTCTCACACCTCAATGAGAGTTTTCCACTTGAAAAGGATTCAAACAGACATTTTGTCAAGGAAGATAAATGAACAGCAAAGGAGCCCACAAAAAGATGTTCAAAACCATTAGTAAACTTAGAACTATAAATTAAAGACATTAATGAGGGGTAAAGCAATGGCTGGGTGGTTAAGATTGATTTTGCAGAGGACCAGGATTTGGCTCGCAGCACCCACATGACGGCTCACAACTTCCTGTAACCTCCCGTTTCATGGGGATCTGACACCCCCTTTTGGCCCCACAGGCACTGCACATACTTCGTCTGCATACATCCATGCAGGCAAACGCTCATACACATAAAATAAATAATAAATATGATCAATCAAAAGCGAAGGGAGAGTCCAGAGTGTGGAAAGTAGGCGACAAGCGAAGTTGGATAAGAGCACTGAGTCCTATTGCCCCTCGGCACAGTGGGGTGAGGACAGTTGATGACGTCCTGTTAAACAGCTTATGAACAGCTAGAAGGGAGGAGCTTCAATTGTCTACACACAAAGGGGTGAAAAGAAGAGGGAGATGAGCCGGGCGGTGGTGGTACACGCCTTTAATCCCAGCACTTTAATCCCAGGCTGAGGCAGGCGGATCTCTGTGAGTTCAAGGCCAGCCTGGCCTACAAGAGCTAGTTCTAGGACAGGAACCAAAAAGCTATGGAGAAACCCTGTCTCGAAAATCCAAATAAATAAATAAATAAATAAAATAATAAAAAATAAAATAAATAAAAAAATAAGAAGAGGGAGATGTTAATACCCTCATTTGATGTATACACATTAATACACACTATGACATGTAAGGTTAACTGCATTTGACAGGACATAGAAGTGTAAGATGGACTCTGGCATGTCTGGGAAGAGTTATCTCAACATGTTAAACGCAGCGCTGCAGAGGTGCCCACTGCGGGTGGCAGAGCTTCCTGGCTGGGATCCTGGACTGCATAAACCTTGGAGGGCAGTTGAGCTGCATCCATTTCTTCTTTAAACTGTGAGCCCCCTCCACACAACCCTACCAAAGAGGAAATCACTAAAAAAAAAAAAAAAAAAAACCAAAACAGCACACACAAGGAGGTGATTCACCTTGGATAAAAGTTGGCATCACGAAGAGCAAGATTAAATTTTAAACAATTTAAGACAATTAAATATTTTATAATTTTTACTGGTACCTATATTAATGACATAAATGGAATCTTTTAAATTTAAATCTTTTAAAACGAAATCTTTTTAAAAAACTGTAATTCTCACAAAGAGTTGAATCTCAGTTTTGAGGGCCTAACCTGAGAATGTAGGGGCTGACACAAGGATGAGGAAGTCATGTTTTCTGCCCCATCTTCAAATCGCTGTAATTTCTGAATAGAATAAGAGTAACTGGAGCGGGGTTAAGAGTCCAGACGATGTGCTGTGGTTTCTCAATGTACTCTTCTGTTACTAAAGAAACTCTGGAGAAGCCACACCTGGATTTTTGGCAGGTGTTTGTTGCAGTCTTGTTTAATCTCTTGATGTTGCAATATAGTCATTTATAAAGCTCGTGGTAGGCAACCGTGTGATCCAGTTACCAAAACAAACAAGCAAAAAAATAAACAAAACGGCACAAAAAAATAACTTCAGGTCGTAAGTTCACAACTTTTTGTTAGGTCACATTCATAGCTTCCTGGAGCCCATGTGACCTGTGGGCCTTGAGTTGGGCACAGCTGGAGGACTCTTCTGGAAGCTCTGTGAAAGGGAGAAAGAATGGGATTTATTTTCTCAACTCCTGCATGTTCCACTCTGCTCACATTTCTCTCCAGGGGCTCCTGTAATGTGGCGCCACTCACCCTTCGATGCCACTGGGGAGGATGAACCCCATGTCCAAAAGTAGAAGCACAGCTTGGTGGAATCCGAAGCATAGCATGTGGGATCCGAGGACCAGGTCTCTGGCCGGTGTGCTACAAAGACAGTGAGCCTGCTTCCCCAAAGCGGGTCCTTGCAGGGAGCAGGAGGGATCTGGAGAGGAAACAGCAGTTTGAAGTGCTACAGCATAGGGTGTGGTGTGGAATGAGAAATAGAGACTGCAATTAAGAAAGACCGACCCCGGTAGGTGGGTTAACACATTTGAGAACTGGAAACGACAAGAGCCTTACAAGGAATTTCTCAGTGCTACATTCTGGGGAAGGGAACTGAGAAGGGAAGCTCACAAGAACTATATTGTGAAATGGATACCAGTGAGACGTCAGGAGAGGGAGGGAATGAGCAGTGGGTACACTGGGAAGGGATGAGTTTTTAAGAGTCGGTTTTGAGGTGAGGGGTGTGTGTGTGGTTGCATGTATGGATATGCATGTCTGTCTGTGTGTGGAGACCAGAGGCCAACCTGTGGGTCATCCTGAGACACTCTCTAAGCCTTGGTTTTTGAGACATCTCTCGGTTTTTCCTGGAGGTCTCTGGTTTAGTCTGACCGGCTGCCCAGTGAACCCCAGAAGCCCACTTCATCTCTGCATCCCCAGCAGTGGGATTGCAAACATAAGCAAACACCATTGTGCCCAGCGTTTTACATGGGTTCTGGAGATAAAAACCCAGGCCCTCACTCTTGGAAGAGATGTGTTCTACTGCCCGAGCTATCTCCCCAGCCCTCGATGCAGAGAGTACATTGTAAGTAATTTGGGTTTGATTTTCAGCATTTTAGTTATCAGTTACAATTTAAAATTTTTTCTCAAGCCCCTAAATTCATCTTATAAGTTCTACTTAATATTATAGTTCTGGTACACTTTATATAAAACAATATCTTCAGGAAAATAATAAAAATTAGACTGGTGACTGAAGGGAATTTGATATTCATTAATGTTAAGTAAATTTGATTGAATAGACTAATTTCATTTAGATGCTTTAAAAACATTTGTAAACTTAATAGATTTAATTTTTCTTTACAAAGTTAGAATAACCAAATGCAATAAAGCTTGCAACCGAAAAAACTAGTCTTTCTTGCGTGATCAGATAACTCGGTAATAACAAGTTCTCTTAACCATTTTAACACTGATTAAGTTAAATGGTATAACATCAAATCAAGCCAACATTTAATTTGGAATTATAGGCCAATTTATCATTTGCTTGAATATGCCAAATTCAATTCTATTTTGCAAGCATTTAAAATCCCCACCTTGTAGAGATTACCCTGGATGGAGACACGCTAATTAGTGCCAAGGGCTTAATGGGCTTTCTAACTCCTGTCATTCTGGGCTTAAGAAATACTTAACCTACGAAGCTTTACAGTGGTGTTCCCATGAGTTCCTAGGTGCTGCTGATGCTGCTGGGACCATCTGAGCTTGCTTTTTATTATTGGGATACCACCATGACCAGAAGCAACTCGAGGAGGAAAGGGTTTATTTCAGCTTACACCTTACAGACCATCACTGAAGGAAGTCAGAACAGGAACTCAAGGCAGGAATCTGGAGGCAGGAGCAGAAGCAGAGACCGTGGAGGAATGCTGCTTACTGGCTTGCTCCACATGGCTTGCTCAGCCTTCTTTCTTATACTGTCCAGGATAGGGACTTATGGGTGATACCATTCATAGTGGACACAACCCTCTCATATCAAACATTAATCAAGAAAATGTCCCCATGTTCTTGCACACAGGATAATCGGATGGGGACATTTTCTGAACTGAGGTTCCCTCTTCCCAGATGACCTGCACCTCTATTAAGTTGATCTAAATCTAACCAACCCAGAGACAGACATTTTGCAGAGGGACCTCAGGCCTGGAACCACTTGTGCCTACAGTCCTCTTCCTGTAACATGGACTGACATGCCGAGACCCCATATCAGTCGAGCTTTTCTGGAGGAACAGAGCTCGTGCAATGATACACATCACAAAAGGCATTTACCATGACAGGGGCTGGGCAGTACCCTGATTGGCTGTCTGCACACCCAAGAGGCTGAGAACCCAGTAGCTGCCCAGTGCACAAGGCTGGGGTTCTTCAGCATCCTCAGTCTGGCACTGAGGCCTGGAGGAGTCCTGGAGGGCAACTGGGAAGAGGGAAGCCAGAGGAGCTGGGTTCCATATCGGCAACAGATGGCCACGGCAGGACAAACTCACTTTCCAGAAAGAAGAGAGGCTGCGCAGGCAAAGGCAGCTTTGTTCTGTCCCAGATTTCTTTATATTTTCCTGTTTTAGGTGGGTGCTACATTTGGGAGGAGTAGGAGAAGATGCCCTCACAAACCGACCAGAAGCCTGGGTGTCTCCTAGTCAATTCCAGAACCAACCCATCACAGACTCCCAAGTCCACACTCTTTGTGTAGGCTTGCTGTCCCAGCTAGGAATATTTGCCCACATAGCGCTTCTGGGTAAGCTCCTTACATCCTGACTACTTGAGTATTTGAACTCTGTATTCTCCTGGCAGCTGTCCATCTACTAACTCTGAGGCCCATCTGAACACATCCCCCTTAATGATATTGGCAGAATCTGTTCTTCTAGCTTTTTTGTTAGCTTTAGGCTTGCAACATGCCTGAATGTCAGAAATAAAGCTGGATATATTTAGACAAATCAATCTGCAGAGCACCAAACAGAACGTGTTAAACAGAAAAGTGTCAGATTATCAAAATAAATGATAAATATTTAGAAGACCTTGACTGAAAAGACTTATTTTATTTGTGTGTACACATACACACCTGCACACACTTGAGTGTCCATTTATGCACCACGTGTGTGCAGTATGCTAGAAGACCAGAAGAGGGCATTGTAACCCCTTGAGCTGAAGTTACAGGTGGCCGTGAGCTGCCTGATGTGGATGCTGGGAACTGAACTCTGTCCCCTGTTCTTGACTGCTGAGCCATCTCTCCAGCCACAGACTTCTTTTTATTTGCGGCAGGGATTTACTATAAAACCCTGACTTTCTATGTAAACCAAACTGTGCTCAAATCAAAGAGATCTACCTGCCTCTGCCTCCAGAGTGGTGGGAATAATGTCCTGGGCCAGCACACCTGTTGTGTAAAACACCTTTAATTTTTTATTTAAATATATTTCTAAAAGAAAAGAAGAATGATGGGAATAAAATATTACAATATACCAATTAAATCTAAGTGATCCCTGGTTGTTTAAAAATAAAATATAAATGGCTGGAGAGATGGCGAGTAGTTAACAAGACCTGTTGCTCTTGCAGAGAACTGGAGTCTACATTACCACCTCGGGCAGCTGACAATAACCTCTAACTCCTACTCCATGGAACCCAAACCCCTCTTCTGGCCTTCAGCGATATGTACACACACATACACATACCAGCCGTCCTACCACCCATTATCACACACACACACACACACACACACACACACACACACGTGCACAAATAATAAAATCTTTACAATAAAACATCAAAAAGTAGAAAGAAAAATACACTGACAAATATATAATGGACACAGGATGCATGGCTAGAATGACAAGGTAAAGGTTTTAGTAATGTACATGGGAAGGAGAAAAAGACAAGCATTCCTGAGCAAATTAGGAGCATGGGGACCATGGGAAAGGATAGAAGGGGAGGGGAGGGAAAAAAGACGGGAGCAGAGAAAAATTTATGGTTCAATAAAAATAATCAAAAATAGAGGGAAAGGTTTCAGTAATGGGCTGGAGATTAAGAATACTGGCTACAGTAGACACAGTTGATGTCCCCCCCCGCATCCTGTCTGCCCACGCAAGGTCACCTGCAGTCTTCATCGAGGGGACAGCCTCTCTCAGACATGTCTTTTCTATGCCCATGTTTTCTCCCTGTACCATGAAAACTTGGAAAAAACCATGGAAGTTTGGATGCGTTAACACCAGGGGCAGCTTTTAGCAATGAGGAGGTTAAGTTCCTGCGCCTTGTTTTCTCAGAGAGATTTGCCCCGGGTGGGCATCCTCAACAGTGCCCGGCTCCTTGCTGCTCCTTATGGCTTTTGTCTCTCTTGGCTTCTCACTTTCCCATGACTTCTGTGTTTCTTGATATCCCTTCAAAAATGCCTGTGCCCACCCTCTTATTTTGAGGATGACTTTCTGAAGACTATAAATGAGACACTAATTAACTTTAAATTTTTAATGTAGCCGTGCTTGCTACCATTTAAGAGTCATTACCACAGTAACACAGCTAGAACTTGTAGCCTTCAAACACGTATAGAATGAAAGAAGTTTAAAAAACCTTAAAATTAACAACTATGAGAAAGCAGTGGAAAAAAATAGACAAAAGGAGGAACAAATATTATATTTTACAGATCCTAAGATGACCTTGATTGTAGAATATGCCTGATTTCTTTATGCAGCCAATAAGGAAAGAAAAAGCTGGTAATTACATGAATTATAGGAAGCATTCTAATTTCAAAGATATGAAAATGTGTGTCTTATGATTGATGAAATTTAATGGCACAAAGAAAGATTATGGAAATAAATATACTCAATAATCATAATTAACAACATCAAGGAGCTAAATAACGTAGGAGATCAGACTGCTAAGTGGAGCGTGCCTAGCAGATCCACTCTGTTGTTCAGAAGGGATTACTATGAACGCGGATGGCAGGACGGTCACACAGGAAGAAAGAAAAGAAGATGAAAGTAAGCAAATGCAGCTGGATCAAGCTACCGCTACCGTCACCGCAGGATGGGGAAGGCTCTCTCCACCACCAAAGGAAAAATTGACTCCTTGATGGAAAAATTTCAGTTCATGAGAAGCTATGATGTTATGTTCCTACGGATTATAGAAATAAAACAGCCTCAAAATATACCAAGGTGGCTGGATGTGATGGCTCATGCTCTTAACCCCAGCACTCAGGAAGCAGAGGGGTAGATGGATCTCTGCGAGTTCAGGGCCAGCCTGGTCTACAGAGCAAGTTCTAGGACAGCCAGGGATATGCACATATATATATATATGAAGGAAGAGAAGAGTTAAATAGAAGAAAAAAATCTCAAATTTGCAATATATTTTTATCTTAATTTTCATAGATCAAGTAAATAGAAATCCATAAGCCTTTGGAAAATATTATTGTAACCATAATTTACTAAACACATATTGGAACTTCGACTCCCAAATCTAAAATATAGGCTTTCTTCAGCCACACAGAACAGTTGTAGAAATTGGGCATATGTTAAGCCGGGGAATAAAATCCATAAATGCTATTTAAAAAGAAGCAGTCAATACTATACAGCGTCTCTGACTCTGGGGCAATTAAGTTAGAAAGCATAGCCAACAGAACACATAAACACATTTGGAAATTTAAAAACAACATTCCTAAGTAGTTTGGGGGTGTGTGTGGTCAAAGACAATATTGTAAGGAACATTAGAGAACATTCTATGTCAGAGAAAATAAACTGCTGTGGCAAAACTCAACAGGTGCAGAGGAAGCAGGAAGTTTAAAAATATTTATAACCTGTGTTCTCAAGGAAGCCTGAAAATCTCTATTTGTTTGCAATTATCTCTAAGGTTTTACTACCAGCACAAGACAGAAACACACCTTCGGAGCCCAGTGTGCCTGCACAGAGTCCAGCTGCTACCGCCAGGGCATTGAAAGCCCCTTCAAGAGCACACTAAGCAGCCACAGATACTTAATCTTACATGCTGATGCCAGTTACTCCAGAGACAGCATCATGCTGACATTCAGCCCACGTGACGTTACTACCCAGAGCACCTGCTGCCTCTGTGTCGGCCTGGAACACTACACCCAGGCATGGTACCGTGTCAATCATTTTTGTAAGAATAATGGGCAGGTTCTTGTTTCGTGTTTCAGCAAGTTAAGGGCATATTCTTCTGCTTTCTCAAAATAAGACAGTTTTAAAAGATTGGGTCTTTGAGGGACCTTTTAAACACATGTGAAACAAAAAAAATTAATTATACACAGAACACCAACAGCATTGGATAGTACTAAAACCACCCCCACCCCACTTTCTCTCTCTCTCTCTCTCTCTTTCTCTCGTCTGTATATGTGTAAGATCTGTATTTGTGTTCACATGTGTGGCTATATCTGTGTATGCAAGCACACATGCATGTGGAGGTCTGGATGACTTGGGGTGTCTTCTGGCATACCCGGGGGTCTCCTGTCTCTGTCTGCTGGTTGCTGGTATTATAGGAGCGCTTCCATGGGTTCTGGCTGTGCAAACTCTGTTTTTCACACTTGCATGGCAAACCCTTCACCCACTGAGCCATCCCCAGCTTCTGCTGGTTACTATATGTCATATTGAATATGACTGCTCTCATTCGACACGCTTAGAATGAGAGCAATCATGCTCTCTGCCTCTCTCAGGCTCCCTCCCCTCCCTGTCTTACTTATTCTTTCACTCCACCGAGGCTTCTATCACTAAAACTGTCTCTGTGTGGTTCAGTAGAATGTGATTCTCAAGCAGAAATCTAATTGATGTATGCAGAGGATCTTGATTTCTTGGCTTTTATTCATGGTCATATTCCACACATATGGCTGACCCTCTCATAGGTCCACCCCTATCATTTTGGGATTTCTTTTCTAACATACAACTTCTGAGCTTAATATCCAGGATTAGCAAGCTTCAAGACTCCTTGTACATCAGTGTACTCCCATGGCTCGCAGCTCTGGTAGCTCGGTGACTCAGGTGGCTCAGGTAGCAGTGCTAATGACCCTTTGACTCTGAAATGCTTTTGTGGATTTATGCTAAGGCTCTTCTTCCAGAGGGTGAGTTGAGAAACCGGGATTCCACGTGGGCCTGAGACCACCCTTAGCATCCTCTTAATGTTCTAAAAGTGCCCAACAGCCCACACTCCCACCCAACTGCCCGCTTTCCCACACAACTGCCCTTGCCCCCACCCAGCAGCCCCCCACCCCCATGCAGCAGCCCCTGCCCCCACCCAGCAGCCCACACTCCCATCTCCCTTGTCTGCATTACTTCCATCTTTCACAGGAACTCAGATGCTCACTACCCAGGAAGCATGCCTAGCCTTGCTGGTCCTGGTTCCTGCATTTGAATCAATAAGTTTCTCTTAAAACAATCCCACTTAAAATGTTCACACAAGCTCTAGTCTTATACAGTATCTTGATGTTTGTCCCTCCACCCCTTGAGCTGGTATTTTGTACCTAGACTTCTACCCCAGCCACTTCACTTAGATTTCTGGCATCAATCCCCTGGCATTTAGCCTTGGGAATTGATGATGAGGTCTTCGGTCCTTTTGATTCTTGGTCCTTTGTAGAAAAAGAACACATTTTTCATCTCTGAAAGCTTTTGAAAATTTTCTTTATCCTAGAGATACAGAAATGTCACTGGTATGTATCTGAGTGTGTGTCATTTTAGAAATTCTCTCTGCTTAATATTTTATGGGCTCTTTAAACCTACAGAGTGAGATTCTTGGTTATTATTGCACAATGATTTCTCTTCCCTCTTGAACCACCATGTTTGACCATTCTGTCCTTCTGAGGGTTCGAGAAAAACACCTGGCCCCATTTTGCTCTCCTAAGAATATTTTTGAAAAGTGGGTTTAGTGGCTTGTTGTAGTCCTGGTGGTAGGAACAGGAGATGCTCCCACCCTCCTCCACACTTTGGGCTCCAGGAGGAATGTAACACACCACAAGCAGATGTCAGTTCAAGTCCCCTCTTGACATCTAGGATGATGCTGGGATCCAGATGCAGGGATTTCATCCTCTTCCCTTTCTACTCAGGACAAGAAACAGACTAATAAGGTGAGGGCTCTCTAGTTTCCCCACCAGGGTTCAGCCCGGCCACACTTCACGCTGAAGTACTGAGAGAGACAGGGATCAGTGTTGGCTTTGGAGGATGGTGCCCAGCTATCCTAATAGAGGCATTGTTCTGCTGGCCCCAGGCTTGAGGAAAGAGGCAGCAAACAGAAGCTGAGGTTCAGAGATAAGGAATGAGTCAACAGTGAGTAGAGCTGAGCTTCCCCATGGAGTAGGTTTCCAGCCCTGAGTGCAGAGCAGAGAAGCCTTGGTCCTCTCGTGTCCTCATAGGGTATAGAGTGTGCAAGCATGGACATAGCATCGATGCTTGAGATAAGACAACTGCCTGAGGATAATCCCCCAACCTAAGGCAGGGCCCTGGGAACCCTAGGAAGGGTAAGGGGGAAAAAAAAAGGCCTGGTCCCCACTCGACCTAGGAGTCATCGGGCACCCCTCTGTTCCCAGGAGAGAGGGATTGCTTCACCACTCGAGAGGAGGGTCTCTCCTTGTCTCAGTCCCTTCTCCTTTGCTCTGACACCATGGTTGACTCTGACTGGTGCTCTCCACTTGATAGCTGCCTGCCTTTGTATGGGAGGGGGAAGGGGATCTGTTGGGAGCTGTTTCCCCCTAGAGATCATTGCAGGAACCATCGCCCTGGGGAGACTGTGGGGAACCCCACACCCATGGTTGTACTGGGATTGGTTCTGTTGCCCCACACCCAGTTGAAGCTGTTAATGGAGAAAAATAAAATAAAAAATAAAAAAAAGATAACTGCCTGTGGGGAGGTACGCTTGGTACCCCCCAAATGGCAACTTTTGAACAAGTAGCTCAGACATTAAGGTTATTGAACGATGGTGATTCTTTCAGGCATAGGTAGCAGTGCCCTAGCTTCTCACAGATTGTCATGGCTCATCAAACAGGGGAGGGTAGATGCTGTGGTTTTCCTGGAGAACTGCGAAAGGACACAGCTCAGTAAGTTATAAGCATACTTTACGGAATCAATAGCAGACATCACAGTCTGGACTGGGCTGTCAACTAGCATGAGTGACAATTTCCAAAATTACTAGGTGAGACCATGAGGAGGATGAAGGACATTAGACAGCAGGAAATCCAGAAAAATGCTACTGTGTGGGACAGTGTTCACATGTAACCTTATCTCAAGCCAGTGATTGAGGCCAGGAATCATGGATAGTATCCATTGTGTTTAAGAAGGATTGAGTAACCTATTCCCACGTAGAGAACAGCGTTCATGCACACAGCAGCACAGAGACCGGACGCAAAGAGCCTGGGGATAGAAGAGCTTCACTGCTGAGAGACCCTATGTCAAAAAACAAACAAACAAACAAACAAACAAAAAGAGCTTCACTGAAGTGAGGCAGAGAGCCTGCGGGTTGGTCGGGTATGGAAGCTGGCATAATTTCCAAAGCTTCCGCTAGGTGGCGGTGTTGGTCAGTCCACAAGTCAGCAAAGCATTCCAGGCATCCTCCCTTTGGGCTGAGAAGAAGGTGGTGAGAGCCCTAGGTTGAGTGAGGTTTGCCAATGACAAGCCTTGCTCCCTTCTCCTCTGCTTCACGCCTTTATGGACAGCTAGGCGAGCACAGAATCTGCTCCCAGAACCTCTGAAGCCATTCATAGTGTCTAATTTCTTCCATCTACCACCTAAAAACAAGAGAGAGCAGCCTGGGTCCGATCAGTGGGGTCTAGGACCGCAGTTACTGCAGCGCTCCGCAGCCCAGGAGATCGGGTTCAAATACGTAAGTGTGGTTTTGGAAGGACCTCTCCTGCTGCAGATTGGCCACACCACCCCGCTTAAATTAAGCTTCTTAATTCTGCCGTGGCAGGTTTTTGTACTCGGAACCAGGCATGGCTTCTTTGGGATGTACTCCCTGACCCACTTAGGGAGATTTGATCACTATTGACTTTCTGCCATTGCTTTACCTAATCCAAATAGTCAGGGATTTGGGTCGAAGGTGGCATGACGGCCAGGAAGCCAGAACTGCACACGCATTTTCCCTAATCCCCTACCAGAGCAGTCAGGACTCTCTTGCTTGTGACAGAAATCCAATTAAGTATATCCTAGACAAAAAGGAAGTGCTACTGGCCTCAGGATGGTTGCCGGTACAGCTGGAGGCTTTGGATAAGCAGGATCACAGGATATTTCTGGAACATTCTTGCAGATCTCTCTATTGCTTTGAGTCCTCTGTCTCTAATAGAAGATTGTGTTTTTCTCTGGTAGGACGCATGAATTCTGGGTACTGTGTGTGCCCTCTTTATTTAATTTTGAAAAGTTTTCAGAATTTCATATGTGGGCACAATGTGTTTTTATTGTATCCATCCCTATCCCTCTAACTCCTCCCATCTCAAATTCCCTTCCTCTTCTATAACTCTCTCTCTCTCTCTTCCGAGTCTGCTTAGTATCACCCATACACGCCTGAGAGTGGAGCCGACCAGTTGAATATGAACATCCTATCAGGGGTCTTGTCTGTGAAGAAAATGCATTCCTTTCCCCTTAGCAGCTGTTAACTGCCAGCAGCTCTTCAACTAGGCGTGGGACCTTGTGAGATCCCCCCCCCCATACTGGAATATTGGCTGATGTGGTCTTCAGTAAATCTTGTGCAGATAGCCACATTGTTCAGATTTATGGGTACAACATCCCATCATATCTAGAAGACACTGTGTGGCAGCAATCATTCTGGTCCTCCAGCTCATACAGTCTTTCTGCCCCTGTCTTCCTCTAAGTTCCCTGGTCCTTGAATCTAGAGGTTTGTTATAGATGCCCCACTAGGGACGAGCACTCTGCAGTCATGTATTCTCTGCATCTTCAACAGCTGTAGTTCTCTGCAACAGCCTCCACCTGCTGCAGAAAGACACGTTTTTGATGAGGGGTGAGGGCTGCGCTTATCAGCGGGTATAAGGACTGGTATTTAGAAGGTAGTTGGCAACTGTAACAATTTATGAACTTATCTCTTAACAGCCCAGAGATAATCAGGTTTGGGCAGTGGAAGGGCAATAGGACAGGCAGCAGTGTATGTGTGTGTCCTTGCAACTTAGGTACGTAATAGACATATATTCATAATGACATATGGATATGCATACACATAATGTAATGGACATATATTCATAATGACATATGGATATGCATACACATAATGTAATGGACATATATTCATAATGACATATGGATATGCATACACATAATGTAATGGACATATGTATAAAAAAGAGAGGCAGAATTAAGTCAAAGTGTCTTTCTTACCAGATAGCTCAGTGGCAGGCAACTCCTAATCTAAGGCTCTAAAGTAAGCCCAGGCTTAGGTTGGCGATCCAGGAAGGGCTTGAGCTTCTATACTCAAAGGTCACAGGCTAGGAACCACCATGTAGAAAAGGGAGGACAGAATTGTAACCACAGGAGGAAGGGATTTGGTGAAGCCACCCATACCACTAATAACATCAAGTTGCTTGAGTCCTCAGTGACAGGATCTATGTAATGTTTTGTGAGCCCCTAATGGGCATGGCACTGCCACAATGAAGGGGACCCAGTAACCAGTAAGGTTCACCATTTAAAGCACCCCAGCGAGGCGACAGGTCCTTCTTGGTGGTGACGGGGGTGAGGAAAGGGTGGACTCAGTGGTAGAAGTTTTCACTCTACATCTGCCCATGTGCAAGTTGTTAGCCAAGAGCTGAGGTTCACAGTCAAACAGGAAGGCAGGGCTGCCCAGTGGAGAGCCGAGAGGGCATTAAGAAGAAGCCCCAGGCTGGCCACTGGCACTTACCACTGAGGTTTACACATACATTAATGGGCAGTTCTGCTGCTAACCTTGGGAGCTTCTGAAATGGATAGAATAACAGACCTAAATTCACAGGCACCAAACACTGATCCCTATTCTGTTTCTCACCTGAAATCACCTTTACCCCTGCAGAAACGCCTGGTGCTCTAGATCAGCCGAAGATAGCCGTGGGCCACAGGTAGATTGGTGTGCAGGGGCAGCGCGAGCATCTCTTCCTCACCCTCTCCCCTTTCTCTCTTGATGGGGGGAACAGAAAAGACTCCCTTCTTTTGGGGGATACTAATCCCCAGTGGAAATTGGAAGCCAGAAATAACTGATTTCCTTACTTTTCCTTCATCCTGTCTGATTAGAGCCTCGTTGTGATGAGTCTGCCCATTCTGAGTCCCAACCCTGGGTCCCCACTCTTCACCCCTCCCACCCCTTGCTGTCCAGGAGGCTGTTGCTTGAGAACTGTATCACTGAAATGATCATTGGCTTTCTTGGCACGGGTCCAGCCAATGGGAGCTGTCGGCCGCTGCAGACACTAAGGCAGATGAAGTGGTGACCCGGGAAATTAAGGTACGCAGAAAGAAGAGAAGAAAAAATCTGGGCTTGTCACATTGGAATGCCAGTGATGACTGTCAATATAGCTGCCAATCATATATTCTAGGTGCACTGAAGACTGTATTTCATAGTCCCTTGTAGTTGGACAGGAGCATAAAACCAATCCAGGCAGTGCGTTATGAGTGGAAAGGACTAGGAGTGATGTGTTTCTATTTGAAGTGAACACTTAATGCTGGTAAACACTTCTCCAGAATGTTCTTTCTGGGGTTATTACCTGACAAGTTCAAAATAGTAAGTGTTTCACCGGCCTGTTCCCCAGAGTGAATGCAATGAGATTACTCTAGTCAGCTCACTGTGGACATGGAACATGAGCAAAAGTAAACCATTGGAACACCAAGAGCCAGAGTTGGCATTGGCATAACCTAGCCTATCATTGTTGAGAAAGTATTTTTAAGACAGTAGACACCCAATGAAATCACTGAATTAATTGTACATGTGCTTTTCCCTAAGCCTCTTAGAAGCTCCATGGAAACTATAGTCCTTGCTGGTGATGATACTCGGTGTGCATGCCATACTCCTGTTATACATATGCATGCAGACATACTGTTCTCAACATCCTTGAAGTTGTAGAGTCCGATAACTGCTTGACCGCAGTCTTTGCTCATCGGACCCTAAATGACTTAACTGCCCAGCATCAGTCCCACTGCCTGTTTCCTTTCTCAGTTTCCTAACAGTGTCAGATCTGTGATTCTGCTGGGGAAGCAAAAGACTCCAGGGTTGCAGTTGAGAAAGACTTTTTTATGAAGGAGTTGTGATATCCAAAAACCATTACAGAAATCAAAGATTGAAGTTTTGAGTTACACTTGGCACACTGACCCCGCTGAGAGCCCTGCCCTCTCCATATACAATGGGGTTAGCCCACAAGGACTCATTATAGCCTCAGCCTCTCTCATAAGCTAATATTCAAGGGTGAGCATCCCCTGACTTTACGAAAGACAGTTCAATGCAAGCTGAGAAATGATCCAATCTCATTTCATTTTATGGTCCTAGACTGGTCCCACACTGAGACCGTAACCTTTAAAAGCAGTGTTTGACTCCTCAAATCTCTGAATGAACTCACTTGATCCACCACGGTTATACTCTAATAGTAGATGGTATTTCTAGGGGACTCTGGCATGTCAGTCATCCCCTCCAATCACAGAGTTCCTCAGAGTAGAAGACACAGTAGCCAAATGGAAACCCACACATTTCCTCCCAGTACTTACTCTTGGCCAAAGCTCTGCAGATGGTCCAGAGGTGCGGCTGCCATCTTTCAAGATGGCTCTCAGTGGTACCATATTACTCTTGGGTGGTTCCCCTCCCATTTTAAACTGTGTGACCAATAAATAGCTTGAGACAATTTGATGGACTGTCACTATTAAGCGATTTTATTTTATTTATGTGTATGTGTGTTGTCTACACATGTGTATAAGAAGTGGGTGTTTAATATCCTGGACCTGGACTTAGAGGCAGTTGTGAACCACCCATTGTGGGTGCTGGGAACTTACCTGTGATCTGAACAGTTGAGCCATCTCCCCAGTCCCATTTATGAAAATATGTTATAAAAGATATTCAAGTTGTCCCATTTTGCTTACTTACCCTTGGGGAAGCCAATGGCCACATGTGTTGACCATCAGGGAGTGCTGTGGTGGGTCCCAGAAGGGAACAATCTGAGCCTACACCCTTTCCAATCGCCTGGGAGGAGGCAAGTCTTCCAGTAACCGTGGGAATGCCTTGATGTTGATCCTCTAATCCGGAATGGTTGACAGCTTAGCTGTAACCTCCAGAGCCACCAAAGGAGCCACTCCCAGATTCCAGAACACATGTGCCTGGATAGTCAGTAAGGAGAAACAGTGTGAGTTAATGCCTGTGCTCTTAAGGGGCTCAATTTTGCAGCGTTGTGGCTGTCTTATCCAAGACTCATGTTGAAATCTAATCCCCATTATGAGCTATTAGGAGGTGGGACCTCGTTGAAGTGTTTAGTGCCCTGCCTTCATGCATGGATTAATCCATTCATGCAATTAGAGGATTAATGGGTTATCTGGAGAGTAGAGCTAAGGTAAAAGCCAGTTTGACTGGGTCCCTGGCACATACTCCGTCTCTTGATACTTGACACCCTGTGCTACCTTAAGATGTGTCAGTGTGAAAACCATAGTCAGACATGGCCCCTTGGGCCAGCACTGCGAGCCAAAGAAAGTCTCGTTCCTTTCTATTTACCCTATATGTAGTATTGTGTTATTAGCAACTGAAAACACAGTAAGACCACACGATTATGAGAAGCCAATGACTCTCTGAATCCTGGGACCTTCTCAAACTTCTGGTGCTTAAAACTGCCTTGGAGTGTGACACAGTCTGCAGCCCTACCTGTGTAACAGCACCGGGAGCCATGGCCCCAATACCAAGTCAAGATGACTATCAAGTCTTTATTTATTTATTTATTTATTTTTTTTTTTAGGCACAGGGAAGAAGAAGGCAGAAATAGGTAAATGAGCAGGTCTGTGATCAGAAGAGGGGGAAGACTGGAGTTAAGAGTGTATACTGCTCTTGCAGAGAACCTGAGTTCAGTTCCCATTACCCATGCTGGGCTGCTCACAGCTGCTTCTAACTCCAGCGCCTGGGGATCCAGCACTTTTCTGGCCTCCACAGCCACTCCACTCATTTGCACACACCCTCCCATCACATCTAAGGTTCCATGTTGGTCTGATGGATATGTTTTCTCACTGGCAAAATAAAGTATCTATAAACAAGAGGTGTGTTTAGAACAATCTCACCAGGCAGAACTGATCACTTAAGAAATGGCATGCTCTGCTGGCTCAGGGACTTACAGACACAGAGCTCCCCTTAAGTGTAAACAGAGATTGCACGTTTGTTTCTCAACCGCGCAGACTTGAATAATCACACAAAAACTATATTAATTATAACACTGCTTGGCTAATGGCTTAGATAGCTTTTATATCTTTAACTAATCCATTTCTATTAATCTATCATCACAAGGCTGTGGCCTACTCGTAAGGTTCTGGTGTCTTTCTCCTTTGGCAGCTACATGGCGTCTCCTTGACTCTGCCTACTCTCTCTATATATCACTGCTTGGATTTACCACCTGCCTTTATTCTGCTCTGCCATAGGCCAAAGCAGCTTTTTTCTTAACCAATGGTAATAAAACTTTCAAAGCATACCGATGGGAATCCCACATCACCTTAAGGAAGTCCCCTTCGCATAGAGCCAAACATATGGCATGGAAAACAATAATGACTATTGTTTTATTATTTAATGTTTTACTGGTATTTTTTCAGTTGAAAGAAAAATGAGAATGTGTCACAAAGAAAGCCAATGATTCTTGGATCCCAGAAGTGGGCATGGGGGTGGGGTAAATGAAACCAGGCATTCTTATGTTTCACTGTGACTGAACCATCTTTAAAATTTATAATCCCTATGAAAATCAATAAGTGTCCTTTTAAAAGAAAAAAGGGATTTTTAATTGTGAGTCTTTGTGTGTAGGTATGTGCCCATTGGGGCAATTGCCCACAGGGGCTAGAAGAGGGCACCTGATCCAGTGGAGTTCAGGCCGTTGCCAGCCGCCCCATGTGGGCACTGGGCACCAAGCATGGGTCCTCTACAAGAATGGTGCGTGTTCTTCCGCTGAGCCACGGATCCAGGTCCTGGTTTTCATCTTAATGGTCTTTCCTCTTTGTATTTGGCCTGGGTCTAAAAAAGCCTGGGTTAAAACCGGTCTTGCTGAACATAGCAGACAACGAGGACTACTGAGACCTCAAGAACAATGGCAATGGGTTTTGGATCCTACTGCACCTATTGGCTTTGTGGGAGCCTAGGCAGTTTGGATGCTCACCTTACTAGACCTGGATAGAGGTGGGTGGTCCTTGAACTTCCCACAGGGCAGGGAATCCTGATTGCTCTTTGGGCAGTCGAGAAAGGGGGATTTGATTGGGGGAGGGGGAGGGAAGGGGGGCGGCGGTGGGGAAGAGACAGAAATCTTTAATAAATAAAATAAATAAATAAATTAAAAAAAAGATAAAGTCAAAACTCTGCTACCAACAATGAAGACCTAATTATAGTTCCTTGAGACTTTTGAGTAGATGCAGGCTTTTTTATCTTTCCCTGCCCTCTAGCTGTTCTTACCCAAGACATTTTTATACAACCCTAGGTGTACAAGTGTCTTGGTTTGGTTTCTATTACTGCAATAAACACCATAACCAAAAGCAACTTAGGGAACAAAGAGTTTATTTTAACTTACAGTTTATTTTGCCTCCAAGACTCTGCCTTAAAGAGAAGTTAGGCCAGGAACTCAAGGCAGAGACTTGCAGGCAAAATACGTATAGAAAACAGACATACAAATGAAAGATTTACTGACAAAGAATCATATGGATTTAGTTTAGTTATGGATATGCAGCATGTGTCTGAGTCTGTGTTTATACACTTGAGCGTAAAGCCTGTGCAGGTCACAACAGGAAATGATATCCTCTGGAGTCAGAAGTTACGGGCTATTGTGAGTTGCCTGACTTGGGTGCTAGGAATAGAGAGAACCTGGGCCTTCTGCAAGAGCAGTTTGTGCTCTTAACCACTGAGCCATCTCTCCAGATATTTATCTCTCCTAGATATTTATTTCAAATCCAGAGATATCTGTCTAGATGTGGCAAACACTCGTAGCACCCCTCCCAGATCCTCTTCCTCTTTCCAGATCAGTGTGTGGGAGTCTAACTTCCATCCCCCAATTCCTACCACTTTGCCTGATGACTTCCTCTTTTCCCATCATCACTATGATGTCATAAACATGGACACCCTAGTCCCTTCCACCAGTAACTCATGGGAGTTGCTACTCCCAGTCTTGACTCTTGGATGGGATAACTGCCAGGCACATTGGTTGCAGTTCTCAGAATTCTACAGTAGAATTAAGCTTCAGGGACCCATGGTGGCAAGAAATATACTCTTTACTGTTTGGTACTATCTCTTCTAATTTATTTCCTGTCCATTATTTCCTGGGATCAGGCACTTACATCTTTGTTTGGGTTCCTTGCAGACAGATGCAGAGACAAAGACGTGGGGGTTGTTTGCTTCTTGTAACTAATCCCTGTGCTATACCTCAGTTAGTTTTGCATATGTAAATTCAATGTTATTGGCTAGAGAGTGGCCTTATCTTTGATGACAGAGGTTCTGACACTCAGATATCCGAGCTAAACACTGGTAATTGCCAATAACTCTCAGAGGAGCTCTTGAACTTTAGACTTAGGTAAAGACAAGAGTGGTTTTACAAAGTGCAAACATCTTATAATGTGCAGAGTCATTTATATCTGGAACAAGTGGGCATGAATAATGTGGCTTCACAGAGATTCTTTTAAGTTTATTTTGCAAACACAGAGCAAGATACAGACACATGGGGGCAGGGCCGTTGTCAGTCCTTCATTTCAAGAAACCCATGTATCCTGTTGAGAAAGAACTCCTTCCTGGGTAGTGTAAATGTCATCCCCCTCTTTAGGTCCCAAAGACAAAGTCCTTCCACTAAAGGTCACGCTGGGGAAGGGAACCAGTGAATTTACTGGGCTTACTTGCCAAACTTGGGTGAGGGTCTCAGGCAGGAGCATGGCTGACCCCACAGCAGCTGCCCTGGAAAGCCTTCATCATGGATCATGTGATTTCCCCATAGCTGCACAGATGGACATCTCCCCACTATCACCCTCGGCCTATGTACCCCAGCACCTTCCCCACATACCAGAGGCCACATGCGGTTAGGGCAGAACTGCCCACAAATAAATAGCAGTTGCTGCTACATCTCAGGTGTAGGTCCCCAAAGCTCTCCTTCTTTATGGGAACAGCAGCCTTCAAGAAGTCCACTCCTGATGGCCTCTTGCATGAACTGATAAGAATGCTGGCTATTTTGCTCCAAGCACTGTATTCTACAACACTGTATTCTTGAAGGGTTCTCTTTCCTTTCTATGCTCTGCACTATTGGTGGATCTGTTTTGTGCTCCAGTGGGTCCGTTATCCGGTGCAGAGCTGCATCAGAACCTCTCGGTCCAGATGGACCTTGCACACACAAATGATCACAGGACAGAACACTTCATTCAGCACGACCCTCACCCCTTCCTCTGAAGTTCTGCTTATCTGTGGCTCACCATCACAGACTTATGTGACCTGGAATACAACACTTGGGGAAGTAAAGTCTCCTTTTTAATTGAAAACAAATTCCTGTTGGGCTGTCCTCCCTAGATGTCCTCCCCATGCTTCAGGGGATTAATGGACACTTCAAGCAAATAAATGTCATAGGAAAAGGAACCAACGCGTGAACCCAGATATCGATCAGAATTAAGAAACTATCTTGCCCAAGTTAGAATGGCCACCCAAAACAATAAATGCTGCTTAGGATGTATAAATTGAGAACTCCTCTTTTTTGATGGGAATGTAAATTGGTGCAGCCATATGGAGAATAATGTAAAAGTTCCTTAAAAGCAAAAGGGAGAAATGAAACTAAGCCAGTGCATGCTCTAAAAACGCCTTCTGAGTATACAGTGAAGGGAAACCCAGGCAGCAATCAGCAGACCAGACACTGCTGAGGAAAGACATGGCTTGTTCTGAAGTCAAATATGGGTAGCCATGGCCCAGAAACCCAGATTTCAGTCTCCCTAAATACCATGCTCCAATGATGTAGCATTCCACAAACTCTCTATACTAACGGGATAAAGAAGTGCATAAATCCAGACACTTTCCAGACACAGTGGGGGATGAGGATATCGGGTAGGTGGATCACAGCAAGACAGGAGAACTGTGCTATAGGCCACTGATGCTGTGTGATAGCATTCTAAGATCTGTGGCAGGTAGTAAATTGGGCTTTTATTAGTCGAGTGAAAAAGTTTTTTTTTTTTTGTTTTGTCCATAAAGATGGTAGACCTGTTTTTCTTTGTCCAGCATAGGGTGGGGTTGGGGCTTATTTTGTGGATTAGATATAACCCAAGATAAAAAGTATTGACCTGCAACAATCCTACATCCACATCACTAAAGTCCTAACCAGTTCAATGGCCTTTGCAGACCCGGCGTCTTCTCAAACATTCTTGTTCACAGTATTTACGTATAGCCTTGCATACTACGGCACTATCCAGGGTAGCGAAGAGATGGAACTGACCTACAGACATACCCATCAACAGATCAGTATTCAAGTGGGGTGTGCCTATAAATGAAGCGGTATCCTATTTATTGCAAAACAGATGAAATTAAAGGATGGTATCTTAAGCGAAAAGAAGCCAGACAGAGGCAAGTAGTTCATCTCTGAGTTTGAGTTTTGATTTATGCTTTTTTCTTATGGATGGAAACCAAAATGAATTGATTGAATATAGAATAACAATTACTAGATAGTGGGAAGACTGTGGTGGAGAAGGTAGGGCAAAAAGGGCAGCTAGGATTGGCCAGTACCTGCTGTGGGCATATATGGAAACAACACGCCAAACCTCATTAATACATATGGCATGATAAAAACAAAGACTGTTTGGCCATAGTCAATCATTCTTAGATTGGTACAGGTCCACATTTAAACCAACTGCTGAACACTGAGAAGTCACTAACATTCCTACCCCATTATGCAAAGTCCATTAACAGGGCAGATTCTGCCATTTTGTGGTTTAAAAAACTGAGGTACATAGGATTGAATTATGAATTAGCTATAATCTTAGTTCAAGATAATCCATCAATCTGTAAGTAAACTGCCGTTTGGGCATTTTAATGTCAATGCTTATATTCTTTGTTCCCCTAGGATGGAGAATTCAGCCACCTTCAAGGTTGTTTTGATCCATCTCAGAACCCTGTTCTGCCTCAAGTCACTACCACCCTGAAGCCTGTATTTACAATTTCCCCGATTTCTTTCATATGACATTTGAAGATTTATTTTCAGATGTCTGTATGTCTGTGCACCTGCTACCTGTGTGGGGTGTCCCAGAGTCCAGAAGACAGCATTAGATCCCTTGAGCTGGAGGCACAGGCTAATTTGAGCCAAGTTTGATGTGGAAGCTGGGAATCTCGGCAAGAGCAGCGTGTGCCCTTGAGCACTGTGCTCCCTCTCCAGCCTCACATACAATCTAAGACCTGTTACGCCCAAGTTCTGATTTCACAAAAATGCATAGAAGGCTGATCAACCAGCTCAGCAGATGAGGATGCCAAGCCTGACAACCTAAGTTTTCTCCCCATGACCCATGTGATAGGAGAAAGATGGCCTCTGAAAGTTGTCCTCGGCTATCACACGTGTGTTATGGCATGCACATGTGTGTGCCTCTGTGTACACGCACACAAAATAAATGCAATAAAAATTTTAAAAATGCACATGACATTGAAATAAACGTTAGTAATGTAACTACTCACCTAAACCTTTTAGATTTGATTTTTTCACCATATTTACATAAAATTCACCTATATTGGCTAAGTTACTCATATCTTTTTATGTCATTGTCATTTGACTCACTGCCAAATAACCCCCTACTAGGTAACTTCATGTTTGTTTATCTTCCATTCTTCAGAGACCACTGTTAACAGTGGTGCTGCAGTAGTGTGGATATGTCTTATATATGCATTAGTCAGTATACGTTATGATATATTGTAGTAACAAAAAGTCCTCCAAAAAATCACAGCAGCCTGAGACTACAAAGGTGCATTTCTCACTCATCTGTGTCCTTTCCAGTTAAAAGTCAAGACCCTGTTCCTTCTTGTCACTCCTGGACCAAGTGACAAAATAGTACTCCAAATACATTGGCAATGGCTAGATAATCTGGGGCCCATTTTTCAGGCTCGGGTGTCATTGATTCACAAGTCATTGTCCGGGTGTTGCCACCCAAATACAGCTGCTGAGACAAACATTTGACCAGAGGAGGGGATCAGCTTTATTTGTAAAAGAGTTTGAAAATTCATAAATAATTATTCTAAATTTTATTCCAGCAATCTCCTACCTGCAATGTGCCTGAATGGTTCACATTGTAGCATTCTAGATAAAGATAATTTTACATGTTGGCAGGTGTTATGTCTTCATATATGTCTATGTACCACATGCTCGCAACACATGAGGAAGCCAGAAGACAGCATCAGATCTGAGGGTTACAGGCAGCAGTGAACTGCCTGGTGATGCTGCAGACCAAAACCAAAACCAGGGCTCTGGAGAGCAGCCAGTGACCTTAACTGCTGAGCCCTGCCTCTAGCCCCAACACTGTGACATTTATTAATGCTTTCTTCCCAAAGTGGTTGTACTAATTTACACTTCTGCCCATAAATATTTCCAATTCGTTTTCCAATAATGAGTGAGATTTAATAGTTCCTGATTAAATAGGCTTAAAATAATATTTCATTGTTATCGACTGGCATTTTTATATTCACTCCTTATAAATATTTCCTTACATTATATTGGTTACATCTGTTTATTTGCTATTTATTAGAATTTTCAATATTCTAAGCAGTAATCAACCTGGCACCCATAGCAGAAATCAGTTTGTAATAGCTGCTTATGAATGAACAAAAGTTCTCCGCAGTCAAGTTCAGGAATGCTCTTTAAAAACACTATTTCATGTGTAGCAATACAATCTCCATGCTGAGTATCACTAGAATAAAAGAATTTGATAGCTTGTTTTAAACTTACATTTATGAGTGTTTGTGCACCACAAGTGTATAGTGCCCACAGAGGTCAGAAGAGGGTGTTGGGGCCCCTGGAGCTGGAGTTACATGCTTTCGTGAACTGCCGTGTGGGTGATGGAGCTGAACCTGGATCCTGTGAGAGCAGTCTGTGTTCTTTACCACTGAGCCAATTCTCCAGGACCCCAGTTTAAATTATATAGCACCATAGAGATTCTGATACTGAAATGATCTCTCCTGTACTTTCATTTTATTGGAGAACATACTTGGGCACTTGATATTCCATATAAAATTTACACTCATCTTATTGAGTTCTATAAAACTCCCAGCTGTAGGCTTTCAGTCAATAAACAAGCCATAATTTCCCATTTATTAAGATCTTTAAAAATATGTCTTAAGACTTATTTTCCCTATAGAGGTCTTACACTCTTGAAGGGCTTATTCTCAAATCCTTTCACTCTATGATGGTGTTGTAAATGGTGTCATTTTAATTACATTTTCTTGCTTGCTGCTGGCCTACAGATAAACAACCAATTCCACGGCACTACTGGATAAACCATTCTTGTATCTAGTCACCTTAATAGCCGCCATTGTAATAACAGGTCTGTAGATTACTTTGAGTTTATATTGCACAAATAACAGTTTTACTTCCTTCTTTCTGATCCTTACGTCTGTATTTTTATTTTATTGCCTTAGCTAGGATCTTCAAGACAAATGGAATGTAGTTATATTAAAAAACTCTAGTTTCTATGGCTGGAAAGGCTGCTCAGTGGTTAACACTCAGTGGTTAAGAGAGCTTGTTGCTCTTCCAGAGGACACAAGTTCGATTTCACAGAACTCATGTCAGCGCACAACTACCTACAACTCCAGTTCCAGGGTTTCCAGCCCCCTCTTCTGCCCCCCTTGAGCACCCACACATGGCATGCACTCAGACATACACATAAGCACATGTCTTTTACAAAATAAGATTGTTTTGTTCCTTCAAGGCAAGTCTTTAGTACCCTCCCAGTTAGAATTTATCATACACAATTGTAGGATGTTATCTGCATCTTCTCTTCACCCACTGTTTCTCTGCAGACACAGGCCGGCCTCCCAAGAGTATCAGCCAGACAAGGTACATCCAGCTGCAGTGAGACTAGGCACCTCCTCTTCTATTAAGGCTGAATGAGACAATCTGGCAGGAGGAAAGGGTCCCAAAAGCAGGCATCAGAGTCAGCAGCAGCCCCCACTCTCACTGTTAAGAGTCCTGTAGGAAGACCACACTACACAACTGTAACCTATGCAAAGGTCAGTCCCATGCAGGCTCCCTGGTTGTTGGTTCAGGCTCTGTGAGCTCCTGTGAGCCCAGGTTAGTTGATTCTGTGAGCTTTCCTGTGGTGTCCTTGATCTCTCTGGCTCCTACAATCCTTTCTCCATGGCTGGTTCTAGGCCCTCAGGGGTGAGCTCCCTCTTAGGTATGGGTCTCCAGCTGTGCCAGTCATTAGTTGGTCACTCCCACAATTTCTGCACCATCTTTATCCCAGAATATGTTGTAGACAAGATCAATAGTGGGTTGAAGAATTTGTGACTGGGTTGGGGTCCCAATCCCTCCAATGGAAATTTTGTCTCATTACAAGAGATGGCCAGTTCAGGCTCTGTATCCCCCACTGCTAGGAGTCTTAGCTAGGTCACCCTCAGAGATTACTGAGAATTTCCATTGCTCTAGGTTTCTAGCTCATCCCAGAGATGCCCGATTCCAGGTGTCTCTCCCAGTTTTCTTCCCCTCTATCCTTCCCTGACCTGATCCCTCCTGTTCCCCTCCCTGCTAGATCCCTCCCCCATGCACTGGCAATGTCCATTCTATTTCCCCTTCACAATGAGATTCTTGCAACCCCACCTTGAGCCTGCCTTGTTTCTCAGCTGTTAGGAGCTGTTTCCCCCTAAAAATCATTACAGGAACCATCACCCTGGGGGTCTGCAGAGAACCCCACACCTATAATTGTGTTAAGAATCCTTCTATTGACAAAACCTGCCCCACACCCAATTAGCTGTTATCTGTTAGCGGAACCGTCCCACATTCCAGCTATCCAGGGAACTAGGTGCGGCAACTTGTGACTTCCTGGCCTACCTGACCGGACTCCTGACCAGACGAACCTGGTGAACCTGAACCATGTGACCTGGACCACGCGGCAAGATCCCATTCCCCTGCCCCCCAAGCCCTCATTCAGGGCCTATATAAGCAGTAACCAGAACCCTAATAAACTGAGACCTTGACAAAATCTGCTTGGTCTCGTCTTTCTGTCTCCCCATTCCTTTCCAGACAGCGCCCTTGGGCCCTGGAGTAACGGATTGCAGGGTGGGTTACAAACCCCTAGACTGAGTAGCCCACCCAAACGCAATCCACACTCAGCTTCTCTGTGTCTGTGGGTTGTAGCATTCGCTTTACGGCTAATATTCACGTATGAGTGAGTACCTACACTGTATTCTTTCTGGGTGATGACTTTTCAGGATGATCTTTTCTAGTTTAAATCCAATTTTCAGAAAATTTCCTGATCTCATTTTTTTTTTACCACTGAGTAATACTCCATTGTGTAAATGTACCACGTCTTCTTTATTCATTTTTTGGTTGTTTCCAATTTCTGGCTATTATTAATAAAGCTGCTATGAACACAGTTGAGCAAGTATCCTTGTGGTATGATGGAGCATCCTTTAGGTACATGCCCAAAAGTAGTGTAGCTGTGTCTTGAGGTAGATCCACTCCCAATTTTTTGAGAAACTGCCATATTGATTTCGAGAGTAGCTGTACAAGTTTGCACTCCCATTAATAGTGCAAGAGTGTTCCCCTTGCTCCACATCCTCTCCAGCATGAGCTGTCACTTATGTTCTTGGTCTGAGCCCCTCTGACAGATGTAAGATGGAATCTCAGTGTCATTTGATTTGCATTTTCCTAATGGCTAAGGACGTTGAACATTAGTTTTTCTCTGCCATTTGAGATTCCTCTGTAGAGAATTCTGTTTAAATATGTACCCAGTTTTTTAATTGGATTATTTGGGGTTTTAATGTCTAGTTTCTTGAGTTTTTAAAATATATTTTGGAGATTAGATGTGAGTTTGGTGAAGATCTTTTCCCATTCTGTAGGCTGTCATTTTGTCTTATTGACCATGTCCTGTAGTAGATGGAAGTTTCTGTTCTGCCTAGTTCCATAGCCATTCAGTCCCAAATAAACATACAGAAGCGTATATTAATTATAAACTGTTTGGCCTATTATTCAGGCTTATTACTAACTACCTCTTACAACTTAAATTAAACTATAATTCTTATTTATGTGGCTTGGTATGTTTTCTCAGTGAGGCATTTTCATCTTGCTTCCTCTGCATTTGGCTGGTGACTAACTCTCTGGCTTCCCTCTACCCAGAATTCTCCTCATCTGGTTGCCCTGCCTATACTTCCTGCCTGGCTACTGGCCAATTAGTCTTTTATTAAACTAATACAAGTGACAAATATTTACAGTGTATAAGAGCATTATCCCACAGCAATGTTTTTTGCCTTACAGAAGCTTTCAGTTTCCTAAGGTCTCATTTATTAATTGTCTGTTTTCATAGTGTTCTATTCAGGAACCTGTCTCCTGTGTGTAGTTTAGATATCAGGATGATTGAGGCCTCATAAAATAAATTTGGCAATGTTCCTTCTGTTTCTATTTTGTGGAATAATTTTAAAAGTATTAGTATTAGCTATTTTTCAAAGGTCTGGTAGAATTCTGTGCTAAAATCATCTGGCCCTGGTTTGTTGTTGTTGGGGGATTTTTAATGACTGCTTCTATTTCTTAGAAGATTATGGATTCATTTAAATTGTTTAATTTTTATTTAACTTTGGGTAAATGGTATCTATTGAGAAAATTGTCCATTTTCTTTTAGATTTTCCAGTTTTGTGGAGTACAGGTTTTTGAGATATGACCTAGTAATGTCTGCTTTTTGTTCTAGAGCTTTTGAGTGAGCTGTTATGTCAGTGGTGTAAGAATTCTCTAATTTCTTTAGGAAGACACTTAGTGCTATGAGTTTTCTTCTCCCTTTCATTGTGTCCCATAAGTTTGGGTATGTTGTGCACTCATGTTCATTGAATTCTAGGAAGTCTTCAATTTCTTTATATAGTTTTGTGTTGGGGTGAAATGCTCTGTGGATATCTGTTAGGTCCATTTGAGTCATACATCTATTAATTCCGTTATTTCTGTTTAGTTTGTCTGGATGACATATCACAGGTGAGAGTGTTGAAGTTTCCCATTATTAATGTGTGGGGTTTGATGTGTGATTTAAGCTTTAGTAATGTTCCTTTTACAAACGTGGGTACCCTTGCATTTAGGGCATACATGTTCAAAATTGAGATATCATCCTGGTAGATTTTTCCTTTAATGAGTATCGAAATGTCCTTCTCAATCTCTTTTTATTAATTTTGCTTTGAAGTCTCTTGTTAGATATTAGAATAGCTAAATCAGTTTCCTGTTAGGTCCATTTGATTGGACAATCTTTTTCCAACCCTTTTCTCTGAAATAATGTCTTTCTTTGATGTTGAGGTGTGCTTCTTGTATGCAGCAGCAGGATGGATATTTTCATATCCTTTCTGTTAACCTGTATCTTTTTGTTGGCAAACTGAGTCCATTGATATTGAGAGATATTAATGACCATTGATTGTTAATTCCTGTTTTAAAAACCCTAAGACAGATTTGGTCTTTTTGTGGTGTCCTAGATTTCCTAGATATTTTGTGATAGGAGTCTTTTAGATTTAACATTTTCTTTGATCAACGTATCTATTTCTTTTATTCTGTTTTCAATACCTGAGATTCTGTCTTCCATCTCTTGTATTGTTGGTGATGCTTGCATCTGTAGTTCCTGTTCATTTACCCAGATATTCTATTTTCTAAATCCCCTCAAACTGTGTTTATTTTTAATCTTTTTATTTAAATAATTTTTAAAAATTTATTTATGTGACAACCAGTTTCCCCTCCCTCCTCTTTTCCCATCCTAGCCCTCTGCATATGTGTGAAAATTGTGTAGATTATATTTTCTTTATTGTTTCTATTTCAATTTTCATGACATGAATAATTTCCTTTACTTGTTTGTTTTTTCTTGGTTTTCGTGGCATTCTTTAAGAATTGGTTGATTTCCCTTTTTGTTGTTGTCTTTTATTTGATTTCTTTAAGGGAGTTTATTTCCTCTCTAAGGACCTTTATCATCTTCATGAGATTGTTTTTAAAAATCATTTTCTTGTCCTTCAGCTCCCTTGGAATATTAAAGTCTTGCTGTCATAGGGTAGTTGGCGTCTGGTGGCGCCATACATATTGCCCTGGGTGTTGATTGTATTTTTACACTGGCATTTAGGCATCTGGGTTTGGGATGATTAGTTCTAGTCCCTGATATCTGAGTTTGTCTTTGTTGGATGGGTGTTTTGTTCCTTGGTTTCTGTTTCTTCTTTGGTTTTCTGGTCTTTGTGGCTTGGATATCTGGCAACTTGTGTGACCTCTGGTCTAGATGAGAGGCTTTGTACCAATTGGCTTTCTGGTGGTTAGATTGACCTTTGGTGCATCAGGGAATCTCAGTTCTTCTGACTGGTGTGGCTTGCACCTGAATGGTAGGAGTCCTCTCTTGTTGGGGCAGGGCCCAGCAGAAGGGCCTGGAAGAATCTGGGAAGGCATGAGTTGGGCAGGGTGGGAGTATCTCTGGAACAAAATCCAGGTAATAGCCTACTGTTTTTTTGTGTGCCCAGGTGGGAATGGTGTACCTTTGTGTACTCTCAGTGCTATTTAAGAGTACAGTGCTGAGCTGTAGGAGAGTCACGTGCTTATCATCCTATTGATAGTTTCACTAGGTTTGGCCTCACAGTTCACCTTTAAGAATGAGTTGAGAAGCATACTCCCCATTGCCTAGGTTCAATAAAATTGGATGGTCTTTTCCTTGACAACTTGATAGAATGCCTTTGTAAAATCTTCCGGGATGGTCTTTGAAGTTTTTAAACAATTGCTTGCTAGCTTTGAGGGTGTTCTGTCAAACAAAATAAGGGCTTTAAACATCTAGCAAGGGGTCTAAAGGTAGCCAAGCTAATGTGGCTCTGAATCTACAGTATTTCAGCTCCTCACACTGCAAAAACTGTAGTCCTCCAATCAGCCTTGTATAATCTGTGTATAAAAAAGCACAGGTGTGATTTTTTTTCTGGGAACTTCAGTCCACAGGACCTTACTCATTTATAGTGTATAAAAACTCTATCAATAAATTATGAACTCTTGTCTTCTGGGTTATAATTTATAAATACTTATAAAACATTTATAGCAGCTTACATAATAGTTACCAATATGCTTATTTTTAAAATAGTTATAAATGTGTATCATGATATTTAACTGTACTTACAAAATGTGTCTATATTATTTCTTCTGAGAAAGAATCCTATAATTAGACAGGACACATCATAACGACAGGGACTGAAAGGCCACTTGGTCTATGGAGGTACCACCCATGGTATCACCCATCGAGGGACTGACATTCCCACTTCATGGTGAGCAGCTGCAGGGGCATCTGGCCTAGATGACTTGCTGCTGCACCAGTCCCTCCATCAAACTAGAGTGTGCACAGCCAGAGTCTGGCCCGGTTCCTAGGCAGCTGTGAATACAGCCCCACACAACGTGCGCAGCAGGCTTGCCCGCAGCCCAGGTGATGTAATAAATGGGCTGTCGTGTGCTCAGACTCAGTCGTGGAACATGTGGATTCTAGGCCCTGAGGCCTCATCAGTGGGGGAGTCCCAGCCTCTGCAACACTACCAGCATCCTCATTAAATATTTAAACTTCATTTGCCAGAGCAGTGGGGAAGAGGCCAAGGAGGGCATTGCCTGGTGTATCTGAGGACATTGTTCTTGTCCTTCCACAGAGCCAGCTCTTTCTGGAGGCTTGATTTCCTCTCAGAGATGCTTCCAGGCCTGTGGGGAACAGGGCTGAAAGGGGGAGTGGGTACAGGACAGAGAACAGAGTTAAGATTGGGGGAAAAGTAACTTCCTGCAGATTGCTTCACACAGACCACTGGGGAAATACTGGTTCTATTCTTTAGTATTTTACAGTTGATAAAACACTTCTATATTCATTCTTAATCATCTATAGGCTTCTGAGCTCTGATGTTTTCAGTTCTGAATTAAATACTTTTAGCATTTCAAGAGCATTTCTCAAGCTGAGGACAAGTGTTCTCCAGCCAGACTGTCCCACTAACTCAGAACAGCTGAGCCTGCTTCTCCCAGTGGACTCTCACAAGCACAGCTGGAGACAGCATCTGCATGGAGCAATTAAGACCCAAACCAGAATGAGGGCATGGTTCAGCCAGGAGGGTGCCTGTCCAGCATGCAGCTGTGGCTTGGATCCCCAGCACATAGAAAACTTGTACTCCCAGCATTCAGAAGGTAGAGGCAGGAGGATCAGAAATTTAAGCTCATCCTCAGCTACATAGCAAGTTTGAGGTCACCCTGGTCTACAAGAGACCTTGTCTTTAAAAAAAAAAAAAAAGGATCCAAGAAGGTAACAATTTAGCAGAAAGGAAGGAGGAGAAGTGTGGGGGATGGTGGAAGGAAGGGAAGGGGATGGAGGGGGAGGGGAGAGAATTGGGGGGAACAAGTGGGAAATGAGAGACTAGAGAGGTGGAAGAGAAGAGGAGAGTAATGGGGAAAGGGAAGAGAGAAATGGAAGATGGATACAATGCTTCACTCTTCTGTCCCTGAGCCCTCGGAGGGACAAGTCCAGCCACACCAGCCAGGCTTCTCCACTTCTGGTTTCCTGTGATTCTTCTCTGGCTTTCCCACCATCACACTTGCACAACTTTAGGCTGTTGCTGTGTTTTACAAGCACAGACTGTGTTTAACTTCTCCTTCCTCACCAAGTCAGAGCTGTGGGGACAGGGCACAGACTGCTACCAACACTCTGCTAATGGCCATTTCTTAGTCAAGGTTTTATTTCTGCGAAGAGACATCATGACCATGCAACTCTTATAAATGAAAACACTTAATTTAGGGGATTCGCTTACAGTTTCAGAGGTTTAGTCCCATATCACGGCAGGTAGCATGGCAGCATGCAGGCAGATGTGGTGCTGGAGCTGAGAGTGCTACATCTTGACTCAGAGGCAACAGGAAGTCAACTGTCCCACTGAGGGAAGTTTGAGCAAGAAAGACCTCAAAGTCCACCCCCCCCACCCCCAGTGACAAACTTCCTCCAACAAGGTCACACCTCCTAATAGTGCCACTTCCTTTGAGGGTCATTTTTTTTTCCATTCAAAAATTGACACTTTCTCCCCTCCTCCCATCCTCCTCCCTCTCCCTCCCTCCTTAAGAGAGGGCAGGGAACCCTGCCATGTGGGGAGTCCAAGGCCCCCCCCACATCCATGCCTAGGAAGCTTTGCATCCAAATAGACTAGGGTCCCAAAAAGCCAGTACATGCAGTAGAAACAGGTCCCAGTGCTTTTATCAATGGCTTCTCAGTCTGCCCCCATTGTCAGTCACATTCAGAGAGTCCAGTTGGATTGCATGCTCATTTAGTCCCGGTCCAGCTGGATTTGGTGAGCTTCCATTAGAACAGGCACAATGTCTCAGTGGGTGGACCAACTTCCTTGCTCATCTTCTCCCTCCTTCTGCTCTTCAACTGGACCTTGGGAGCTCAGTCTGTTGCTCTGATGAGGGTCTCTGTCTCCATCCATCACCGGACAAAGATTCTATGGCGGTATTCGAGATAATCATCAGTGTGATAGTGGGGCCATGCCAGTTCAGGCACCCTCTACTCTGCTGCCCAAGGACCTAGCTGGGGACATCCCTGTGGACACCTGGGATCCCCTCTAGAGCCAAGTCTCTTGCCAACTCTAAAATGGCTCCCTTAATGTAGATATCTTCTTCCCTGCTCCTATATCCGCCCTTCCTCCATCTCCACCCTCCCACTCCCCCAAGTTCTCTCCAGTCTTTCCTTTCTCCCTTTTCTCTCCCCCCTCCCCTTTCCCCATCCCCACTCCCACCCCTACCCCCACCCCCATGCTCCCAACTTTTGCCCAGCAATCTTGTTTGCTTCCAATTTCCAGGAGGATCTATATATGTTTTTCTTTGGGTTCACCTTGTTATTTGGCTTCTCTAGGCTTGCGAACTATAGGCTTAATGACCTTTGTTTATGGTTAGAGTCCACTAATGAGTGAGTACATACCATATTCATCTTTTTGGGTCTGGGTAAATCAGTAGCCCTCATATACACAAAGGATAGAGAAGCAGAGAGGGAAATCAGAAACTTCACCTTTCACGATAGCCACAAAGAGCATAAAGTATCTTGGGGTAACACTAACCAAGGAAGTGAAAGATCTATTTGACAAGAACTTTAAGGCTTTGAAGAAAGAAATTGAAGAGGACAACAGAAAATGGAAGGCCCTCCCATGCTCTTGGATGGGTAAGATCAACATAGTAAAAATGGCAGTTCTACCAAAGGCAATCTATAAATTCAAAATCCCAACAAAATTCTTCACAGACCTTGAGAGAACAATAATCAACTTTATATGGAAAAACAAAAAATCCAGTATAGCCAAAACAATCCTATACAATAAAGGAACTTCCGGAGGCATTACCATCCCTGACTTGAAAGTCTATTACAGAGCTACAGTAATGAAAACAGCTTGGTATTGGCATAAAAACAGAGACATTGACCCATGGAATCGAATCGAAGACCCGGATATAAACCCACAAACCTATGAACACCTGATTTTCGACAAAGGAGCTAAAAGTATACAATGGAAGAAAGAAAGCATCTTCAACAAATGGTGCTGGTATTTAACTGGATGTCAACCTGTAGAAGAATGAAAATAGATCCATATCTATCACCATGCACAAAACTCAGGTCATTTTCTTTCAAACCACCGCACCATTGTGGATGACAAAATCAGTAACTTAAAATGGAAGTTCTTTGTCTTAAAGCTTCATGCCAGAGTCTGAGACAAGGTGTTCCAGGGCCTGGCTGCTGTGGGAAGGGAGAAAGGATGGGAAGGGGGAAGGGGGGGAGAGGGGGGAGCGGGCAGAGGAGCAGAGAGGAAGGGAGAGGGAGGGGGAAGGAGAAGAAGGGATAGATAGGAAGGGAGAGGGAGGGGAGAGAGCCCTCCCAGAAGTTCACTGTTTTAAAGTGTCATGGCCAGAGTCTGAGACAAAGTGTTTCAGGGCTTGGCTCCTGCTGCAGTCAGGGAGAGAGGAACGAGCCTTCCCAGACCCCACCTTTCTCTGAGGACTCAAGGGATCCCTTGATGCCCTGTAGCATAAGCCTACCTGGCCTCTGCCTTTATGTGTCAAACTCCCGCTAACTCCTTTTGGATGATGTATTTGGGTTCTTGGAGGAGCAGAAGTGATGGGATGAATGTGTAAAGAGGATCTATTAGCTGGGCTTATAAGATATAATCTGGGTAGTCCAATGTAGCCGGCTGCATACTGAAGAGGCTGAGAACCTGGCTGCTGCTCAGCCTAGGGAGCTGGGGGTTCAGCAGTTCAATCAACACAGAAGAACTGAGGCTTCATGGAGAGTTGTTGGCCTGCATTGGACCAAATAGTCAGGAGTCAGTGTTGGCTTCTATGTACCTGGGCTGCCTCTGGAAACATTTATCCACTCTAAGGGATGGCCTTCTCCCCACAGTCCTTCCTGGAAGTGCCTTCACATACCAGACAGGACCGCGTGTCTTGTTTCCCAGTCCAATCACACGGATAATTAGGAGCGACCAAGACAGTCGCAGGCCATTGGGCTAACCTGTCCCAGGTCAGGATGACCTCATCTGAAAAAAATCCCTAACTTCATTTCCAGTCACAGCCACAGGTACTGAGGGGCCCAACCATCTTAACATACTTCATTGGACAAAGTATAAAGATAGGTAAATAAATGCCTTGAACTGGGAATCTTGGGGTTTGAAAACCTGGAACACGGCTGAAGAGGAAGGAGGTAACTAAAGAAAATTCTAAGAGAAACGCCAGCTGGAAGCAATGCAGACACCCCAAATCCAAGGCACTGGAGACGGTGAGTGTGTGCAGTTCCCTCACACGGAGCCTGAGACACAGGGGTAGGGAGTGAAATGAAAGTCTATGGGCCATGATGTCCTCTGATAGGAGCCTTCCTGGCTGAGCTCAGGCCAGTGAAAGCAGACAACCTCTTCTAGACGGAACTACAGTGGAATAGCAACGAACTGGAAGCAGTGAACTTCTAGACTTCAAGCTAGACACTCACAGGAACCCAGACTTCTAGGACCGTCCAAGGACTGGTAGTAACGGAGTCTCCATCATGATAGGGAGAGTCCCAAACATAATTAAAATGCACAAAGACAACCAGATATTTTAAGGTGCACATACACCATCATCTACTTTATCAACTCAGAAAAGCACAAGTGTTTCTGTAATTAGGGCAGACAAATAAGTACAAAACCACCATTATGTTTAATGTTTGCAAAAGTGGATTGCTTTCTGCTTTTAATTCACCATCCTTTATAGCTTTTCATGTCAAAGTACATTTCATCATTTGGCTGCATAGGGTTTCTGTAATTTAATCACTGCTGAGTATTTGAATTGTATTTCTATTTTTTTTATCCTAAATATGGCAATAGATGTTTTCTTAAATTCATGCCTAATGGTATAAGACATATTTTCACAATGGAATTAAGTTAAATAGTATACACATATTTTCCCCTTCAAGACTAATTCTCTTTATTAGGGGAACGGATACGGAAGGAAATGCCCAGATTGTAAGAGCTTTGACAGAAACACATGCCTGTTTAGCCATCTTTCATCTACTCCCTAAGTACATGTGTTCCATCATTGTATTACTTTTTTCTATTGTGACAGAATAACTATGATCCAAGGAAGCTTAGAGGGGAAGGGGCAGTTTATATTGGTTTATGGTCTCCCAGAGAGAGAGAGTCCATCATGGCCGTGAAGGCATAGCATGGTGGCAAAGGCAAGAAGGGGACTAGGTGCGTTTCCACTCACATACAGAAAGCGGAGAACACAGCAAGTCAGGTCAAGCTATAATCCCTCAAAAGCCACTTCCAGTGACGTACTTCCTTCAGCAAGGCTGAACCTCTTAAAGGTGCTGTAACCTCCCCCAAACAGCATTAACTCCTTGACCTTGAACTTCAAAGTCTCCAGACTTCTGACCTACCAACATTCATTGCTACGGCTACCAGGCCGAGGTATCTTGTGACATTACTCTAAACATCACAACAGTCTCTTGTAATGCTACCCTCAAAAATAAGTTGGAGATGATTCCACCATCAGGAGACACATACTGTTCCTTGTCACCCTGTTTTATGGAGCCTTGAACTTCCTGGGGACACTGAGTCAGAGATGGCTCATTTGCATCTTCCTTCAGAGAGGGCTGGAGGGGAGTAGAGGAGAGAAATGGAGATTGGGCTTCTAGGTAATAGAATTCCCCCACCTCCGCCTGGTAATTTAACAACTCCAATACTCCAGGGGGCAGTAACCCTAGAGGAGACTGGTTAATTACTGCCAGCCTGCAGAATGGAATTTCCCCAAGACCCTGGTTTCTGGGCTGCATTTCATACCAATTAAAAGTCTAACCCAATGGGACTCTTTCCCAGCAAATTATCATGGACTTTGATGAACGAATGCTTTTAATTGATTGGTGTTGTGGCAGACTTGATCACAGTTGTATGTTATTCCACTCTTCCTTGATGTGGTCAGCAAAAAAGGATTCAAGGCACAGAGTCAGAACAGTGTGCGAAGGAGGCTGAGAGCCTGAACACTTGCCGTGGGCTTCTTCACAGCTGTGGTCGTCAGCTGTGATTCCCAGGGAATCAGCTCTGCTGTAAGATTTCATCCTGTCATGTGGGTCCCTGCTAGACACCGGGTTTATAAAGATAAATATGACTGAGGTTACCCTCCAGGAGCTAGGAGTCCATAGGAAAGAACTCTACAGTGCCCTCCTGCCTTCAGAACACGTTTCCACCCCAGACCACATCTCATTTCTCTACCTATACTGCCCCTATGAACTCTAGGTCTAGAGTCATCTGGATGATAAGCAACCCTTTCAAGGACAATTTCTACGCTAAGTTATATTCACCCATAGAACCACAACAGGAGACTGGTTCCTAACACTCACATTGGGCCGCTCATAACAGCCTGTAACTACAAGCTCCAGGGGATCCGACACCCTCTTTACAACCCGATTCTAGCTGGAATTGAGACAAATGCTGACCAAGACAAGCATGGGCATGACATGGTATTTAAGGAGCTGATGAGGGAGGAGGACTGAACAGAGGGTTCAGAGGTTACGAGCACATACTGCTCTTCTTGAGGACCTGAGTTCAGTCCCCAGAACCCACACTGGATAGCTCACAACTGCCTGAAACTTTAGCTCCAGGGGATCTGATGTCCAATTCCAGCCTCTGAGGATACCTGTACTCACTTACACATACCCCTACATAGATACACACACACACACACACACACACACACACACACACACTTAAAGCTAAATATTGTTCTTTTAACAGGGGGGAATGGCTGGGGTTTTGCACTCATTAGTGTGATTTGCCTCTGGTCTCTAACAAAGACAATCTGATCTTGAAAAGTGTAGTGGTTCAGATCTTCAGAACCCATCATGTTTGTGGCTCATGTTTTTCAAACACAAGTATTAGTGTTGTGCATGTTACCCTGGCACTGACAGTAGAGGGCACAAGTGAGCAGAACTGCTATGGAACCATCATCTCTGTTGGAGGTTACCCTGGCATTGACTGTAGAGGGCACACCCAGCAGACCTGGCATGGAACCACCATCTCTTTTAGATGTTATCCTGGCACCGACTGTAGAGGGCACACCAAGTACAACTGTTATAGAGCCACCATCTCTGTTGGAGGTTACCCTGGTACTGACTGTAGAGGGCATACCAAGCAGACCTGGCATGGAACCATCATCTCTGTTGGAGGTTACCCTGGTCAGGAGCTTGTATTGGTAAGACAGACAAGTTCATGGCTTTTCAGATGTCAGGCCTTAATGTCAAAACCGATCCTGGACCTGGATTTAGCAGTAGCAAACACACATCTCAGAATCAAATAGCTTCAGCCCATTCGTTTCTGTTGTAAAACTGGTTTGGGGAGGAGCAATTCTAAACAGTAGCCTATTAGGGGTAATGGTATAGACCTATATATACTAGCATAACAGGGAATGGTATAGACCTCTATCTAGGTGCCCCTCGTTTGGTGGTGGTGGTTATTAATAGGTCTTTAAATAAGTCAAGGACCCAGTAAATTATCCAAAGTGATTGTATAACTTTCCCGGTGCTGTGATTAAAAGCCATGGGCAAAGTAAGCTATTAAAGGTCCCAGAGGGAGAGTTAAGAGGGCAGCTTGAGAGGGACGCTGAGAGATCATATCTTTGTCCTCAAACACATCTGGGGTTGAGGAATTGGGGAGAGGCAATGAACTCTCAAAGCGTGCCCTCAGCGACATACATTCTCCTCCTTCAAGGTTGTGCCGAACCAGGGCCTCAGGATTCACATTGCTGAGCCTAAGTGGGGCATTTCTCCTTTAAATCACCACAAATGGTGCTACCCATTCTCTGAGTGGGTCTTCTTTGTGCAGTTAAGTCTTTCTGGAAAAAAAACAGACATACCCAGAGGTGTTCCCATGGGGACTGCATATACCAACAAGCGGACAATCGAAATTAACCATGACAAATCAGTCTTGGTATAGCACGTGCCAGCCAAGGATTCACAGTGAGACCCCATCTCAAAACAAAAATAATGATTAACCATAACAACACTCTTTAAAGAGGCACAGAAACATCTTCACAGTGGTTAATAGAGAAGTTAGTGCTAAGTGTCCTGGTCCTTAGTTTAGCTCCTTTTATTGCAATTTATGAAAGGTTAAGATCAAAGAAAGGTATGATGAAGTAGCCGAAAGTACCCTTCATCCAAGACCATCATGATGGGTACAGCTTCCTTCGGAAGAGAGCATCAGCTTCAGTGTGAAGTTCAACTGTGTGTGGAAGATACATTTTTTCTGTTAGACTGAATTTGGCCCACTCTGTCACTGTATGGTAGATATAGATAGATGAGAACCAAAGAAAGCAATGTAGTGGAAGCCTCTGGCTGGGTTTTGGGAGGGAAAGGAGCAGACACGGGGAAATTAAAGAGCCTTCTCTTATAAAGTCAGGATATCAATTCTGTTGGGAGTTTCTAAGATAATTCCCTGGTTCAGGCACTTGCAGGAGCTCTGCCTCATGTTCCAAATGTCAGGACTGTGATTACTTCTCCCTCCAAGGACTCTGGCATTTTTGAGGACCTGCTTTCCAGGCCTGGACTGCTTTTGGCATCTCAGACAATGCTTGGTAGCTCTTTCCTCTTTCAAACATGATTTTTTTTTTAACCATAAACACATGTCACATATATCAGAACATTTCGTCACTAGGGACTGAAGATGGAGGAGACAGCCTGCCTTCCTTGAGGCAGCTGGTAGTCACACACAATGCTTACCACGGGGACAGTTGTCTGGATCTCTCTTCTGCTCGCCCTTGGTAAGCTGTGGATCTCTCTCTAATAGGCAGTTACTACCCATGAAAAACACAGTAAGGATGGAAATAATCTTGCTAATTGCCCCTGAAACAACCTATAGGTAGAGAGAACCTTCCAGAAGCCAGAGAGTGGTCTTGAGAGCGGTGAGAACCATGCAGCAGTCCCCACGAGTGAACTGCACAAGGCACAGTGGCTCTAGATTTACATTAAGTTTCTAGAATGATCCACGATCCATCTACCTTCCTGGAACTGACAAGTGAGTCTTAGTTTTCCCCTAGTAAAAGAAGACAAAGAATTACTAACCACCATCCATGTCCTGGTTCTATAGGACGTAATTGGAAAATGGTTCCTACCTACACTTTAAATGTAACACACAAATCCAGTCATTTAATCAGAATCCTCTGACACGAGACATTCTCTAGTGAGTTCTTTCCTGTTGCATTTAATGTGATTTAATTCTCACAGGTTCAAAAACATGTCTAGTGTGGTACAGCCAACCATAGGATCTCAATTTGTAATGCACTTGATGGAATATAATTTAGGTTTCTTCCCCTTTAGAGTTAAAGAAGGAAGCCAACACATTTCTTGTGTTTGTCAACTATGTCACTTCCAGCACAAATTCATGACCAGGCTGGGAGAGGCGAGGGGGATTGAAGAGAAAAGACATCAAGACAAAACTATTTGCAGAGCTTTGGATTCGAACAGGTCTGCTCAGAGCCCTGGAAGTCTGAAGAATGAGATTAGCTGGTGTTACTTAAGGCTTGAGATGACTACAACATCAAACCGCACCCGACTCATGGCTGTTTCAAACATTTGCAAAACACAAGCTCTTCTCAGTGCTTCTGGTGGAGGAAGGTCCTTCTACTCACAGGGAAGCTACTTCTGAGCATGTGTGCATGTATGTATGCACGAGTGAGTGCGTGAGTTTGTGTGTGTGTGTGTGCTGTGTGTGTGTGTGTGCGCGAGGCAGAGAGAGAGGAAAACTGAACTCAGGTACTCTGCAAGGGCAACAAACACGGTCTCTGAACTATTCTTTAGCCTCCATGTTAAACTGTCAATCCCAGGTGAGGGAATGAGGGCATAGATCCCTTGGGAAAAGGCTGTGGCATGAAAGAGTTCTTCTGAAGGGACTCATGCCCTTCTGAAAGGCCTCAGGAGCTTGCTTGGCCTTTCTAAGAACACAGAAAGGTGGTGCCATTGATACATCAGCAACATGGTCTCTTACCAGGTACCGAGCATGCCAGTCCTTTGTCCCCAACTTCCTCACTTCCAGAACCAGAAGAATGTCCTTATAACACAATCAGTTCAGGATGCTACCAAAAAAAAAATGCCACACTAGAACAAGTTGGGAGCCTTCTCTCAAGCTTTGTAATGAGTTGGGAAGTCAGTCTTTGCTTGAGTTTGACTGATTAATCGTGTTTTCCTTTTGGGGCCCCACGCACCCCCAACCAGGGTCAAGCTGCTGAGCTCTGTTGGTCTCAGTGCAGTCCTTCCTAGAGTCTGGGGAACAGGGGATACTCTGATGACAAGTTTCTGTGGGAGGGAGGACCAGCCTGAGTGCCAGCTTTTGTTACCGCTGTCTTAGTGCCCCATTGCTGTGAAGAGACACCATGACCATGGCAACTCCTATAAACAAAAAATTTAACTGGAGCTGGTTTCTAGTTCAGAGGTTGAGTCTGTTCTTGTGGAGGTAAGTAGCTGAGCGTTCTATATCTGGGTCTGTAGGCAGCAGGAAAAAAGAGCCACACAAAGAAATTGCTCAGCTACCATCCACAGGATCAGAAAGGGCAAACAATAAAATTTAAAAATAAGTCACTAAAAAAAGCATTCTGTTACGGTTTTGTTAACTCCAAGTAATGAGCCGTGTTTATCTAATTATCCGGTTCTTTATTGCACAGGCCTGGAATCCCCAGATCACTGTCTGAGGAGGATGCCGAAGGATGGCTCCAGGGCCTCTGCCCTCCCCACCAGCCAACAAGTCCAGCTATTGCAGATAGGAAAGAAAGAGGGCTGTGAGTTCAGAATCAGCTTCTCATTCAGCATGGTATCCCTGCTGGTCATTGGTCCCCACAAGAACAACCTTCCCCTGCCTTCCTCGTCAGGAATTCTGGGAGCTCCCTGTACTCGTGGCCCTACCCCACAGATCATTAGAACCACACTTTGAAGCCTAGGACCCAGGTCCCCAGATGCCACACCTACCCGGACATTCCGTGCTCAGTGGCAGAGACAGGCAGTGTTTAGGGACCTGGTCATTTTCGCTCCACACACTAATGGGCTGGCTGGGACTTGGGGGCGTCAAGTTTACAGCTCGGCCTGACCCCACTGTCTCCAATTTTACTGGTGTTGGTCTCATAACGTCCAGCTTGACAAACTGTCTCAGCCTCTTCCCATGACAGGGTGAAACCTGATACACACAGGAGTTCTAGTTATAGCCTTTAAATGCTGGGAAATCTCAAAGTGTGGAATTAAACAGGCCAGAGGGACATATACAGAGTTTAGTTAACTGGCCCTGCTCTGAGATACACAGGACTCAGAAATACTCCTATAAGAACATCCCTATAAGAACATTTAGTGTGTACTCTTTTTAAGACCAAGCCACTGTTCTGTTGGGAAGAGGTGTGTTCAGCTACCCCCTCTGCCACTAGCCAGCTTGCTTCCCTAGACCCTGGCTGTGACCCACTCAGGCGTGTCCTGGAAGCCTCCTGTTGCTCCTCTCCCTGAGAGGATGCTCCTGCCACTGGGCTGTTTAATCATCTCACTTAGTGCAGAATCATTTGGCATCAGTGCAAAGGTTTCCTTGACAGTGCTCAGGAGGCCGCATGCACTAGGGGAGAGAGAGAGCGAGAGAGTGTGAGAGAGAGAGCACTAGAGAGTATAGTTGGTTGTTTTTTACTCTTCTATTCTTTACTCTTTGCTTTTTTGCGGGCCCAGTACCCTGTTCCCAAATAAATCACACATGAAAGCATATTATTACTTATGAATGACTGGCCTTATTTTGACTTGTTTCTTGACAACTTTTCTTAAGTTATCCTGTCTACCTTTTGCCTCTGGGCTTCTGCCTTTCCCTATTTCTTTATACCTTTCTTTACTTCTTACTCTTCGGCTTGCTGTGTGGTTGGGTGGCTGTTCCCTGGAGTCCTCCCCCCTTGTCCTGCTCCTTTCTTCCCAGATTTCCCTTTTGTTATTCTCTCTGCTGCCAGACCTGTTTATCTTTTCCCCTGCCTTGCTATTGGCTGTTTAGCACTTTATTAGACCAATCAGGTGTTTTAGACAGGCAGAGTAACAGAGTTTCAGAGTTAAACAAATGCCACTTAAAAGAATGCAACACATCTTTGCATCATTAAACAAATGTTCTACAGCAGAAACAAATGTAACACAGCTTACAATATTCCACAGCAAGGCAGCCTGTGAGAGCGCATGTGACAGCATGCAGGTGCAGAGATCACACATGAGTGCACTGTATAAAAAGGAGTGAGCTGAGCACAAAAGTCAACTGCCTTTTTTTCAGTACGCATGCTGTGTGACCTGATACCTTAAGCCCCTGCTGCTGTGTGTGAACCCTGCCCCAAGCCCATGGTGGACTATAACCCCAAACTGTGGGCCAGAATAGGATAGTCCTTCCCTTCCTTAGGTTGCTTTTGACAGCATTTCATCACAGGAACAGGGCATGTAACTACGGCAGGAAGGAAGGGTCATCAGGAGAAAGCATAATATCTCAAGACCCCAAGAAGAAGCATATATGATACTCATATGGGAAAATGGCTGAAATAAAAAGCAAGTGTGCGCACAGGCTCTAGTATATGGTCCCACCCACCTCCAAAACAGCCCTACCAGCTGGGGCTCCAGGGTTCAAACACGGGCTATTTTACATTCATTCCACAACACGCCCTGAACCTTAGCACGCCTATGTCTGAGGCAGACACAGAGCTGAATCAATAGACATCCCTACAATAACAGCAGGAAATTTCAACAGCCTACTTCTAACAGTGGGCAAGCCACCGGACAGACGAGCCATTAGTGAACGGTACTTGACTAATGAGCGAGACCGATTGTGCTAAGTAGGTGTCAACCACTCAACAGGGCCAATAATCATTTTTCTCAAGTGGGTATGGGACAGCTGGGGATAGGCCATATGTTAGAGTCCAATATCTTAATAACTGAAAGGGTAAAATCATGGAAAGCATATTGTCTGATCACAGTGAGCCAAGGCTAGAGATTACAGTGAGCGGGTACTGGAATTAGATGGCACAGTCTTAATGAATCAGATTTGGGAAAAATCACGATGGAAATGAAAGTCTTGAGACAAATAACAAAAGAACATATCTAAACTCAAGGATGCAATAAACATGGCACCAAAAAAGACGCCTTACAATTGAAACTGAAATTAAGATTTCAATTCACCAGATATTGCACTCTAAGAAACCGGAAAAAGGAAAAATTAAACCTAAAGATAGCAGGAGGGAGAAGATAAAAATCAGAGCAGAGCTAAACAGGCAGAAGAGGGGAAGATGTTAAGTTGTTGAGGAAGAAACTAGACTAGGGAGTTAAAGAGGGGTGCGGCCCATTTTGTGGGAGTGTAACAGTTAATAAAAGGGTTCTGAGCAAGCTGTCCCCAAGCTAGTTCACCTAGATGAAGTGACAAAGTTCTAGAAACCCAACTAAAGCAACTTCAACAGGTCTACAGTCAACATGGAAACTCAACAACCAGAACCACCAAGTGTTCTGGTTGTAAAAAGTGTAAAGCCGACAGGCTCTGAGTGTTCTGCTGGACACCAGGAGTGAACGTGCCAGGAGTGCTGGAGCAAGTGTGTAATCCTCGGGCTTGGCACGCTTAGACAGCATGTCCCAGAGTTCATTTGGATCTGCAGGTGCAAGCCTGTCCTTTGAATGTGTATGGGGATTTCATTACACAGGTGTGATTGATGTCGTCATTGATGATCAACTGTACTTACAGCCTTTCTCCTGGAGGTCACCATGAACTTCAAAGTCCAATCTTTGAATCACGCCTTCCTTCTATTCACCAGTCCCCATTATGAAACTGTTTAAGAGTCACTAGATGCTCACTAACATATAAATGACATTTGTCATTCACAAGATTCAGAGGATGTTAGGGGCCATAGAGTTGAAACCGAAGATGAAGACTGGTAGTTAATGCCCATTGTCAACTTGGTTAGATTTAGAATAACCATGGCAACCGAACCTTTCCTTCCCTTAAGTTGCTTCTGTTTTTTTTTGTTGTGATAAAATGCCCTGACAAAGGCAACCTGTGGGAAAAATGGTTTATTGTGACTTACAATCAAAGTAAAACCCATCATGGTGGGGAAGTCAAGGCAGCTAGTCACACGGCACCCACATCAAGGAGCAGAGATGAATGCAATGCCAAGGCTCACCCCCTCTCTCCATTTATACAGACCAGGATCGTCCCCAAGGAACAACGCTACCACAGTGAAGCTGGGTCTTCATAGGCCCTCAGAGAAGGTCCTGTCAAATTAACACTAATCACAGCAACCAAGGGAAGATACTGCTAATCCCACGAACCGAGAATGAGACCACTACCACAGTTTAAAGCCATATGTGAAGCAAGCTTTAATTAAATACTGTCTGGGTGGATGGGCTCTGGCCTGGTCCATATCCAGGTTCCTGGCCCAGACTCACAGTTTGCAGTAGCTTAAGAAGGAAAACCCATAATTCATTGCATTTTCCATCAGGTCCAATCAGGGGCAAGCATATATCCTGATGTATCTCCAGCCTGTGAACCTCCTGCCCACTGTGATCAAGCACATCCAGCGCAGATAAACAAACTTGTTTAGGGGAATGAAAAACAAGTGTCTTGTTATCTCCCATAAACAACAGCATCCAGCATTTCAGAAACTGTCCTTGGGCAAGGGGCTTGCAAATAGGAGCCATTCTTGTTTTATGAATATCTTAGGCATAATAATTAAATATAAAAATGAATTTGCTTTCTGGTAGTTCTCTTCAGAGATTACTAGTTCTAGAAATCACTCAGCTAAACAATTATGTCTTACTTTTAGGTCAGATTTCTGCTAGCTGTATAGAGATGTTATCCATTTAAAGAATGTTTATCTGAAATTACTATCACATTGACCATTTCCAACTTTGTCTCCTCTCTCTCTCCTGCAAGGTTGAAGACTCTGAGGTTGGAGAAAGATATTTAAGATTGCAGAGGCACTGTCCTCAGATTGCCCACAACACTCTCCGGTGTTCCGTTCTGGACCACTAGCGTGCCATATCCACATGTCTCGGAATCTGATCCTTTCCGAATCTAAGTCTCATTCCCCTCCTCTCCTCTTTACTTAGGGATAAAGGAAGCTTAAAACGTTGGTTGAGTGGAGATGGTCTTTGCTGGTGATAGATTTCCATTTTCTTTGTTTGCTGCTTTCCAGATCATTTCCCCTGTCCTTCTGATGGCTTTTCTGTGAATGGATGAACATGGTTTCAGTAACAATGTCACTCAGCTTAAGTCCTTCAGGATATTTTCAAAAGAACAAAGTCTGCCCATTGTCATGGCTAATACCACATTTTCTTAATACTGAGTACACCTAGTGAGTTGACTTTTGCTCAGTGGGAGATCTGACAGATTCCGTTCACCATCCTACAGAAGCAGCTAAGTTCTACCCAGTCCCTAAACTCTCTCCAGTTTTACTTCTCTTCTAAAATTGTGTGTGCTTGCCTGCTTGTTTTTGTGTATCACCATGCATATGGTATCTATGAAAACAAGCAGGTGTCAGGTCCCTTGGCACTCGAGATACAGACAATTGGTAGCCACAGTGTGTGGTTAGCCCCTGCAAGAGTATTAAGTACTTTTAGACATTAAGCCATTTCTCTACCCCAACCTTTATCATTTTAGCATCGACAACAATTTCCTCTCCTGATGGAAAACTTCACTCTACAATACAGCCGCGCTGATTCTCACGTTTTCCGCTGATTATCTAAATCTGGGAAAGATCTAGGATTCAGGGAGATATAATAATGAAAGAGGGATGTGGCAGAAGCAGAGCATCTGTATGCACCACCTGACCTTATTATTTTAATTTTTATTTATTCTCTCATATGATACATCCCACCACAACTTCTCCCTCCACCCTCTCAGTCCTGCCCCCCCCACCTCTCCTCTCCTCAGATCCTCTTATTCCTGTTTACTTTCAGAAAAGAACAGGTTTTCCAGTGATATCAACCAAATACAGCATAACAAAATGCAAGAAGACTAGGCACATACCCTCAAATCAAGACTAAATGAAGCAGCCCAGTAGGAGGAAAGGGTCCAAAAGAGCAAGCAAAGGAGTCAAGATACCTCCTTTCCCATGGTTAGGAGTCCCACAAACAACACATGTATGCAGTATGCAGAGGGCCTAGTACAGATGCATGCAGACTCCATGATTACAGCTTCAGGCTCTGCAAATTCCCATGAACCCTCAGTTGGGCTGTGCTCTCCTGGCACCTCTACCCCTCTGGCTCTTACAATCCTTCTTCCCCCTCTTTCACGTGATTTCCCATACTCCACCTAATGTTTGGATATGGGTCTCTACATCAGCTCCCATCAGTCGCCTAAGGAAGCCTCTTTGATGGTGATTGGGGTAGGCCCTGACCTATGAGTATAGTAGAATATCGTTATGAATCATTTCATTGGTCATCAGTCTACCTGGTTCTACTGTACAGCTTCAGGTTCCTGCCTTCCAGGTAGTATCAGGCATGGGCTCTTTCTTGTCTAACTTGAGGCCCAAGCCACAAGGCATTGATTGACCACTCTTACAGGCTCTGAAACATTACCCCAGCACATTTTGCAAGCAGGACAATGGGGGTTGAAGGTTTGGTGGCTCAGTCGATTTTCCAGTCCCGTCACTGGGAGCCTTGTCAGGTTACCAAAGATGGCTAGTTTATCGCCTGACCTTATTAAAGTAGTGACTATTCGCTAGAGTTAGCCCTGGGTGAAGAAACACACAGCCAGCACTTCAGACCCTAGGGAGTAAACCATCAACCTACGTGCATACCTACCTACCACAATTTTCCCTAAAACTCTTGTCCTTCAGTGAAAATGGAGTTAAATTAGATGAGACTCTTCACAGTGACCTTGCTGTACCTTCTCGGTTGTCTTAACTCCAGAGTGTGCTCTGGTGAAGCCCAATGAACTGTCAAAGGCCTTAATCAACATTGGTTCATGACCCTTTTGGAGTCACTGACTGGATGGGCAAGGAGTGACTGATTCTCACAATGACGCTATTCAGGGATTGTTTCTGGAGGGGGTACACATCTTGTAATGAGACTCTAGACACTTCTGTGTAAACAAGCCCTCTAAAGACACAAGTTATACTGCAGGCAAAACAAACATAGGCTCAATGGAGGAACAGGAGTAAAGGTTGGCATTTGCGTCCTAGAAGTGGGGCCAGGTGACTTGGAGACATTTCTGCCATCGTGTCTGATTCCGTCATGAGCTCTGGAAACGTGGGTGTCTCCCACATTGTATCTGATTCCGTCTTGAGCTCTGGAGACGTGGGTGACTCCCACATTTGTTGATAGTCATGATGCTTATAAATATTGAGCAGTGGGGGATAGGAAGGGGTGGGAGAGAAAAAAAACAACCAAAAACCTAAGTATAATGAAAATGCTCCGAGGAAGCCTGAGATTTAGGGATGTTTCTCGGTGAGTAAAATCACTTCCCACAGAAGCCTGGTGATCTAAGTTCAATGGTGAGAATCTACCAAAACCTGGACACAATGGTGTGCATCTGCAGTCCCAGAACTTTTATAGCAAGATGGGAGGTGGAGAACAGAGTGTCACCGGAAGATCCTTGGCAGAGAAACTAGAGATCCCGTTTCGGCAAAGTGGAAAATGAGAACTGGCTCCAGAAAGTTGGTCTGCCGACTTCCATGTGTCCCATGGCATGTGTGTGTATATGCATGTGCATGTCTGCATATGTGTGTATGTGCACAAGTGGAACAGACATATCTGTAGAGGTCTCTCCTTCCACCATGTAGATCCTGGGAATGAAAATCAAGCTGTTAGATAGGGCAACAAGCGCCTTGACTCAATGACATATCTTTCCTGGTCCCAGGAAATATTAGGTTATTTTGTGATAATTTCAAATACCCACACGTCTAAAGCAAGTGGTAGACATTTCTTCAGTTCAGCAGGTTTATCTGTTTAAGATATCCAGAAAATACTGGTGACTTCTCACTTGGAAGTGGAAATGCCCTGTATTTGCTATCACCTTATATTTGGGTGTTAAAGGTCTAAGTTAATCTATGGAGCCTGGACTTCCCACCCAGGGAAGGGAATTTCTGAATGCATGCTGGTAATCACACCCTATCCCAACCCCTTCCCTACTTCCTTCTGAGAATGTGAGTTTCTGAGTGCTGGTGGTCACACACCTTTGCTCACCTATTCCCTATCCCTACTCCTCCCTGCTTTCTTCTGGGAATCTAGGAACTGTAGCTGGCAGGGGCGGGCACTTGCTGTGAAGTCCACCTTTCTTGCCTTCCTTGGAGGCAGTAAGAAGGGACCCAGCTCAGTCTGGAGATGGTTCTCCTCAGAGCCCTCATCACACTGTCTGCCTTTGGAGCTGGAGCATGAAATTCTCCTCAGGACCTCTGGCAGGCTGTTGTCTGTTTATCTGTGGCATTAATAACCCATCTAAAAAGTTCTCATCCCTTTTAATCCATCTGTGTCCTCCTTAAAGCCCCACATTCAGAATAATGAAGAACTTATTTCTATTTCTCCTATAGTTTCACTTCATAATGTGGCCATTGTAAGACAACTCAATTCTCCCAAGAAACCTGCCAAAAGAGTAGTTGAGATTATCAAGCCTGTTACAGTGTGACTTGCCATCAACAGCACAGATCATATTCTTCCCTGAGTATAGGTGGCACCTGGGTCTGTTAGACACAGTTTTGAAGTATTGCTAATTCTGTCAAGCCCACACTTAGCGTGCAGAGCAGAAGTATCTACAACTCTTACTCCAGTGCTCTTAAAAACTCCACTAAATGAAATAAATGTTTAGGAGTGAAAGCTAAAAATCCATTTACCACAGGGGAAGCACATGGTTCCTTCCAGCCAGGACATAAAGGGCTGGGACACACTGGACACAAACCTATCAGCAGATCCTTCTGGCAGATACACAGCAAAGAATGAAGAGCAGAAGAAGTGGGCTTTAGAACAGATGGCAT
>CADCXT010000993.1:0-14217 GCA_902806775.1 Microtus agrestis
GATTTATTTTTGGATGGGGACTTTGAATTCATAAGATTTGAATAGGAAACACTGAACATCTTAGAAAGAGGGAATTGACCTTTCACACACTAGTAATTCGTGGTCAATACTAGTCAGAAGAAGCACATGTTATTCTCAGTGGGTAATATATTGTATATCAGGTTCTATGTAGAAACTGTGACCTATTTATACTCAGATGCGAAACATCTGCCATTGTATACTCAGATGGACCCAGCTGATGCCTTAAAATACATCTGATATATCCAGGAATGGAAAGCAAAATTTTAACAGGTATTTGATGAGAAATAAAAGGTATAAACTCCTCTTGTACATTTGGGCCACAGAGTAGGAAAATATGAGGCTGGCCTGTAAATAAGAAGATGTAAATATCACATGATAAGAGAGAGTAGCACAAACCCTGCCCCATAAATGAGCATCTTTATTTCCTCAGTGTGACAGGCTTTTAAAATTTTTTGCCATCATGGGCAGAAGGACTATGTTTTTGTCTTCCTGTGGAGAACTTGAAGTTCTAAGCCAATCTCCATTAGAGGGAACATTTCTAACTTCTCTTTGGTCACAAGGAGCAGTTCTGTGGCTCAGTGATTAAGACGAGCAATTCTCGAGGCTCTCACTTTCAGATCGAAGCATTCTGAAGCTGCCTTGTCCATAGGAAAACCTGAGGTTCCTTTGTTCATATTGGTATGTTCTGAAGCCTTCTTGAGGGGGAAGGTAAGAACTTAGGCTCCTTTTGTGAGTGCCATTGCCTGTTAATCTGACAGGATCCTCATCATAAACATTTAGTAAACAAAGGTCTAAATGCAGAAATAAAAATCCAAAATATTCAGGCATCTGAGAATTTCTCTTGGTTGAACACATTCCCAGATTTATAAAGCAGTTCTCTAAAGTGATTACGATAACTGCCTGATTTTCTAAAGGTCCTGAGTTTAATTCCCAGCAACCAAATCATGGTTGTTATGAGTTCGGTAATGAGATATGGTACACAATCCTGGCCTTCAGGCATGCAGGCAGGTATAATAGTCCTTTTTTTGCAAAGGGATATATTGGAGACTGCATGGCACCGAACATGAATATCTATGGCCTTATAAGATAGAAGGGATGTGCATGGGTATCCCCTATTTATTGAAAGGCTGTGTGTCTGCCTTGGTACATGACAGAAGATCTCAGGTTCACTAGTTCACGTCATCTATGTCTGAAATTTTTTGTAGAAAAGAGAGTAATGTGGTACAACCTTTGGAAATGGTGAATATATATTATAGGCATTTCTGTAAAGGTAAGATGCCAGTGTTTAAGAACATTGTCACTCTAGAAAAGAGGAGGGATATAAGTGTAAATATCACTGAGTTCTCTGGTTTCCTTTGCCTCAAATGCCCAGATTCTGCATTTCTTATGTAAAGGTATCCATATGCATTTGGAATAATTGTAGTAAATAGTATTTGTCACCTATTTATTTATTTATTTTTCTTTCTCATGACATAGAGTCTTCTACTTATTTTACCCTGCCAAATTCTGTGGTATCACTCAGTAGAACACTTATGGAATTGCATTTCTGAAAGTCTGTCTGTCCACTCTAGTGTGAAGTCTAACCCTTCCTACATCAGGAGATGAGTAGTTATGTCCCCCGACAGATGCTTTCTTTGTAGCTTTGGCAGTGCCTGATAATACTATGGTGTTCAATACAAAAATATTTCTTTCAGTTTGCTGAAAGAAGGGAGTGATAGATATCCATTGATGATGGTGAGTAAAGTGCAAAAATCTAAGCAACACAAGGAAGAGTCGAAATATGGAAACAGAGACATTGAGCAGCTTACAACAGTGTTGTCAGTCAGGTGTGACATCCTTGATTTGCAATAGGATATCTGAGCCTGCACTTGATACTCAGGCTGGGAGAAACATTAGTGTCTCCTTCAATGGCTTCTCTAGATCATAATCTGATACCTGAGCTGGAATCATTCTCTAGAGCCCACCATATCCCCTATTCTTCCAGGAGACTTTTCAGTTGGAAGTGGTAAAACACAATTCAAACTGGCATTCGAGAATGCTGAAGTTCAGTTAAAGCAGAAATATAACTTTTTTTTTCGGTTTTTGGAGACAGGGTTGCTCTGTGTTTTTGGAGCCTGTCCTTTGACTAGCTCTGTAGACCAGGCTGGTCTTGACTCAAAGAAATCCACCTGCCTCTGCCTCCCGAGTGCTGGGGTTAAAGGCATGCACCACAATCGCCTGGCAGGCAGAAATACATCTAAGCATCAAAAAACAGTGAGTACACTTCAGGTGCAGCTGGATTGGGTAATCAAGATATCTTGACCAGGATCCTGGTATTGCTCACTATTTTCAACTGACTTTACTATGGACACAATGTTAGGATGATTTCCCTGGCTGTCTTAAGGTCATGTACATTTGCACAAAGCCTAATATGGTCAGGTGAGGTCAACTTTAACAAAACCAGTATGCCATAGAATGACTTGTCTGGCTGAATGGGGAAGGTAAAACATCCAGTGTCCAAGAGTTTGCTGTAGCAAGAGAGGAAAAGTCACACATGCTTGGATATGGAGCACAGTCTCAACGAGAAGTAAAAGTGATTGGCAGGAAGGTCCGTGTGGCATCTGGGCTGTACAGGTACTTATTTGTTAGTCACTACTCCCTGTCATTTTTTGATATTGTTTTCTAAATTTGAACATCATAGGAATCCTGTAATCACTGTGATGTGAAGCCTCCAAAACCCTCAAAAATACAGTGGCGTATGACTGAAGAAGTACCCAGAAAATGACCTCATCCTATGTACATACATATACTCATATGCATATCTGTAAACACCCATTTTATTATATATATATATATATATATATATATATATATATATATATATATATATATATATATATATATATATACAGCAAGCACACAAGGAACATGAATACCTTTTTTCAGACACATATGTATATATGTTCAAAGCTTCATTGTATAAGATACTAAAGATAATGGAAAAAGCAGTTACACCACTGACTATGATATCCAACACACATTTCTCAGTAATGAAAATCAGTAGGAAAATGTGTCCTGAACCAGCACCACCAACCTGTATGAACTCCTAAGAAATATAGAAAAGCAAAGTTTAAAATACTCCACTGAAACAGGGTGTGTGATCCCCAAAAGATCCTTGATTTTAGATAGCAGGCCTTGAAAATCAAGGCTGTAGATTTCCTACAGCATGCCAGCTGTCACTGACAACCTGTTTAATCACTCACAGGGTTTTCTCTTTCGTTTTCAACTTTGAATGCCATAAACCTACCATAAGCTTTGATTGGGATTTTCTTTTTTTGTGATATATAACAACTCTTATTTAAAGTTTTGTATTTCTGTAATTATAGCTATTTTGCTTTCAAACATTCCCTTAGCCCATTGTCTACCTTTATACAAACAAATATGCAAACATAAACACACTCAACTGATAACTTATGGTAAATGTATGATGGATATGTTGAAAGTGATACAAAATATGATGAGATAATTAGCTAGATAGATGGCTCAGCAGTTAAGTGCATTACCTGCTCTTACCCGGGTTCTGAGTTCAATTCCTGGCAAAAACATGGTGCCTCACAAGCAACATTAATGAGGTCTGTTGTCCGCTACTGGCCTATTGGCATACACAAAAACTGAATATTGTATTCACAATAAAATGATAATCTTTTTTTAAAAGAATGAAGAGATGAATTTGTTTTTGTAATCAGCAATAGGCAATACCTGTCAATAAAGGCTTTTGGAGATGAGGTTTACTAATCTTCTCAAAGGCCTGAAATGCTCTGAGATGGAAAAGTAAAATAGGTACGCGTGAAGTGGAGCATTGTCCTTAGCTCCTAGCAGATCATGAGGGCTCTTTTTGATATGTGATAGTATGTGAATAAACACTGTGAACTATAAAATTCCTCAAGATAAATACCTTTCATAATGAACTTCATGAGATAAATTAGGGTTAAAGAAAGGAAGGTATGAAGTTTTCAAAAAATTCCAAGGAGAATGTATGTGCCAAATGACTAAGACAATGGCACAGGGAATATATTAGATAATAGAAAAGTGACCCAATGCTCCTGAAGCACTATTCTCTGTGTAGCCAAAGTGAAACAGAAATTCTTCACGAAAATCAGATATAGCACTAAAATAAATAAACAAAAGCCTTCATCCAGTAAGAAAAAAAGTGCTCAAATTAAAATTGGAAAAACGTGCAACAAGCAAAGCAAGTTTTTCTACGAGTAAGATAATGTCTTCATTGATATCTTCAAATTTATGCTTTGTCAGTATGTCAACTGCTCAAAAAAGATGACCTTTCATTGAACAAACTAAGGGTTTCCAAAATTATTCTCTGTAACTATATTTAAGACTCCGTATTAGAATGGAAGTGAATGTAATGTGAGCCACTAGCCATATTGTTACTTCAGAGAAATTAAATGACTTGCCCAAACAAACAAATATGTATATTTTATCGCGCCCAACATCTAAACCCAGGAGAAATCAATTGCTTAAGGCCATAAGGGCTACATTAGGGAGTGCACCTGAGGCTATGTTCTGAACTGGTGAACATAAACAAAAGCAGATAAAAGTATTTGAAAAACAACTTGATTTTGTACTATAAGAACATTATTTTTCTTGACTGTTGTTTATATATGTCTGGTAGTTAAAGCACACAGTACTCGAGTGGCAGTTGTCCCCAGATTTCGAACAATGCTTGAGAGCTGTACTTGGAATGGATGTTCGAGGGCTGCATGGGCCAGTCCCCCAATTGTCTCTGCTGGTGGTTCTGCATTCACTAGCCAGGCAAACATCCAAGCTTTCTGAAATAGGAGGGCAACTTGGACCCTCTCTTCTTCATTTGGGTCAAGAGTGCTAGGTATTCTGGTGCCCACTCTCAGCAACCAGGACATGGACTATACATTCACAAAATAATAGTACTGCAGTAACTACTATTAAGCAGACTAGAGATGCATTTCAGCATGCAGGACGATTTTCACAAAAGTTGTCACCAATTTACTAGAAAATCCCAGGATGGGTCATCCTTAAAATATAGAATAGCATTTGCAATATCAGGTCCAGATGATATCCTCTGTTCTATTCAAGCACCATTTCTTATTATTTCCTTAGCACAGCCAGTGATTCCCTGGCGCCCACAGTCTCTAAGAAGGAAATATCTGGACCACTTTTTTCTCATTCATTTATGAGTCTCAACCAAACCTAACTGAAACACTTCTGACAGCAAGAACAGCCTGGTTTAAGAGGAACCCGAAAGCAAAGTCTCCCAAGCACCCCTTGGCTTCCCAATCATATTGCCTCTTCAATAGTTCATATCCTGTCACTAGAGTGGGTAATGGACTACCTAGCACTCTTGACCCCAATGAAGAAGAGGAGGTCCAAAGTGCCCTCCTCAATCAGAAAGCTTGGATGTTTGCCTGGCTAGTGCATGCAGAACCACCATCTGAGCCAGTTGGGGACTGACATTTGCTTTCCTGAGGACATCCAATCCAAGTGCAGCTCTCGAGCTCTGTTCGATTTCTGAGGCCAACTCTCACTTGGGTACTGTACTCTTTGGTTACCAGACGTATCCGCAGTTCTCAGGAAGGAGAGCCTCTCTTTACGGATATTGCTTTGCTGCTGCTTGTCTATAGTCACTATTGTCAAATGGATATTCCCACTATAGCAAAAAGAGAAGGACATATCCTCCTTCTGAGCAAGGTGAATTTCCAGTGTCCCTAAGGCCAAAAGGGCTCTAAATTTATCCTGCCAATCAAAAATTCCCTTCTGATTCATAGTTCAAAACAAAATAGCCAAAGATATGCCATGGTAGTTCAAGTGAGCCATGCATGCTTGACAACTAAGCAAAGTGCGAAGACAGTGAAGCCTTCCCCTCTTCTACAGGAGCCTCTAGCCCTTTCCCCATGTGTAGGAGAGCCTCTTGAAATATCTACATATACACAAAGATTTAGAACCTGGCCAGGATGTTTTGCGTTCTACCATATGTGTTAAAGAGACTGTGGAACAGGACACATGTGCAGAAGGAGTTTAAGACTCAGCCCCATCTTTGGAAATGGTTCCGGGTTGTGACACATAGACACAAGAATTTGTAGCAAATTTTCCATCGAGTGTAGGTGATTCCTTAGAATCGACCTGCCACAAACACACACAGGACCTCTCCACTCTTCACAGGAGGCTGTGGAATTTTCTCTATCTCCTCAAGTGTATCAACAATCTGTCACAACTACACAAGAGGCTATAGGCCATTTCCCATCTGCACAAAGACATATTAGTATTTCCACATGCCCACAAGTGACTACAGAACGTTCAATACATACTCCAAAGGTTCTGAGTTCTACCTTATCATCCCAAGTGCCCTTGGAATCTGTTTTATCCATCAAACTGCCTCTAGAACCTAACATTCCTATACAAAAGGCTTTATTCTCTTCTACACCTGTAGAAAGTGTTCCTAAAACTCTCACATTTACACAAGGATCTCCAGTAACTTCCTTAGCTGATCATGCAGATTTTAGATCTACAACTTATGCATAGAAAACTTTAGAGGATACCACACCTACACAGATTCTGGAAATATTCCCTATTTCTGAAAATTTAGTAAAAATACGTACATGTACACCTGACAGAGTAGTACCTTCCCCTTCTGAGCACGAGCCTCAAGGATCTACCACATCTCATGAAGACACTTTACCATCCTCCCCAACTACAAAAGTGATATTCTTGCATATCCTTTCTCAGAAGGGAAATAGTAAACATGTTCCCTCTACCCAAGTGGACCCTGGATATTCAATTTCAACCAAAATATGCTGGCAGATGAGCTTTCTGATGAAGGGGGCTTGGGAACTTCCTCATCTGAGGAAGGCAGTTTCATAATTCTCCATTCCGCAAAAAGGGTATGTGCATCTTATACTGCTCTGAAAGAAATATCAATCACTACAAGTACTCCTCAGGTAAGTACTATTCCTTCTATATCTGTACAAAAGTCCTGCAATATTCCCGCATCTGAAAAAAAAGTCTCTGGAACATTGCCATTCTATCCAAGGGCCTCGTGAATATTCCATATTATCCTAAGAGGCTCAAGGGCCTTAGCTGTCTGTCCTAAAGTATCTAGGTCATTTACCATCTGTCCCTAGCATTCAGGGACATTCTCCATCTCTGTCACAGGCTCAAGAAAATTCAACCTGTACCCAAGATGATCTGTCAATTTCTAAATCTTACTTGGGAATCTTAAAATCTTCCTTATCTGCCAAAGGGTCTAATGGAAAGCCAAATGTAAATAAAAACATCTTGAACATGTGCCATTAGCAGAAGAGGACCTGACATCTAATATGTCCTCCAAACCATCTAAAGATCCTTCTGCATCTTCCTGCCTTCTTGCTGCAGACCACTTTCCATCCCACCACGGTCTCCAATATCATCAACATCTAAGCAGTGGTATCTAGGAACTTCATCATCTTGCCAAGTTTTCTTGAACACTCACCATCTGCCCCAGGAGACCTGCATTGTTTCCAGGCTGCCCAGGGAGCAAAAGAATACTTGCCATCTGTCCAAGTGCCTCAGGAAAAATTTCCACCTTCATTAAGTGATTCAGGACATTTGCCCAAACTCCCAGAAGATAAGGAAGATTCTTCACCAGAACAAGGGATTGTAGAACATGTCCTCCTGCTCAGGGCTCTTTGGAAACTTCATGCTCACCTAGGGTGCCTTTGCAAAAGCCCTTGTTGTCCATAAATAGGCCTCTGGATCTTTCCATAACTACTCGAGGGAATACTGATACTTCCCAATCTGCACAAGCCTTGCAAAGATCTCTACCATCTACAAATGAATATTTGGAAAATTCCCCTTCAGACTTTGAGCCTCTTGAGCACTTACCTTTGGTTCCAAGGCTCATGGTCTTTCAACACTGTCACAGGAAACCCCTCCCCCATTCTTTCCAGTTCATGGAACTCTAGAATTACCTCAATATGGCTCAGGGTCTGTACCATCAATGCCATCTCTACAAGGGCTTCAAGGAAGTCTCTCACCCTTAGAAGGTAGCATAGCCCCTAGCCTCTCTGTCCATGACTATGTGCACATTTCCTCTCTGCACAACAGCCTATAGAAATTTACAAGTCCACATAAGCAACTCCAGCATTCTCTGCTGTCTTATCTGGATGATCTGTCACCTTTCATATCTTCCCAGGGTAATCTGGGACTATTGTCCTCTGTGGAAATAGATTTGGGAACATATTCACACAACACGGAATATCCACAACAATTGAAAAATATCTCAGGATTTCCAGGATCTCTGATATTGGAACACGATCCTGTTTTAATTTCCTTTCCTGCACATTGGAATCTCAGACATATGCCATCTGCTAAAGAAGATGTGGGACTTTCATTATCTGCCAAACAAGCACCAGAAATGTCCACACTGGAACAAGGGTCTCTCCACAATCTGAAAGCAGCAAAATTGGCTCTGGTAAACCCATCATTTTCCCAAAAGGGCTACCAGAAAACTTCAGTGTGCACAATATGCTTTAGAACATTTGCCACCTAGTGAAGAAGCTCTTCAACATTTATCAACCCACCAGGGGACTCAAGAATGTATGAAATCTTCACTAAGTCTCTTGAAATTTTGTCATCTAACTCCAAACATGTAAAAAATTCTCTTTCTGCCATAGGTGGTCTGAAATCCTCTCTATCTGGTTCAAGGGTTCTTGGATATGAGCTAGATGACAAACAGCCTGAACAACATTCTATATATAGAAAGGGTCTCTGATTAATCCACTGTCTACCCTAGCGGTCCAAGAACACTTAGTGCCTTTAAAAGGAAATTTGAAATCTTGTCAATCTGCCAAGGAGGGACAAAAAACTTCGATACCTTTACAAATTGTTCTGGAAATGTTCCAAATATTTCAGAGGGTCTAGGGGCTTTATCATCTGGTCTGGAGCATCTGGGACATTCCTCATTAGCAAATGCTTCACAAGAGAACTCTCAATGCTGGAAGTGCTGTGGAATCTTCTCCTCTGCCACTGGAACTCTAAGAACTTCATTTGCCCAAAAGTCTTTGGATAACTTTTGCCTGGAAAAGTGTTTAGGGAAATATTATTATCTTCCCAAGGGGCTTTGGAAATATTTTCATCCCCAAAAGGGAGAATTAAAAGTGTTTCATCTCCTGAAAGTTCAATAAAATCTCCTACCTCTTTACAGGGGCCTTTGAGAACTTCTTCATTGATCCAAGTCCCTCACAATAATCTACTCCCTGCACAATGGTGTCTAGGACCTGTCTAAACTGACTCTGGCATTCAAGGACCTTTATTAACTCCAAAGGCTGGAGGAAAATTATCAAGGGAAACACATTCTTGCAAATCTTTCCCATAGACCCCAGAAACTCTAGATCATTTGCAGTCTGCTGAAGGACCTCATGATCTGTCCATATCAGCACATGAGATGCTTGATTCTTTACCATCTATGGAAGGGACTCTAGGAATTTTGGTATATTTTTCAGGGCTCATGGAACCATCAGAATCAGAACATAGGAAAGTTGGGCATGTGTCATACGTGGGAAACGATGTAGAGATTTCTCCATTCGAGAAACCAGCCAAATCAACTTCTCCATTGACTCCATATTTACCTTTCATCACAGAGGTTTTGGAACCTTCCTCATGTGATCTGGAAGCTCTGGGGTCTCTGGTATCTGCCAAAGAAGATGCAAAACACACTGACTCTGCAACACATGCACAAGAATATTGTTTATCTACTTCCAAAGCCTTAGAACATTTTGTAACTACACAAGGGCCTCTGCAAATTAGCGCACCTAACAAACAGACTCTGTACTCTTTGACATCTAGAGTAGCAGATGTAGAACATTCCACTTTTGCTCCAAACATTAGAAAAGAATCCCAAATACTCCCAAATATTCTTGACCATCTGTCCAATGGAGGAGAGTCTCAAGAATATTCTTTCTCTGCTTCAGGATCTGAGGACATTTTCTTACTTGCTCCAGAGCCTTTAGAATTTTCCTCCCCACAAAATGCAACTCAAGCAGCTTCCCATGTCTTTAAGAGGTGGTGGGATCTTTGCTATCTGTACAAGTGTCTTTGGGACAGACACCATATGATCATGGTTCTCTGGCATCACTGGCTTCTACACTTGGACCTGGGGCATCTTCCATATGTGAAGCACATACTATCAAGCTATCCACATCTGCATCTATGACCAAAACATATTTGACCTCTTCCCTTGGGCCTTCAACATCTAAATATCATGACAAGTTGGAGGTGGGAATTTTGCCAGCTCTCCATGGATATCTTGTATATTCTCAGTCTGATCAAAGGACTGTAGAAATGACCAAGTTTGGAGAAGGGGTTCTAGAAAATATATCAGTTGCTCAAAGAACTAAAAACCTTTCATCTTGTTCCCAGGAGGCTAATATGTCTTCTCTATCTGACCAAGATCATCTATTTCATTCATCACATGTGAAAGTGTTTATGATGCCTACTCTGTCTGATCAGCAAACTGAAGAATCATTGTCATCCCCCTCAAAAGATACAAAATATCCTGCATCTTCAGTTACTGTTCAGATGCAGGAACCTACTCTCTATACCCTAGGCCCTCAACACACTTTGGTAACTCCAACAAAGCCCTGGAAACTTTCCATATCTGTCTCTGACTCTCTGTGTCCTATTGCATCTTCCCAAGTGTATGAGACTGAGACTGTAGCACTTTGCACATTATCTCCAGCGTACCTGGAAACAATCCAATCTACACAACAGGAATTAGAATACTTTTCAAGTGTAGAACAGGGTAAAGAACATGTTTCAACAGCCTCAGAAACTACAAGAAAATTGTTCTCACCACAGGAGTGTGGAGGTCATTTATTATCTGACCGTAGTTTTCAAGAACGTTTCCAATCTGGTACAGTGTATCTAGCAACTTTACTTTATTCCCAAGGGCCTGAGAAACAGTTTAAATTGACTGAAGCATTGTTGTATCCTTAAAAATTTTGCCAAGAGTCTCAAGAACATTCCGAATCTTCTCAATATGTTATGGGAATTCATGAATCCTTTGAGAGCATTCACAGATATATTTTACATGAAGTAAAGCCTGTGGAAACTTTTACAACACTTTCTGGGACTACACAGACTTCACCATCTGCTCCACAACCTCTGGAACTTTCATCATTACTACATGTGACTTCAGGAACTTCTCTAACTGACCAACGTGTAGTGGGACCTAGACAACCTTCACAAAATACTCTAAAGGTGTTGTCATTGCACAAGGGACCCTAGAGCCTTTGGCGTGTCCCCAAGGGAATGAGAGAAATTCTCATTTAGAAAAAGATATGGTGGAACAGTCTTTTTTAGTACAGGGCATTTTAGGATCACTACCATGTACAACAGTGAAGGGAGACAGTACATGTGGCTGCCATTACAAGATGGCTCCTATCTCCTGCCAGCTGGAGTAGCCAGTACCACCATCTCAAGAATGCTCAGTGTCCTCAATGTGCTGTACCTATCAGGGAGCTTGGAGCATGTTGCTAAGACACTTTGACAAATAGGAAGCCTGCACGTACCCCTAGTTCTGATATTAAGCAATTGCAGCAGTTGCAGCTCAGAACTCAGAGAAGCTCGCATCATGCTCTCCCTTCAAACAAGAGGCTCTAGTAAAACGTGATTTGCAAGAATCCTTGTCTGGTGGCTGTTCTTTCCTGCTGTTCATGGAGTTCGCCACACATCACGAGTTCTACAATCTACACTATATGACCATAAACTATCAGAAATATTACCATCTACCCAAAAGGACTCCCTGTCTCCTAAAGAATCTTTGTTACTGCCCATATCTACAAATAGGACTCTTGAGAATTTGCAATCTGATTGTGAACTTACAAAACTTTCCAATTCTTTTCACGAAGCTTCTAGACATTCTCTATTGGTCCAAGGTCCTCTGCAGAGTCACCATCTGCTTCAGAGACTCTGACCCCATCTTTTAACCAAGGAATTAAAAAGGCTTTGCTGTCTTCCCCAGGTGCTGTGAAAACATCTGCTGCACCAGATGCTAAAAAACCTCTCCAAACTACTCTAAATAAAAAAAAAAAACAACTAGCCTATTGAATCTAAGATTTTGGGAAAATTCTATGTCCTTCCAAGGTACACCGGGTCCTTTCTCATCCAGATCAGTGTGTGTAGAACATTCAGCATCTTCATCATTAATTTTAGCACCATCAAAATCTTTCCAAAGTAAGCGAGGACACTTCTTTCACACAAATACATCACCATCTTTCCAAGCGCCTACAGGGCTAGCAATAGCAATAAGACTACATAAGGGGATCCAAGGGGTTTGAATTGGAAAGGAAGAAGTTAAACTTTCACTATTTGCTGATGATATGATAGTGTATGTGAGGAAGCCTAAAAACTCCAGCAAAGAACTCCTACAGCTGATGTGGGAATGATTTCTTATTAATAAAGAAACTGCCTGGCCCATTCGATAGGTCCACCCTTAGGTGGGTGGAGAAAACAGAACAGGATTCTGGGAGAAGGAAGCTGAGTATGAGTCGCCATTATGTTTCCATGCCAGAGAGACGCAGGCTAGAATCTCCCCGGTAAGCACACCTCGGGGTGTTACACAACTTATAAGAAATGGGCTAATCCAGGTGCGAGAGTTAGCCGAGAAGAGCTAGCCTATGGGCCAGGCAGTATTTAAAAGAATACAGTTTCCGTGTAATTATTTTGGGGCATAAGTAAGCCATGCGGGCAGCGGGGTGGTGGGACACAACAGCCCGGCTGCTGCTACCAATTGCAACAGAATGGTGCCCAACGTGGGGCTAAATCCACTTAAAAACCTGAGAGAGCTTAATTTTAAACAGAGAAAAAACGGAGTTTAACACAGATTTTTGTTTGGTGGCATGCTGTAGAGAGACTTAAACGCTACATCATTTTAAAGTGCGCTCCCCGCCTGCACCTGGGCATATGGTGGAATCGGGCTTGGGCAAGCGGAAGAGTATGGCGGATTCCTGCCGCAATACAGAGACTATGCAGTGCTGTGCGTGTCAGATTTGGTTGTAACTTGGATGAAAAGAGTTTCTGTGCTGCACTCTCAATCTCAGAATTAAACTGCTGAGTGCAGCTCCAATGTGGACTTGCTGTGTGCCTGGAACTGTGGGCAGCTCAGGCAGGAAGTACCGTAATTACTGTGATAACAGCGCACTAGGTTTAGGCTGAGCAGGACTCAGGCGGTTCCGTATTACCCCTACATGATGCAACTTAAGTTTTTAAGAACTGCTCCTGGACATTAAAAAATTACAGATTCACAATAAAACAGATTCAGACAGACCAATAAATGAATCATAATGTTGGATGAATGTACGTAGGCTTGACAGAGATAAAAAATAGAGAAAGAATAAAGTTAATGCCCTTAAAAAAGGGGTAAAGTCTTTAAAGAGTCAGAGTACAGATAGTTATAGATTAAGAGAAATAAAGTAAAAATAAGCCACGTAAAAATGGAAAATTCACAGAGAGTCTGGATTATGTACATTGTGTTTTCTTTAAAATTTTTGACTGTAAAGGAGCTAAGTACAGACAGACATTTCATTATATGGGCTGCCAAATGGAACCAAAATGAATATCATGAGGGTATGACTTCACAATTTGGGTCTAAGGATATGATGCTTCGGAAAGGGTCTTCTTTTGTTTTCACAGAGGAAGAGACCCTGTGGATTTCTTCTATTCCGATTTGGTATGATAGACCACGCCCTCCTGAAAGGTTGCTATGAACACCCTCAAAAAATTACTTCACTCAACTGCCAACTGAGATGACCCTGGCACACAGGTTATACCATGAAAGACCTAATTAACGATGCCCCCATTCAGCAGGAAGCAGTTTGGAGAGAAAAACTGCGCCCATGTTCCCAAAATATTGTTTATAAATGTCCTTTTACATTTAAAGGGAGATATGATATAGATATAAAAAATTTGCATTGGTATGGATTTTAAGGTCAATTTTGTTACATGTATATGTATTTCTGATCTTGATTAAGTATTGTGATTGTGCAGTTCATTTAAAAATGTAACATATATAGGTTGTTAATGGATAATCATCAATAATGGTCAAGCTTGTAGTCATGTTAGTTAGATTTTTTAGAGGTGCATAGATATATTTCAGATAATGCATTCTTCATTTCTTTCAAAGTCTGCAGAATA
>CADCXT010000994.1:0-82765 GCA_902806775.1 Microtus agrestis
AAGTCTACTCAAAACCCAAAACTGAAAGTTAACTGTAAGCAGCCAGGTGGAGGGCCAGGAAACTGGGCAGAGCCAAGGCAGGACCTAGCCACCAGCGGGGAGGGGACGCAGAGCAGTCAAGTATGCGGAGTGGCATTGTGTACTGATCATGCTGTTTACTGCTAGGTGCTGTAGGGGGGTGTTGAATACAGAGGTGCTTGCACCACTTACTAGTTCCGAGCAATTCTGGTGGGTTAATATGGTGGGCGGGGCCGAGTGCGGTCATCGATCTGCCCAGCTGCGACTGTACTGTGGCCTGGGCAGAGATGGGAGTGGGTAAAGGGAAAGCCAGCCGTGAGTGAAAGCTAGTGGGCTATGTGCTTGAGTCCAGTCACGCTTCCTGGTAGCTAACTTGCTTCCAAAGGCTGGGAACTATCAGGCTTGTGCCCCCCGTGCCAGGGCGGGAGCAAAATAGCCTGACGTTGGAGTGCTAAAATGTAGGTGGCATAATAACCAGGCTAGCTTAATATGAAGCAGCAAATTTTAATGAAGGGATATCTTACAACACCAGCCATCCAGCAATGAGCAGGAAATACAAACAAAAAGAGCAGTTGTGGGGCTCAGGCTCGCCAGATTTATATGTAAACATTAGCCTGCGGCGAGCACGCCCCCTAATGGGCTGGGCTTATCCCTACACTCCCCCTCCTCCGATCAAGTCCCCCTCACTCATCAGCCCAAAGAGCAATCAGGGTTCCTTGCCCTGTGGGAAGTTCAAGGACCTACCACCTCCATCCAGGTCTAGTATGGTGAGCATCCATGTATTTCTTAATTATACAATACATTTTTAAAATCAATCACACAATCAGAATTCCTTAATCAAGATCAGAAATATACATATAACAAAATTAACCTTAAGTTTGTATCAATAAACCAAAATGCATATCAATGCAAATCTGTATTGCATATTTATATTATATCCTCCTTTAAATGTAAACAAACGTTTACTTACAATATTTGGGAATATAAGTGTAGTTTTCTCCATACTGCTTCTTGCTGATTGTTGGGCATAGTAATTTTGGGGGGTGTTCATGACAACCTTCAGGGGGTTTTGTTCCTTCAAACCACACCAGTCTGGAAGCAGTTCATAGGTTCTCATCCTGTGTGGAAACAAGAGAAGAAGCTCTTTTCCTTAGACCCAAATTTGGAACTCATGATACCTTTCTAATATACATGCTGGTTTAGCTTAGCAGACCATACAATAAAATGTCTTTCTGTACTTAGCTCATTCACAATAAAAAAAAATCAAAGATATCACAATAATATACATAATTCTTACTCTCTGTGGATTTTTCATTTTCTTTTTTTTTAATTATTTTTTTTAGCTTGTATGTAATATGTATATCTGTGTATGGGTGCTGTATCCTGGAGTTACAGACAGTTGTAAGCTGCCATATGGATGCTGGGAATTGAACCCGGGTCCTCTAGAAGAGCAGTCAATGCTCTTAACCACTGAGCCATCTCTCAAGCCCCGAATTTTTCATTTTCATGTGGCTTATTTTTCTTTACTCCTTTTAATCTATGACTCTCTGTACTCTATCTCTTTAAAGACTTTACCCCTTTTTAAAGCATTAAGTTTATTTTATGAAACTCTACACTTTTTTCATCTTTTTTTCCAAGCCTACATACATTTTTAAAACACATGACTCATCTGGATTTGTCTTTATTGGATATCTTTAATTCTTTACTATCCAAGAGCACTTTTAAAAATGCTAAGCATTTCTTATAACTTAAACTGTGCCATTACTATGGTATATTCAGTACTATCTGCTTGCCTGCTCAGTCCAGCATGGTGGAGCTGCTTGTGCCTCTGAGAGCCATGCACACCACCCCACTTTCAAGTACATAGCCTGTCCATGTTGGCATCAAGCAAGTCACAGCATGCTGCTGATAAAACCCATCCTAATACTCCATCTCCCAAAAGGGACCACTTGGCCCAGAAAGCTGGCATTTCAAAAATGGCATGACTTTTCTGCTATTGCTGAGTCAGGAAAACCTCTCTTAAAGGAGCTATGATATGCTGTCAGTAAACAGCAAGAAGCTTTGTTAAACTCTGTCTTTTTATGTCTAGAATTAAGCTCTCTCAGGTTTTTAAATGGATTTTGGTTTGCCACGTTGGTGCCAATTTGTTGGAGGAAGGTGCTTGTGTGTTCCTGGCTGTTTACACCCAAAATAATCACACAGCAACCATATGAATTCAAACACTGCTTGGGCCTTTAGCTCTAGCTTCTTATTGACTAACTCTTACATATTAATTTAACCTATTTCTATTAATATGTGTATTGTCACATGGCAGTGGCTTACTGGGTAATGTTCACAGTGTCTGTCTCAGGCAGAGAATACATTGCTTCTCTCTGACTCCACCCTTCTTTATCCCAGCATTCAGGTCTGTCTTTCCCTGCCTACCTAAGTTTTGCCTTTCTATAGGTCCAAAGCAGTTTCTTTATTCATTAATGGTAATTACAGCATACAGAGGAAAATCCTACAGCAAACATTAAGCAGGTGTGACTACCATTCATAATTCACTTACAATAATTCTTAACTTGGAGAAATTAAATGGAATTTTCTTTCCTATCTTAATGTTGGATTTGACTGTCTGAGCCCTAAGGATGTCTTCTCATTTATATATTATAATGTACATTATATTGGTCAATAACTATGTGCTTTTTGGGTTCCTTGAGAAGCTGGGTCTGTATGTGAGGCTGGACCCTTTTTTTGCATATCAGACCCAAGCAAGATTGGTTCTAAGTGTCCTTCAAGACACTTTTTTTATTTGTTTGTTTTTTTTTGTGGGAATGAGCTAATTCCCCTAATTTGGTTACAGACAGGAACAGAAGAGCAAGACAGTTCATGAGAAACAACAATATGTATTTAGAATAAACTACAAGGTAAACTATTTGCAAAGGAGGTTACTATTGTTTATCCCATGACATAAGAAAGCCTACAGTGGGAAATATTAAGTCGATTTCAGTTAGGGTGAGTTCATTTATAGAGAAAAATTTCAATTAGGAGCTCCAGCTCACTGTATCTATTTCTCCAGTTGAATCCTACTGAATATTGTGAGCACAGGGTTGATGATATCACTTCAGATTTGATTTTCAGAGATTCCCTAATTAGTTTCTGCTGGATATTATATGGATCTCATCTGATACTGTACTGTATTACTGGTTCTTTTTCTTTAATTGTTTTACTCCTATTTGCAGGATAGTTAATAAACTTGCTTACTCAAAACCAAAACCACTATCACTGTAGGTCATTCTCTGTGCAGAACATACGTGTATCAGAGTCATAATCACAGAAATTATGATAGTAATGAAAATAATTCCTTCCTTTACTAGTGAACCAAATATTCCAGCTAAACATTATATTAGAATTTCCATTTAGAATACTAAGTGATACATTAAATATTGTTAAATAAGTGAGTATTTTAAGAAAAATACAAAATAACCAACAAAAAGGGACAATTTTGTTCAATTGTGGGAAAGAAGCTAGAAGTTCAGCACAACTGAGTGCATGCACACACACACACACACACAGATGCAGAACTACAGATATTGTACGTATAAGAGTCACTAAAAATAATCTCTCTCAAAAAGCAATTGTAGCTTGAGATTACACGAGAATTATAAGACAGGAGAGATGAGGGGTATGGGAGGGAAGATAAATTGTGGCTTGGATGTAATAAAATAAAAAAATTAAAAAGAGAGTTATGAGACAGGAGTAACAGTCTACACATGGTTATGCAGACTTTTACCCCCAGCACTAGGGAGAAATATAAAGGTGGAACTCAGCACTAGGGAGGCAGATATAGGTGGAACTCTATGAGTTCAAGGATAGTCGGACCTACACCAAAAGTTCTATGAAAGCCAAGAATACGGAGTGAGACTCTGTCTCAAGCAAGAAAATGAACAAAATAAGAACAAAAATAAAAATAATAGTTTTCTGAAAGTAGGTGTATTAGTCAGGGTTCTAATGTCACATAACTTATGAAATGAATCCCCCTCTCTCTCCAGACATCATATGTGTGTGTGTGTGCATTTGTGTGTGTGTGTGTGTGTGTGTGTGTGTGTGTGTTTGTGTGTGTATGGAGGTAATTTATTAGAATGATTTATATGCTGCAGTCCAACAATAGCTAGCTGTAAGTGGAAAGTCCAAGTATCTACAGTTGTTCAGTCTTACTAGGCCATGTATCTCAGCTGGTCTACTCTAAATTCTGTATTCCTAAAGAAATAGACTTCACTGCCAGTCAAGAAATGGATGTGCAGGGCAAGCAGGAGAAAAACTGACATGCCCATTTCCTTCTTCCCTTGTCCACCCAGAAGGTGTGGTCCACATTAAATATGTCCCTTCTAACCTCAAGGTCTGTATTAAAGGTGTGTGCCATCCAGGCTCATGATCTGGATTAAAGGTATGTTGCCTCAAGGTTCAGATAAGAAATGTGCCCTTCATTTCTGAATTATAGCTTATTCCAGATATAGTGAAGAATACCATAACAATCCATCCTTTGTCAACTTGACACAAAACCATACTTCTGTATGTCATGATTAATTTATAAGTGAAAAGCAATAATCCGGTCACAATTTACACCTCAAAATAATATAAGTATCCCATATACAATTGAAAATGCATTATATATTTAACTAGATTATATTTACAACATAATAGAACTATACCTCATATAATTTCAAACACATTATAAATTTAGAATAGTGGCAATGCCCTTTGGGGGACATCCTTTTAATATCTCAAACTTACATATAATAACCACTGATGTTCTCTTAATTTATGTTCCAGCATATGATAAGGAAATTGAAAGAAAACACAAATATCTATACAAATACATTTTTAACAAAATACAATAGAAGCACTTATGTTAGTTATAGTCCTCAGTTCAGCAACTGATCACATGGCCTTACATGGTATTTAGAACTACCTCCCTCTACTATCCATTCTGTATTTCCTCTGCCATCTGGAAGAACTTTAGCAGGTCTTGATTCTTTTCCTGGAGTAAGACCTTCATTCCTCATGGATCCATGACCTTTGTCACACTGCCTGGATTAAGGTACTGTAGTTCCCCCATTAACTTTAAACCTGGAGCATAGTACAATCAAGAAATGCCCTAAAAAATCACCTATATTCTGGATGTAATCTCTCTTATCTCTATTTTGGAGAGGCAATCCAAATTCCTCATCATAATCTGGATTTATCTCCCCTTCTAACATGGTTATTCCTTTTTTGGCCTGTTTGTTTAAGGGCCTTAGAAGTTCAGAATGACCAGGGGTTTTACTGAGTTTCTAGTTCAATGGAAAGTTTGTTTGTGGCTCCTGGACTAAATACTCCCCTCTCTGGAAACAAAACTCATAAGGTAGAAGAACTTATGATGTGGGAACAGGAAGCAAAAACTTCCCTAGTGAGTCATTAAGAATTATAATGAGTTACATGATTCCTTTTTACGAAATTTGATTCCAGGATCTCTGAATCCTGGCTACAAGAGAAAATGTACCACATATTGGACACTGATCCAGAGGATATATTAGCCTTCCATGCTGCTATCATGAATTTGCATTGTTATTGTGTTTTCAAAAGGCCATTCCATCTTTCTATCAGGCCACCTGCTTCAGGGTGGAGGGGGGAAATGGTAAGACTAATGGATGTCATGATTATGTGCCCACTGTTGCACTTTTCTGGCTGTGAATTGAGTTCCCTGTTTAGAAGTAAAATTATGTAGAATATCTTGTCAGTATATCAGGCATTATGTAAGTCCACAGATGGTGGTCTTGGAGTAGCATTACTTGCAGGAAAGGTAAATCCATAACCAGGATAAATATCTGCCCAAATAAGGATAATGTATTGTCTTGTCCATGGAGGAAATGGTTCGGTGTAGTCAATCTGTCACAGTTTGCTGACTGGTTAAACATGGGGAATGGTGCCATATCTGGGGCTTAGTGTTGTTTTCTGCTATTGCCAAATTTGACACTCTTCAGCAGTTGTAGTTAGGTCAGTCTCAGTGAGTAGACATCTGTGTTACTGAACCCATCTGTCAATAACAGGAATGACTGGGGAAAGTTACTGACTTCCACAGAACAGATGACCCTATTTACTTGATTATTGAGCATTTCTTTAACTGAAGTCACCTTTTGGTGCGCACTTATATGGGACACAAGTGTCTTCACATCTTTTGCCCATTTGGAGAATTCTAACCACATATATTTCTCCCTCATGTCTTCCTCATCAGTTTTCCAATCATGCTCCTTCCAAGTACTCCTTCCAGTCAGCCCATTGGCTACAGCTCAAGGATCAGTGAGCAATCACACATATGTCCATTTCACCTACCAAACAAACTATTACCATGTGTACTGCCTGAGGTTCTGCCCAGTATGAAGATTTCCCTTCAACAGTATCTTTCCGGGTTGTTCAAGGAAGGAGTTGTGGTGCTGTAACTGTTCACTTATAGGTGATGCCAGTATAATATGTAGAACCATTAATGAATCAAAACATATTCTTCTCTTCCTCAGTCAACCAAACACGGAGAACACACCATGATGGTGTAGGTGAATGCTTGAAAGCAGACAGCATTGGAGCAGGACTGGAAAACATAGGCATTTGGGCAACCTCTTCATGTAGCTCACTATGTCTACAGGACCTGCTCAGGCCCAATGTCTTATATCACTTCCACTTGATAATAAATTGATGCTGCGAACAATCTACTTTATGACTTGGTGGGTCTGATAACACCAAGTTCATAATCAGCAATTCAGGTTGCATGTTTACTAGCTGGCCCATTGTTCAGTTTCTCCTAGGCCCCAATAGAAGATCAAGTGGTGGCTTTCAAAGGGAGAATAGATATTTGCAGATAATAGCAAGACCTTACTCCAAAATCCCAAGGATATCTTCTTGTCTCAGGGTCTTTAATGCTGTGAAGAGACTCAATGACCATGGCAACACTTATAAAGGAAAATCATTTAATTGTTGTGGTTTGTTTATAATTTCAGATGTTCAGTACATTATTATCATGGTTGGGAGCAAGGCAGCATATAGACAGACATGGTAGTGAAAAAGCAACTGAGAGTTCAGCATTGACTGAGATGTTAAGCAGTCTCCTGAGCATAGAAAACCTCAAATCTTGCCCCCACAGTGACACACTTCCACCAACAAGGACATACTTACTCCAGCAAAGCCATAACTTTTAATAGTGATACTTCCTATGCAGTTATGGAGACCGATTATATTTGAACTACTAAAGTAAGTATAGATAATAGGTGGGGGTAATATGAATAAAATATATAATATTGGTTGTATTAATCATGTTGTTTACAAAGAATCAGAATGCATAAGAAATATTATAGCAAGCTTTATTTATTTATTTATTGAAAAGAAAAAAAAATTTCGCCTCCTCCCAGCCACCCATTTCCCTCCCCCTCTTCCCGCCCCTCTCCCCCTCCTTCTCCAGTTTGAAGAGCAGTCAGGGTTCCCTGCCCTGTGGAAAGTCCAAGGTCATCCCCCCTCCATCCAGGTCTAGGAAGGTGAACATCCAAACTGGTTAGGCTCCCACAAAGCCAGAACATGTGGTAGGATCAAAACCCTGTGCCATTGTCCTTGACTTCTCATCAGCCCTCATTGTCCACCATGTTCAGAGAGTCCGGTTTTATCCCATGCTTTTTCAGTCAGAGACCAACTGGCCTTGGTGAGCTCCCAATAGTTCAGCCCCACTGTCTCAGTGGGTGGGTACACCCCTCGTGGTCCTGACTTCCTTGCTCATGTTCTCCCTCCTTCTGCTCCTCATTGGGACCTTGGGAGCTCAGTCTGGTGCTCCAGTGTGGGTCTCTGTCTCTATTTCCATCCATCGCCAGATGAAGGTTCTATGGTGATATGCAAGATATTCATCAGTAAGGCAATAGGATAGGGTTATTTCAGGTTCCCTATCCTCAGCTGCCCAAGGAACTAACTGGGGACATCGCCCGGGGCACCTGGGAGCCACTCTAGGTTCGAGACTCTTGCCAACCCTAAGGTGGCTGCCTTAACTAAGATATGTGCTTCCCTGCTCCCCTATCCAACCCTCCTATATACCAATCATCCCATTTCCCCAAGTTCCCCCCATCCTCCCCTTCTCACTTTTCTTTCCCCCTCTCCCCTTACCCCCATCCTGCCCCATCCCCAAGATCCCAGTTTTTTGCCCGGCAATCTTGTCTATTTGTCATAGCCAGGAGGATAACTATATGTTTCTATTTGGGTTCACCTTCTTATTTAGCTTCTTTAGGACCACAAATTTCAGACTCAGTGACCTTTATTTATGGCTAGAAACGAATTATGAGTGAGTACATCCCATGTTCATCTTTTTGGGTCTGGGTTCCCTCACTCAGGATAGTGTTTTCTATTTCCATCCATTTGCATGCAAAATTCGAGAAGTCATTGTTTTTTTACCGCAGAGTAGTACTCTACTGTGTATATATTCCACACTTTCTTCAACCATTCTTCCATTGAAGGACATCTAGGTTGTTTCCAGTTTCTGGCTATTACAAATAATGCAGCTACGAACATAGTTGAACAAATGCTTTTGACATATGATAGGGCATTTCTTGGGTATATTCCCAAGAATGGTATTGCTCTGTCCAGGGGTAGGTTGATCCCGAATTTCCTGAGGAATTGTCACACTGATTTCCAAAGTGGTTGCACAAATTTGCATTTCCACTAGCAATGGATGAGGGTACCCCTTCCTCCACAACCTCTCCAGCAAAGGCTATCATTGGTGTTTTTGATTTTAGCCATTCTGACAGGTGTAAGATGATATCTCAAAGTTGTTTTGATTTGCATTTCCCTGATCGCTAAGGAAGTTGAGCATGACCTAAAGAGTCTTTTGGCCATTTGAGCCTCTTCTGTTGAGAATTCTCTGTTCAGTTCAGTACCCCATTTTTAAACTGGGTTATTTAGCATTTTAAAGTAAGTTTCTTGAGTACTTTATATATTTTGAAGATCAGACCTTTGTCTGTTGTCGGGTTGGTGAAGATCTTCTCCCGGTCAGTAGGTTGCCGTTTTGTCTTAGTGACAGTGTCTTTGCTTTACAGAAGATTCTCAGTTTCAGTAGGTTCCACTTATTCAATGTTGCCCCTAATGTCTGTGCCGCTAGGGTTATACATAGGAAGCGATCTCCTGTGCCCATATGTTGTAGGGTACTTCCCACTTTTTCTTCCATTAGGTTCAGTGTGTTCAGATTGATACTAAGGTCTTTGATCCATTTGGACTTGAGTTTTGTGCATGGTGATAGATATGGGTCTATTTTCATTCTTCTACAGGTTGACATCCAGTTGTGCCAGCACCATTTGTTGAAGATGCTCTCTTTGTTCCATTGTATACTTTTAGCTCCTTTATCGAAAATGAGGTGTTCATAGGTTTGTGGGTTAAAATCCGGGTTTTCTGTACGATTCCATTGGTCGACTTCTCTGTTTTTATGCCGATGCCATGCTGTTTTCATTACTGTAGCTCTGTAATAGAGTTTGAAGTCAGGGTTGGTAATGCCTCCAGAGGTTCCTTTATTGTATAAGATTGTTTTGGCTATCCTGGGTTTTTTTTTTTCCATATAAAGTTGATTATTGTCCTCTCAAGCTTTGTGAAAAATTTTGATGGAACCTTGATGGGGATTGTATTGAATCTGTATATTGCTTTTGGTAGAATTGCCATTTTTACTATGTTGATTCTCCCAATCCAAGAGCAAGGGAGATCCTTCCATTTTCTGGTATCCTCTTCAATTTCTTTCTTCAATACCTTAAAGTTCTTGTCAAATAGATCTTTCACTTCCTTGGTTAGAGTTACCTCAAGATATTTTATGCTGTTTGTGGCTATCATGAAAGGTGATGCTCCTCTGATTTCCCTCTCTGCTTCCATATCCTTCGTGTATAAGAGGGGGACTGATTTTTTGGAGTTGCTCTTGTATCCTGCCACATTACTAAAGGTGTTTATAAGCTGCAGGAGTTCTTTGGTGGAGTTTTTTGGGTCGCTTATGTACACTATCATATCATCTGCAAATAATGAAACTTTAACTTGTTCCTTTCCAATTTGAATCTCCTTGATCCCCTTATGTTGCCTTATTGCTATTGCTAGAACTTCAAGCACACTATTGAAGAGGTATGGAGAGAGTGGACAGCCTTGTCGTGTTCCTGATTTTAGTGGGATGGCTATGAGTTTCTCTCCATTTAATTTCATGTTAGCTGTTGGCTTGCTGTAAATAGCTTTTATTATATTTAGGTATGACCCTTGTATCCCTAATCTCTCCAAGACTTTTATCATAATGGGATGTTGAATTTTGTCAGATGCTTTTTCAGCATCTAATGGAATAATCATATGTTTTTTTTCTTTCAGTTTAATTATATGATGGATTACATTGATAGAGTTTTGTATGTTGAACCAGCCTTGCATCTCTGGGATGGCATCCTTGAGTTTTAGTAATGTTTCTTTTATGTACGTGGGTGCTTTTATATTAGGGGCATAGATATTCAGGATTGAGACTTCATCCTGATGAATTCTTCCTGTTATGTGTAAAAAATGTCTATCTCCATCTCCTCTGATTGATTTTAGTTTGAAGTCAACATTGTTAGAAATTAGTATGGCCACACCTGCTTGTTTCTTAGGTCCTTTTACTTGATAAGCCTTTTCCCATCCCTTTACTCTGAGTAGGTGCCTGTCTTTGTGGTTTAGGTGTGTTTCTTGTAAACAGCAGAATGTTGGATCCTGTTTTCGTATCCAATCTCTTAGCCTGTGCCTTTTTATAGGTGAGTTGAGACCATTGACATTAAGTGATATTAATCACCAGTCGTTGTTAACTCCGGTCACTTTTATAGTAGTAAATTTTGTATGTTTCCCTATTTAAGTTGCGCTGGTGGAGGGTCTCTAGATGTCTGAGTTATTATGGTCATTATTGGACTCCTTGATTAGTGATTTTCCTTCTATTACTTTCTGTAAGGCTGGATTTGTGTCTACGTATTGTTTAAATTTGTTTTTATCCTGGGAAATTTTGTTTTCTCCATTTATAGTGAATGAAATCTTGGCTGGTTGTAGTAGTCTGGGCTTGCATCCATAGTCTCTTAGTTTCTGCAGTACATCTATCCAGGACCTTCTGGCTTTCATGGTTTCCAAAGAGAAGTCAGGTGTAAGTCTTATAGGTTTACCTTTATAAGTAATTTGGCCTCTTTCCTTTGCAGCTCTTAATATTCTTTCTTTATTCTGTATGCTTTGTGTTTTGATTATTATATGGCGAGGGGATTTTTTTTTTGTTCAAGCCTATTTGGTGTTCTGTATGCTTCTTGAATCTTCATAGGTATATCTTTCTTTAGGTTGGGAAAGTTTTCTTCTATAAATTTATTAAATATATTTTCTGGACCGTTGAGCTGCACTTCTTCTATTTCTTCTACTCCTATAATTCTTTGGTTTGGTCTTTTTATTGTGTCCCATATTTCCTGAATGTTTTGTGATGAGACTTTGTTGGACTTGCTGTTTTCTTTGATCAGTGTGTTTATTTTCTCTATGTTATCTTCAGAATCCGAGATTCTCTCCTGTATCTCTTGTATTCTGTTGGTTATGCTTGTTTCTGTAGTCTCTATTCATTTACCTAGATTTTCCATGTCCAGCTGGGCTTCTGTTTGTGTTTTCTTTTTTGCCTCCATTTCAGTTTTCAAGTCTTGAACTGTTTCCATTATCTGTTTGATTGTTTTTCCTTGGTTTCCTAGGGTATCATTCACTGATTTATTCAATTCTTCAAACTTTCTGTTTACTTCTCATCCATTTCTTTAAGGGCATCATTTACATGCTGTTTAAGGGTGTCAATCACTTTCATAAAGTCAATTTTTCTACTTCATCTTGATTAAGGTGTTCATGTCCACTTGTTGTGAGGTCACTGGGTTCTGGTGGTTTCATGTTGTTTTTGAGATTGTTGGGTGAATTTCTGCATTGGCGGCTGCCCATCTCTTCCTCTGAATGCTCCCCCACGGATCTTCTTTTACAGGTTCAGGTCTCCTTGCCTACTGATGTATCTTCCCAGTGATGGCAGTCCCCAGTGATGGCTCTCCTGGTTCTCCAGTGATGTCTTTCTTGGTGCCAATATCAGATCTCCTTGCTGCTTGGGTAGCTCCCAATGATGGCTTTCCTGGTGCTCAGATCACATCTCCATGCTGGTTGGGTAGGCCGTAAACAAAACACCTACCTTGCATGCTGCAGGCAGACTATTGAAACAAAGGACCTCCCGACCGCCCGGTTGCCCAAAGTATTCGGTCCCAGCACCCAGATAGGCTGAGCTGGGAGAATTTATGTTCCCAAAGAGGGAAGAGAGGCAAAAGCGGAGAGGTTCTGGATGCAAGATGGTTGGGATAGGAAGAGAGAGGCAGTATGCGGGGGGGTGGTAATAGGCCCTGTAGGAAGGCCAGGAAGTATAGGGGGGGATGAGGAACGTCTGAGTTCCGGGACCCCGGGCTCCTGCCGCGGGTCAGAAACTCAGCCCACTGATGGCTCTCTCTATAGCAAGCTTTCTTTTGAGCTACCTAAAAGATTCTAAATCATGATACTGAGACTTATTATTATTTATGAATAATTGGCCTTAGCTTGAGCTCATTACTTACTCTTAAAACTTAATTTAACCTGTTTCCCTTTATATACACTTTGCCTCAGGGCTTTTTACGTTTCTTTCATTCTGTATGTCTTACACAGTGTCTGGCTGGCTAGGTTCAGGTATCTCCCTATATTTCTCCTTTTTATTTATTTATTTATTAAAGATTTCTGCCTCCTTCCCGCCACTGCCTCCCATTTCCCTCCCCCTCCCCCAATCAAGTCCCCCTCCCTCATCAACCCGAAGAGCAATCAGGGTTCCCTGCCTTGTGGGAAGTCCATGGACCACCCACCTCCATCCAGGTCTAGGAAGGTGAGCATCCAAACTGCCTAGGCTCCCACAAAGCCAGTACGTGCAGTAGGATCAAAAACCCATTGCCATTGTTCTTGAGTTCTCAGTAGTCATTATTGTCCGTTATGTTCAGCAAGTCCGGTTTTATCCCATGCTTTTTCAGACCCAGGCCAGCTGGCCTTGGTGAGTTCCCGATAGAACATCCCCATTGTCTCAGTGTGTGGGTGCACCCCTCGCAGTCCTGAGTTCCTTGCTCGTGTTCTCTCTCCTTCTGCTCCTGATTTGGACCTTGATATTTCAATCCTGTGCTCCAATGTGGCTCTCTGTCTCCTTTCATCACCTGATGAAGGTTAGTATTCAGGAGGATGCCTATATGTTTTTCTTTGGGTTCACCTTCTTATTTAGCTTCTTGTTTCTAGCCATAAATAAAGGACATTGAGCCTATAATTCGTGATCCTATATTTCTCCTTTGTTCTCTCTTTTTCTCTCTCCACTCGAGCCTAGATTACTCTTCTTGCAGTCTCTGCCTGCCTATCCCTCCACTGCCTAGCTGATGACCATTCAGCTTTTTATTAGACCAACCATGTGCCTTAGGCAGGAAATGCAACACATCTTTATAACATTGAACAAATGTGGCATAAAAAAGTAACTAATATTTGCATATTTAAAGTAATATTATAAAATAAAAATATATTTAATGGAGAAAGAAATGTAGAATTTTATTTACAGTATTTTTTAACAATTATACAAGTTGAAATGATTTGTAATCAATAACGTGAAAAATCAAAAGAATCATGTAATTTACATCCAAATTCTAGCAAGCCAGAGACCAAAGAAGAGCCAATATTTAATTTCCAATATGAGGGCATGAAAATGCTTCTGTCTACCTTGAAAAAGCCAGGCAGAAGAAATTTTCTTATTCTGGGAGAGTCACCAAATTATTTTAATTACTGACCTTCTACTGATTCGTTATGAAAGACCCTCAGAATGGTCCTTCCCTCAGGAGGAGACCCCTAAACCCAAGGAACAGTCCGAGACCACCGGCTGCAAACTGCAAGAGGTTTTTTATTGAGAGTACACACAGTCTCTTTGGAAGACTTGTACGCCCTCAGGCTGGGCAGGGGTTCTTTTAAATGGAAATGGGCGGCAGAAGCATGTATGTTTACAGGGATTCCATTGGTCAGTTCAGATGATGTGGTGCGTTTACTTGGGGACAAGCTCCTCAGGGACATGAAGATATGAAAATAACTGACTTGGATCCTGTAGTTTTTCCCAGAACTTTTCGTTCCCCTCCTTGGCTTAATGTCTGACCATAGATATCCTGTTTGGCAGCCTATGAGTACCAACTTTACCTTGAACTTATACTTGTTTGTGTGACAGCCTTGCAAAATGGCATTACAGCAGCTGGGGTCTTTCAGTTAAAACCCACTTTCATAAGTAAGAACAATCCATTATAATTAGTTTGTCAACAAAAGTGTTAGCCTTATTCAAGAACACAAACCAAATAAACCTAGAATAATGTTTGATCAAATATGAGAACATACCATGGCCTAAAAAGCTGAACTACTAAGTTAAAAATTACATTAATTATAATCCATTAAAATGGCTATGTGCTATAACTAAACCTCTTGAAATAACCCTCTCACGAATGGGAGGAAACATTATTGTGAATAGTTTAAAACTGCACACTGATAGATAATTTAAAATATAATTCCATTATATCAACTTTAAGGGTCTGACATCCAATATTTTCCTCAAAGAATTATATAATTCAAGTATTCTCAATAATTAACTGAGTCATGTAAATAATAGAGTAACATAGGTAACATAATCCATAAGCATTGCTTATAGGGGTCAGTATTATGCTGCACAAAAACCATAATGTCAAGTAAATAGTAGCTTTACCCATCTCTCTCTCCTTCATCCAGGACTAACTAAAGAATCCACAAAGAAAAATTATGTAAAATGTCACAGTCATAATTTCTGTGATAGAATTAAAGGAAAAGTGATCTTTTGCATGTAAACTCTCATAAAACTACATTTTTGGGTTCATTCTTATTTCTTCCCCATGAGGAAGCAAGTAAGTAATTAGTACCTTCTTTTAAGTGAGAAAAGTGTATCACACACAAAATAATAGAAAGGGCACAGTAAAACTAAAGATAATATAAAGTGGAACATTTAAAAAGAGAAATATTTCAAGAAAATGAAAAGTAATCAGATAGATGAAAAGCATTTGTAAAAGTTCACTAATTCATCATGATTTTTGAAATACAACTAGGGAAAGTATAAAAGTGAAGCTTCAAAATTTCCATTTCCATATCTAAAAAGTGTTTAGTTTCCACAACTGCTAAATTTGCACATTCTCCATTTTTCTTATATCTAAAATTTCAGTAATTGGAAAGATAAACATATATCTGTATTATCCCAGTATTCAAAGAAGAGTGTATATTTTGCAGATTGGTGTTTAATGTATGTTTTCTCATGTAAACAAATAATTTAAAAATTTCAAACTTTACTAGAACAGGGAAACTACAGAGACTCATAATAAACATATACATAACTTATTTAAGATATGAAATTTTAGTCTGAATTAAAATTAAGAAAACAAATTAACTTTACAATAACAACAAGCAGAATTAAATAAATAGAAACAAAATATCAAAAAGGTTTAAGAAAAAATTTCTGTTGAATAAATAGGAAGTCATCTTGTATTTATGAGCATTTATGGACCTCAGGTTGTGAATGCATCATAATTTCCAAGTTATTTATGATTCTACGTATTGTGATCTAAAATCCAAGTTCCCCCCTGCCCTCGGAGCTTAGGTTAACCAAGGAAACAGTTCATTCCAGTCACAAACAGGATAATGTACTATGAACTCACAGAGACTGTTGCAGCAGGGATAGAAACAGATTAAAGCCAGGTGGAGTCCAAGCACTGAGACAGGGAAGTGAAAATAAGCTTTAACTCCTAACCAAGAAACTATCTACAATTCACATCTGCTTACAAAGGAATAATTAATTTTCTCCAAAGGAAAATATTCTTTTCAACAAATTATTCTTGTACATCCACAAGAAAAACAATCTTTGATTGTTACCACATTCAAAATTAAATTCACATTTCTCAGAGACAAAAACATAAGAACTAAATGTATCTCTAATATTTTCTTCTGATAACTACTACCATCCTCTGATAGCAATTGTATTTTTGAATGTCTTTGAAATAAATTTATTATATCTCATATATGAGTAAAATCATGTAAAACTTGTAAAATCATGTAAATCTTGTGCCTGATTTATTTACCTTAACATAATGCTTTCTAGTTATATTTAAACTGTTGTAAAAAGTGGAACTCATTTTTTAATGGCCAAATAACTATTTCATTGTATATATTTACCACATTTTTAATTCCATTATTGATGTGAACGACTTGAAGGTTCACTCTATATTTTGGGAATTTTGGCCAGTATTGTGATTAGCATGGAACTACAGGTGATATTTTGCTATGCTGGTTTCATTTCATAAAGGTATATATTTCAGAATTATTTAAATATCAAAGGCAGTTGACTTATTTCAGATATATAATAAATTTAAAACCAAATGTAACCAAAGGCTAAAGAGAACTTTGAAGTTTCAGGAAAAAAATAATGTAAAAATAAAGTATTAGCTATTTTCAAAATCAACTTTTATTCTTTTCATAAATCCTACACCTTCCAAGGCATTAGGATATCTTTATGAAGACATTGTTATATGTTAAATGATTGCTTGACCACTGTTCACTGAATTGTACTAATTTGACTAGTAGACTTATTACCTTACCCACTTTAGAATTAATATAATTTCCATGTCTTGTACTATCAGTACATTTTTTATAGATTACAACATTCTAATCTTTATAAAGATATAGCACAAAAAAGCAGTAACCAAAGCAAAATGAACTTAACCATCTGTCTGAAAAGTGAAAGACAAAATGATATATAAAAGGAAGAGAGAGAAGGGTAAGGCAAATAATTTTAGTGATAAAGTAGAGCCTGAGGGAACATGAAAAAAATCAGGTGAAATAGAGACATCAAGAAATACAGAGAATTCTGGAAATCCTGTAAATGCTATGTAATGTAAAATCTTAATGTCAGCTCACTGAAGAAAATTCATACACAACACATATGTTACAATAACAAAAACTTTGAAATGTTGTTTTGCACGTTTTTTGTCTGGAAAGTAGTGACTTGAATATTTATAAGCAAGAGTGGTTTTACAGCTGAAATAAATGTATCATGTTTTCAGGTTCTTAATGAGGATTCACCCTAAGAGATAGAATGTAGAAATCCTCCTTTTTTCCTTAACCCCCAAGAACAATGTCTCTTAACAATTGGCAAAGGAGATCAAGGGACTCAAGAGTGTGTGGTATTTGCAGTATCATTGTCACTGGATAGGCTAAGATTAAGGGAGACATGTGAGAAGATAGAAACAATAGATCTCTAACAGCCAATTTTCCTTTTGCTGCCTTTTTATTTTACTACTCGCAAATTATCAAAAAAAAAACTTTTGTTAAGTACACTTATACTTAACTCAGACTTAGGAAGTTGCTTCTTAGTGTGATATTTTAGTTATTAGTGTCAGGCAGACTATAGTAGTAGAAACACAGAGGTGTTCATGAAATAGCATAGAATTACTAGTAAACATATTCTTAAGCACTTGTCCTAAGAAAGAATAAGTAAGTGGGATTCATGTGCACTTTTGTAATATACAATGAAGTAATCTTTACTGTTCTCCAGAAATATTTGAACAACAAAAAAAAGACCAGGACTAATTTACATGATCAGGTTAATTGGTTACTTGGAAGAGGAAGACTGAAAAATTTTAAGATGTTTAAGGGAAAACTTAATCTTTAAAGAGCATAGACACTTAAAATCTTAACAAACAGTAAATGTTCTTTGTTAAAAAAATAATGTGATGGGAAAAGTATATGGCATGGTGAACAATTCACTATCTACCTACACATATTGAATGTGAAATTACCCAAAAATTTCTCATCAGTGAGAAGAAAAACTAGGAAATCTTTAAGAGTCTTCTAGTATTAGTATTTTTAGAATAAATATAGGTATCCACCATGAAAGGAACAACACTGTTGTGTATCTTTCTAATACATTACTTTGCAGTGGTACCCATAGAGTACATCTATATTTCTATACCAATTTTCTGAGTCTGCAGCCTCATACAATAGGTTCCTAGACTCCATAAACATGTGCTATTACTGTATATCCTTGTACTTTATTCAATTTTTTAACACAAAAGAAAATTCTGATCCTCATTTAATATTTAGAATACCAAGATTATTATTCAAGCATGTATTAAAACAAGTATAAACATTTGCATAATATACAGTGACATAGATATGTGTGTATATATATTTATAATAATTATAATAATTTTATATATTAAAAATATGAAAATGTATGTATATTTTTAACATTTTGTTAAAAAAATTATCTCAGATATATTTTAGTGTGGGCACATATCACCATTGTTATGTTAAATGCTTTCATCTTATTTAAACAGAAAAACTGACATATTGGACATTTAAATTGATTCCTATGTTTCAGAATATTAGCAGCACTAAAGAAAATGATAATTATTTTTTCATAGGTAAAACGTAAGTTAAACTTTATTTTATATTATTATTATTATTATTACTTTATTAATACTAGGAATCAAAATTACCCCTTTGTCCCCTTGTCCCACTTCCCTCCCTCTCCCCCACTCACCCTCCCCTCTCCCCCTCCAGTCCTAAGAGAAGGCAGGATACCCTGCCCTGTGGGAAGTTCAAGGCCCTCCCCACTCCAACCAGGCTTAGGAAGATATGCATCCAAAGAGACTAGGATCCCAAAAAGCCAGAATATGCCATAGAGACAAATTCTCGTGCCATTATCATTGGCTTCTCAGTCTTCCCCAATTGTCAGCCACATTCAAAGGGTCCTGTTTTATCCCAGGCGTGTTCAATCCCATTCCAGCTGGCTTTGGTGAGCTCCCTTTAGTTCAGGCACACTGTCTCAGTGGGTGGATCAACCCCTCTTGGTCCTGACTTCCTTTGGCATATTCTCCATCCTTTTGCTCTCCAACTGGATCTTGGGAGCTCAGTCCAGGACTCCAATGTGGGTATCTGTCTCTATCTCCATCTGTCGCCAGAAGGTTCTATGGTGATATTCAAGATAGTCATCAGTCTGAGTACAGGACAAGGCCAGTTCAGGCACTCTCTTCTCTACTGACCACGGTTCTAGCTGGGGCCATCCCTGTGGACATCTGGGAGCCCCTCTAGAGTCAAACCTCTTGCCAACCACACAATGCCTCCCTTAATTAAGATATCTTCTTCCCTGCTCCCATATCTGTCCTTCCTCGATCTCAACCATCCCACTCCTCTAAGCTCTCCCAAACCCTCCTCTTCAGCCTTCTCTTTCTCCCTCTCCCCTTCCCCCACAATACTCCACCGCCATGCTCCCAACTTTTGCCTTGTGATCTTGTCTGCTTCCAATTTCCAGGAGGATCACTATATTTTTTGTGGGGGGGCACCTTATTATTTAGGTTCTTTGGGATCATGAACTATAGGCTCAATATCCTTTGTTTGTGGCTAGAATACAGTAATGAGTGAGTATATACCATATTCATCTTTTTAGGTTTGGGTTGTGTCACTCAGGATAGTGTTTCTACTTCCATACATTTGCATGCAAAATTCAAGATGTCATTGTTTTTTACTGCTGAGTAGTACTCTAATGTGTAGATGTTCCACACTTTCTTTATCTATTCTTCCATTGAGGGGCATCTAGGTTGTTTCCAGGTTCTGGCTATTACAAATAATACTGCTATGAACATAGTTAAACAAATGCTTTTGTAGTACGATTGGGCATCTCCTTGGTATATTCCTAAGAGTGGTATTGCTGGATCCTGAGGTAGGGTGATTCGCAGATTCCTGAGAAACCACCACACTGATTTCCAAAGTGGTTGCACACATTTGCATTCCCAGCATGCAAATGTATGAACATTCCCCCTTCCTCCATATCCTCTCCAGAATAGGTTATAATTGGTGTTTTCGATTTTAGCCATTCTGACAGGTATAAGATGGTATCTCAAAGTTGCTTTGATTTGCATGTCCTTGATAGCTAAGGAAGTTGAACATGTACTTAAGTATCTTTTGGCCATTTGCAATTTGTCTGTTAAGAATTCTGTATTCAGATCAGTACCCCATTTTTAATTAGGTTATTTAAAATTTTAGTGTCTAGTTTCTTGAATTTATTATATATTTTGGAGATCAGGTGATGAAGGTGGGTCTTGTATCTATCTGTTGCTTTCCTTGAATAATTAAAAAAGAAACTGCTTGGCCTTTGATAGGACAGAAAATTAGGTAGGCAGAGTAGACAGAACAGAATGCTGGGAGAAAGAAGCCAAGTCAGGCAGTCGCCATGATTCTCCCACCCAACACAGCCGAAGGTTAAGATCTTCCCTGATAAGCCACCTCGTGGGCTACACAGATTATTAAAAATGGGTTAGATCAATATGTAAGAGCTAGCCAATAAGAGGCTGGAACTAATGGGCCAGGCAGTGTTTAAAAGACTACAGTTTCCGTGTAATTATTTCGGGTATAAAGCTAGCCGTGCGGGCGGCCGTGTGCCAGGAACGTAGCCTGCCACTCCTTCAACAATCAGGCCTTTGTCATATGTGGGGTTGGTGATGATCATTTCCCATTCAGTAGGTTGCCTTTTTGTCTTAATGACAATGTCCTTTGCTTTATAGAAGCTTCTCAGTTTCAGGAAGTCCCATTTAGTCATTGTTGTTCTTATTGTCTGTACAACTGAGGTTCTACATAGCAAGTGGTATCCTGGGCCCATGTATTGCAGGCTACTCCCCACTTTCTCTTCTCTCAGGTTCAGTGTGGTCAGATTTATATTGAGGTCTTTAATCCATTTGATCTTGAGTTTTGTGTATGGTGATAGATATGCATCTATTTTTTATTCTTCTACAGGTTGACATCCAGGTATGCCAGTAACATTTGTTAAAGATGCTCTCTTTCTTCCATTTTATAATTTTAGCCTCTTTGTCAAAAATCAGATGTCCATAGCTTTGTGGATTAATAAATGGGTCTGCAAGTAAATTCCATCGGTCAATGTCTTTGTCTTTATGCCAATACCAAGCTGTTTTCATTACTGTATTTAATTTTGAAGTCAGGGATGGTAATTCCTCCAGTAGTTCCTTTATTGTACGTGATTGTTTTGGCTATCCTGGGTTTTTTGTTTTTCCATATAAAGTTGATTATTGTTCTCTCAAGGTCTGTGAAGAATTTTGTTGGGATTTTGATGGGGATTTCATTGAATTTATAGATTGCCTTTTGTAGAATTGCCATTTTTACTATGTTGATCCTCCCAATCTAAGAGCATGGGAGATTCTTCCATTTTATTGTATGTTCTTCAAAGACTTAAAGTTCTTGTCAAATAGATCTTTCACTTCCTTGGTTAGTGTTACTCCAAGATATGCTTTTATGCTTTATGCTATTTACGGTTATCATGAAAGGTGATGTTTCTCTGATTTCCCTATCTGCTTCTTTATCCTTTGTGTATAGAAGGGCTACTGATTTTTTTTTGTATCCTGCCACATCACTGAAGGTATTTATCAGCTGTAGGATTTCTCTAATAGAGTTTTGGGGGTCATTTATGTATACTATGTTATCATCTGCAAACAACCAAAGTTTGACTTCTTTTCCAATTCAAATCCTTTTGATCTCCTTATGCTGTCTTATTGCTATTGCTAGAACTGAAAACACTATGTAGAAAAAGATATGGAGAAAGTGGTCAGCCTTTCCTTATTCTTGATTTCACTGTAATTGTGTTGAGTTTCTCACCATTTAATTTGATGTTGGTTGTCAGCTTGCTGTATATTGCTTTTATTATATTTAGATATGAACCTTGTATTCCTAATCTCTCTAAGATCTTTATCATAAAACGGTATTGCATTTTTTCAAATGCTTTTCAGCATACAATAAAATGATCATATGTTCTTTTCAGTTTATTTATAAGATGGATTACATTGATAGATTTTCATAAATTATTTTTCATTAGGCTAAGTTCCCTGAACTTCCCATTTCTTCTATTTGCAAACAGTTCCTTTTAAGTTTATCACTCATGTAGCATGTTATTTTATAAGTGGTGTCAGTACTGATTTTAAGTGAGCGTATTAATTTAGATCTCAAAATATAATGAAAAAAAGTAATCTAAAATGCTCCTTCTTCTACATTTTCATTACTGTTTTAGCAATTTCTTTTAAATTTCAATATTCCTCCTAGGGAGGAGAGGGATCATAAGGTTCTGTAGGACTTGTGAGTCCACACTCAGAGCTATATAATTAGTAAACATTTGTTGTCTTAGAGTAGATTTTATTTTGTAGCTACCTGAAAGTAGGGAAGGTTTGAAACATTCATGGGTGTTTATTCATGTTACTGTACATAACTATGGTAAACACTGAGATTTGCCAATCTGAACCTGAATAAAATCATTTCCTTGGCTTATCATACATGCATTATTTGGAGTAAGTAGATAATTGTTTATGTGTCCTCAAGAAATTTCAAACAACTATTGTGTACAAAGTTACACTCAGTAAAACAAAATGACAATTTTTAAAGAATGACAGACGAAATAAAGAATATTAAATGCAAAGAAATGTGGTAGTTAGATTATTTCTTAATTTAATTTTGGGAATATCATATGCAAATGTACTACATGTACATAATTTTCACACCTTCCTCACTTCCTTTAACTCCTCCCTTTTCTCCCCCCAAATTCCTCCTCAAGCTCATGACCCAATTAGTATTGGTGTACACACACAAACACACACAGATACACACAGATATCTGTACAGCTTCTTGAGGCCAATTAGTGTTGTCCATGCATACATGTACTTAAATATGATCCTGTAGGAAGAGAAACTTATCAGCGGGTTCATCACTAGAGAAAACTAATTCTCATTTCCCCAGTAGCCATTAACTGTCTGTAGCTCTGTATCTAGTAGTTTACATGATTAAATTTCCCTCCACCCATGTTTGTCTGTTAACTAGTGTGGTATCATGCAGGTCTTATGATGAACAATCATGTTGTTTTCAGTTCATAAGTTGAATATATGTCTAGAATATACTATCTTACAATATTCTAATTCTTAGATTATTTCTACTACTTCTTCTATAATATTCTCTGATCCTTAGGCATAGTGGTGTACTACTGATATCTCAATTGATGAAAGACAGCCAAAGTGATGTAGGATTGCCGTCTATGTGCTTTGAATACCACTGGTTAATAACAAAGCTGCTATGAGTCTATTGCATCACAGAATAAGGCAAGGTGGAATTCCAAGAAGATAGATGGGGAGAAAGTAGGTTGGGCCAGGGAAACACCATGTAGCCACCAGAGGAGAAAGATACTCACTCTGGTACCGGTAAATCATGAGGCTCATGATATAAAATAAAATAATATAAATTGGTTAATTTAAGATGTAATAGCTAGCTGGAAATATGCTGAAGCTATTGGCTAGAAAGTACTGCAATTAATATAGTTTCTGTGTGATTACTTCATGACTGGGAGGGTGGAAAATAAACAAGCAATCTCTGCCAACACAAAGTCACTTGTTCTTTTCTCTTTAAGCAATTGTTGATTTCTGCAGCATCCCTTTGTTGAAAAACAGTCTTCATTGATGACAGGCAAAAACTGTACTTGTCTATGTGTATGACAGTATATATTTACTCATAGATAAGTGCATTTTTTCAGTTATCATCAGAGAGGTTTTCTCTTGCAACATATAGAAACATATTTAGAGACACACAGCATAACATACAGAGAAAGAGTCTAAATTGAAGATCTGCAGAAAAATTCCTTCCCTCAGAGCTCTGGGAATCCTAGAGCAAATAAGGTTGAAAGATTGTAAGAGACAGAGTGGATGGAGAAAACATGGAGAATAAGGCACATGGAATCAACTAAACTGGGTGCTTATTAACTTAAAGAGAATGAAGAAGCAAGCATGGGGACTGCATGGTTCTATACTGATGGAGAAAGGTCATTAGTTAATCAAGAAACTGCTTGGCCTGATAGATTAGAACATAGGTGGGTGGAATAAACAGAACAAAATGCTGGGAGAAAGAGGAAGTGAGGCAGACACCATGCCTCCCCTCTCCAGGGCAGACGCGATAAAGCAAGCCGCCAGGTCAGACATGCTGAATCTTTCCTGGTAAGACGGGTGCTACACAGATTACTAAATATGGGTTAGGCAAGATAAGTCACCACCTCGTGGTGCTACACACATTAATAGAAATGGGCCAAGCAGTGTTTATATAAATACAGTTTGTGTGTTGTTATTTCAGGTAAAGCTAGCCGGTGGCTGGGAGCCAGGTGGCAGGAACACAGCCCACAGCTCCTTCAACACTCTACTGTCTTCTGCATATGTATATATATATATATATATATATATATATATATATATATGTGTGTGTGTGTGTGTGTGTGTGTGTGTGTGTGCGTGCATGTGTGTATTAGCCTAGTATCTTTATGGAAATTCTGACTATGAAAATTACTGGGTCTTTGATATGTTTGCCTGTTCTTGGGACTCTTTTACTCCTGATGGGTTTCTTTGTACAACTTTGATATGATTTTGATTTATGTTATCATATTTTATTTTGTCATGTTTGGTAGTTACCTATTAGAAGACTGTTCTTTTCTAATGAGGGGCAGAAAAGGAGTGAATACTGATGGGAGGGTAGGTAGGAATTACCTGGGAGGACTAGAGGAAGAGAAAAATGGAATCAGGATAGATTGTATGAAAAGTTAATCTATTTTTAATTAAAACGTGGTATTTTATATTGTTGGAGGCTATATTAATTTTTAAAATTTTTATAGCATGTTCTCTTGTAGAATGTAGGTTCTTGGCTAGATTTGTAGCAAAGGCCATAATTCTTCTCTTAAAGACCAGGCTTTAGGTTCAATTTAGTAGCTTTTGGTTGTCAACAAGATATAAGTATAACTACTGCACCATTACAAATATCATCCAAATCTTATATTTCTGTAGTTCACATGACTTATAGTCAGATGGAACTGTTGTAAGCTTTTCTCCCTTGACAGCTCACATGGTATTTTTCAATATTTATGAGAACTAACTTAGGGAAGAGGCTCCCAGGTTGTAACAGCTTAGTTAATACACTTTTATAAAATTTGTGAAGTCTTCAGCAAAAGAGTCTTTACTTCAAGTTATTAGAAGAATTGGAATAAATGGCAATGCCCTATATGGTTTAGGGACACATGGAAAAACAACATGAAGGCAGGTGTTCCATGAAGGGGAGTTTTTGTTAGACAGTCCTGTTTTTGCTAGAGGTTCTGGATGGTATATTATCCCATGTCAAGTAATTCAGTTTAATATAATTTTGATATGTTTTAGAAAACACATAATGTATTTTTGATAAGCATAAATGTTTTTATATTATCTGAGTTAAAATCTTTGACTGGTAGGGTTCCCTTCTTCTTTCTTGGTGGCCCCTTTTAACCTTTTCTACTAGCCCACATCCAAGCTTTTTTTTTAACTTCACTGATCTCACTGACACAATAGGCTAGAAATTTCTAGGGAATTTTCATCTTCCTACTTGTCTTCAATTCCAGTGTCTCCAGAATTAACCTTAGTCTTGCTGAAGCCTGTCTGAAGAGCCCTTCTCCTAGCCCAGCATGCAAGAAACACAGCAAAAATGGCAGATATAATCAAACCGTAAAAAAGTTGAGAAAAGGTATTCCAAGTAAATAGAACCAAGAAACAAATGGGTATGACTATTTTACTCTTTGTCAAAACAGATAACAAATCAAAACTAATAATAAGAGACTGAACATACTACAAACTCCTTAAGGAAAAAGTCTACCAAGAGGAAATAAAAATTCTAAAGGTTTATGAAAAATATTTAAACACCAGAGGTAGAACAGTCTCCTAAACTCATAATCAGTTGGATTAATGTAGTGAAAATAGTCATCCTACCAAAAGAAATAAAAACCCAGTCAAAATTTCAACAGAAACCTTCATGAAAAATGGAAAAATAATTTTTACCTTTGCATGGAATCATACACATACAAGTGCACACACACACGTGCACACATAAAAAAAAAACAGCGACAAAGTCAGATAAAACTAGACTGAATAAACTCACTACTGTAGGCATTGTCATCTGAGATTTCAAGTTGTATTATGAAACTATAGTCTTAAAAACAAATTGTATTGGCATAAAAATAGAAATATTTATTAAGTGAATCAAATTGATGGTGTGAGCATAATTTCTCATTCTCACAGGTACCTGAATTGTGATAATTAAGTAAAAAATACACACTGGAGAAAAAACAGCATCTTCAGGAAATGGTGCTTATAAATTTACATTGTTGTGTGTACAAAACTCAAAATAGACCCATATCTAACACCTTGCAAAAAAAACTAATGAGCAAACAAAACAAAACACAAAATAAAAAACACTAAACTCCAAATTAATCAAAAACCTCAACATAAAACCAAACACCCTGAATCTGAGAGGGAAAAGGTTTGAACTCATTGGTACAAGAATGGCCTATCTGAACAGGAAACTGATAATTCAGGCATTAAGATCAATACTTAGTAAATAGACCTCATGAAGGTTAAAGGTTTCTATACAGCAAAGGACACCATCACTTGAAAAAAGTTGAAGACTTCAAAATGAGAAAATTCTATACCAATTATACATTTGATAAAGTTTTAATATCTAGACTGCACAATGAACTAAAAATCATTATCAATAAAACAAATTATCAAATTAAAATGGGGCAGAGTTGTCAAACCTGAAATTCAAATGGTTTAGAAACACTGAATGTTAAACATATCAAGACATTAGAGAAATGAAAAATAAAACTAATTTGAGATTTCAACTTACATTAGTTAGAAGAGTAAAGATCAATAAAATAATAACAGCACATGCTGGTGCTGATGCAAGAACAATTCTTCATTGCTGGTGAAACTTTCAACTTGTAAAGCTACAATAGAAATCAGTATTGCCATTCTGAAGCATGATAAAAATATGTCCATCACACAATCTAGCAATATAACTCTTATGCATATATTCATCCATGTTGTTCATCCATGTTAATTGCAACTTTATTCATATTATACATAAATTGGACATACCCTAGATGTTGATCTATTAATGATTGGATACATTTTCATTATCAATAAAATATACAATGTATATACAATTTAATTGTATATATAATAAAATAGTATTCAGCAGTCACAAAAGCTGATATCGTGAAATATCCAGCTCAAAGGAACAATTATCCTGAATATGTCAACCCAGACCCCAAAAGACAATTATTTCATGTTTTCTCTTCTATATGTGTGTTAGACAATAAAGTTTATATATGTGTGTCCCAATTTGTATAACCACATAGGTTACATAGGTATTTAGTCACTGTGGGTGAAGAAGATCTTCAAAAAGAAGGGAAATAGAGTACAATGTCATAAAGAGAAAAAGTGAAAACTAGAATAATAGTATTAAGTGTATGAATGGTAAGCTATGTTAATGAAGAAATATGGGTTGAAATAAATAACAAAAAGGATTTTTCAAAAGCCATATGGAAATATGTACTACTACAGAAGCTTCCTCAATATATAGATATATAAAAGAAATTTAAATAGAGTTACTATAATGTATAATGGAAACAACACCTCAACTAGATATTTTGTGTACCAAGTACAACCTTCAACACCAGGAATGGGTTATCCCTTTTAGAGTTGTTGCCCAAAGGGCTCTCATAAATTTTTCAAACACCACAGGCTATGGCAAAACTATTGGTTGTTTCCATATGCTAATGGTAAGGAACTATAGTTGAAGGTAAAATTTACATATGCCTTCAAATTTGTAAAAATCCAGCTAAACCCCAGCTAGAAGATTCATTCCTACTGAACTTGTGGTTATGGTGCTTGTAGGTACTTTGCATAGTACCAGAAGAGAAAAATATTCTTCAATTTCACCTAGATACAAAATCTTTGACCAACCACAGAGACCTGCTTGCAAGATATACTGGTGTAATTGTGATGTAAACATTATGGGAGTAGTCATGCTCTTTTTTAATTGATTTTATGTGCATTTCATAAGATGGAACCTATATCTAACACTAATAAAATGACAGAGAACTACTGTTCTTATACATGAACATAGCAAGAAAATGACTCCTAATGAAATGCCAGTACTCATAGAAGAGATCATCACTCAGCACTCATCACAGAAGCCTTTTCTTGTTGGAAATGGCAAATGGCAGAAACCCATAATGGGCAATGTTCAGAGAGTGTGAGACTTTGGAGCAGTCAGCTCTAAATGGGATCTCCTTATCAAACCTCTCCCCTAAAGGCTCAGGGATCTATGCTGAAGGGGAGTATCAGAGGGGGCTGTTTGTTTTGTTCCTGACTGCTCAGCCCCAAAGTAACCACACAGAAACTATATTATTTAAAACACTGCTTTGGGGTGGGATGTCCTTTTGCCTATGCATTGCTTTTATTGGTTAATGAATAAAGAAACTGGCTTGGCCTGATAGAGTATAACAGAGTTTGGCAGGGATAACTAAACTGAGTGGTGGGAGGAAGAAGGAAGAATCAGAGAGAAGCCATGGAACCACTGGAGACAGATGACAATTGGAATTTTGCCAGTAAGCCACAGCCATGTGGCAATATACAGATTAATAGAAATGGATTAATATATAAGAGTTATTCAAGAAGAAGCTAGAGCTAATGGGCCAAGCAGTTATTTAAAGAATACAGTTTCTGTGTGTTTATTTTGGTTCTGGGCAGCCGGAACCAAAGAAGCAGCCTCTTGATACACTGCTTGGCCCATTAGCTTAAGCATATTTCTGGATAACTATTACATCTCATTTTAACCCATTCCTACACCACTGTGCATCACTATGATGTTGTGGCCTAACAACAAAGCTTCAGCACGTCTGTCTCTGGCAGCAGCCCCATGGCTTCTCTCAGATTTTGCCCTTCTTTCTCCCAGAATTCTTTTTAGTTTTCCCCACCTAGCTCTTTTTTCCCTGCTTTGCTATAGTCTCAAGATACTTACTTTGTTAATTAATGCTAATCACAGCATACAGAGGGAAAACCCACATCACCTCCCCTTTTCTGTTTAAATGAGTAGGAAGATTTTAACTTCGGCATAGTAAAATTACATATAACAAACAGGTATCAAACAAGAATTACAGTTATAATATTTATACCTACTTTATCTTTGATCATAACTAAGGAAAACTATAATTATAAATTCTTCAACTTCATCAAATACTCCAAAAGGATATAATATTACCTAAGAAAACAAAAAGTAAATTGTAAGCAAGTTCTAAAACTCTAGAATTTACAGAGATATCTCACTGCCTGGACATAGTTCTTCATCACCATTGGGAAATCACAGTACTTATTTTTGATTTTAATAGGAATTATCCAAATCTATATGTGTAAGGATTTACTTAGAATGACAGATACAGATGCACAGATACATGCACATGGCAAATTTTATGTGATTGTTATCAATGCACATTCATATTGCCCAATGTTAATTTTCTATTTTTTTATATTGGCAAGTAGTAATGTAGGATGCTACCATTGGGGCATGATGAGTGAATGACAAGGAACTTTCTATTAAACTTTGATGATTTTTTTTGTTTCAAAACAAATAAGTTAAAATATTAGTAATTGAGTAAGCATTTAAAAATTGAGTTGATTTGTTTAGTTGACTAAAGCCATTGGTGACAAAACCATTATTTTTTCAGTATTGTTCAGTCAGATAAGTTGTTAATATCTGTGGTACAACAAACTTTTTCCAAGTTAATACATTTGGAGGCTGCTACAAACCTGCCTCTGAAAGACTTTCTTCCACTTAGTGAAATTTGAGCCAAAATGATGTAAAATTCCTAATCAATGTCATGTTGCAGATCTCAAGCATGGTACAGTTTCTCTTAATCCAAGACTATACAGTTAAGGTTTATGGCAGCAAAGAATAGCTATTAGAGAAAGAAGTTTCACAACTTGGAAAGGAGGTCAATTAAAGAAATGACAGAAGCATTCCATCTTGACTCGTGAGAGACACTGGAGACAAAGGACAAGTATTTTGAGATGTTTTAGTGGATTAGATTATTTAACATTAAGAAAGAAAATATTTCAAGCAAAAGGCAGAAAAACAAAGAAAATAGCCCAGGAACAGACTTTTTAACAATACAAACCACTAAAAATAAACAAATTGTCCTGAAGGACATAAGAAAGACTTGATTAAAATGGCAAGACACACTGGCCCTTAGATGAAAAGACTGGATATAACAACCCCAATTCTTTGTAAATTAAACTACAAATTCCAACAGACTCCAATCATAAGATCAACTATTTTTGTTAGATGCAAGAATTCTAGTCTTGCAAAACCAGTGGTGCTGTGGTTCATGGGAAAAAGTAGATTGAAATGTCAATTAAATTATAAAAGAACTTTCATTAGGAAATATTTTACCTTATAGGTCTTAGAAATTCATATCATGAAAAATGTATAGTCACAAAAATAACTAAAGATAACTAGAAATAAGTCCTACACCATAAAAGGATGAATTAAGACAATGACGGAAGTAACTAGCTCCTTATATTTGCTAGTCAAATTTCAATGAATGTCACTGAACAAACTTTCTATGATGCAAGTAAAAACTATATATATCCTCAAAAGATTAGCAAATAAAATATTTTGATGTGCTAAGATATTTATAATAATTCAACCATGGGAAAAGATAAATGTGGCAATATCCAATATCAAAATTAAAACTCTTCTTCAATAAAGGAGAAAATCAAACCTCCAAATCTTAAGAACACCTGTAAACAACATATAGATCATGCCAATGTTTACATGTGTTCATGGGTGAACACTGAGTTTGAATAAATAAATGGATTAACTCATCCCTCAAGGAAACTGAATCTTGCTAGAAGAGAACCTATTTCTACTTTCTTAAACTAATGTATTTTCTAAATGTATTCTAAATACTTATCCTTATACCCACATAAGTATTGCTCCCAACTCTCATTAAGCAAACTTCCTTTTTCAACAGATGCAGACTACTACAAAAATCCACAACTGCTCAAAATGTAGAGAATAGCTTTTATACTGTGTTGTACACTTACCAAATTTTATGGCTAAACATATTTAATAAGAACATGCTTTCAAATATAATTGGTATTATAAGGAAAATATGCCTAATCATTTGGGTACATTATTAAGGAGAAAAACATTTATTAACACGCTTCTTAAGATGATGGTAGAAAGTAATTATGATTAAATTGTTTTCTGTATAAAGCCAAGTGCATCCAAAACATAATATACAATAATTTATATCTCGTTGTTTTTAAATGTTCTTCACTACTTTGTTTTATTTTATGATTATAATCATCATTTTTGAGACAGTGTCTCATACAGTTCAGGCTGGCAGGAAACTTATTACATAGTTGAGTGTAACCTAGATTTCCTGATCCCCCTTCCTTTTCCTCCAAAGTACTGAGATTACAGATAGATTCTGTTATGATTTTAGCCAACCAGCATGGCTGGCACTTCTGGGTTACAGGACCATGCATGTGCAGACAAGTTCTCAGGTAAAAATACCTACCTTCCCTGGGGACCTTAAAAGGTTCTGCATGAACCACATGTGGCATGGTTGCATCACCTACATATGACAGAGTTACATAAGCCCTTGCACACATGTGAGAGCTATGTCATCCCACTGTGCCCTAGGCAGCCTTTAAAAGCTGGATGTGCTATCTTCAGCTCTTTCTGCACACCTACTTTGCCAGTTCTATATATGTCTCTACTAATAAACTCATAAGTGGGTTTGTTGCACGTTTTGTTGTAGGGAAAGCCCAGCCCCCTTAGGGGACATGTTCGCCTCGGGCTAATGTTTACATATAAATCTGGCGAACGTCAGCCTGCTGCCCCATCTGCTTTCCTGTTCTCCACGGGAACCTGTGGTTCTGTAAGTCTATTTCCCCATTAAAACTGTATATATTATTACAATCTGTCTGCATTCATTTACGCCGCTACACATGGCGCCCCATGAGGCTTTGTGGATACCCACCCTGAATCAGAGCCTCCTGGGTGGCGACCACTGGGAGCCAGCGCCCCCCCCTCCGGAGGCCTCTCCCTCCACACAGCTCCTTGCCGGTTCGTTCTGCCTGACTACGGAGGCAGAAGCAACTGAGATTCTGAGTCACTGAACATCTGCAGTGACTCAATATTTCCTGGCGCTTGCTAGAAAGTCGGCAAATGGGACTCCTGACAGGCAACGTAGCCCCAGTGGTTTGGTGATAGTTGAATCAGCCCCGCACCACGAGTCTGTGCACCCTGCCCTGCCTGACAGTGGTACAAGTGCCTCTGTAACAGAGTGATCAGTACACAACACCACTCTGCGCACGAGACTGCTCTGCGTCCCCTCCCCGAGGGTGGCTTAATTCGGTCTTGGCTCTCCCCTGTTTCCTGGCCCTCCCCCATGCTTCTTACAGTTAACTTTCAGCTTTGGGTTTTGAGTAGACTTTTCAGACCGGCTCAGACTCCTACCAAGTAAATTCACATGCACTCTGCCACCACAACCATCTTCTGGCAGGAATTGGTCATTACAGATAAAAATTTTCTTTTATAAAAAAAATAAGTACTGATTTGGTTGAACATGTCTGAAAATGTTACCATTCAAGACTTTAACAGCCTTTTTGATTGTATGATGTGGGAGATTTTATAAGAGGTGTCTGTCACCCACATCTATGGATCTTTCTGGGATTCAAAGTTTTCCTTGGTACTATATGGTTTGAAAATAGAAATATGATAAAGTCTTTATGAGACAAATCCAGGATTCTTAAGGCAGAGGTTGAACACCTAAAAACAATTGAGAATGACAACAATCTTCACAAGAATCAGTTTGAAGTTCTCCAGGAAGAAAAAAGATCTTTGTTTAACATGACTTGATCAACTAAGCAAAATTTAGAAAAGGTACAGGCTGATGTTAAGGAGAAATTCATTACTATGGAAGAGGGAACAGCTGATTTGGATAATAAGCTTCAGTCCCTTTCTGTAAGAACCAAAAGGTTAACGGCTGATATTAAGGGGAAATTCATTACTATGAAAGAGGGAACAGCTGATTTGGATAATAAGCTTCAGTCCCTTTCTGTAGGAACTGAAACATTAACTGAAAGAAACAAAACTGCTGAATGTGACAATCATATTTTGTCTAAAGCTTATGACAGATTGGTAGAAAGACTGTCAATACAAGAAGGCATGGTTTATGCCATAAAAATTATGTCCAAACATGAGATGTTATCTCTAATAGACAAACTTCATACTTTAGATCCCTTAATGAAGGCTTTGGAACATAATTCTGGACAGGAGATTCAGACATTGCAGAAGGCAATGGTGAATAGAATTGAAAAAATTGAGGAATTCCTAAATTCTGATGAAGAAGAGCAAAGGGTAGAAAGGCAAATTTTAACTCCATCTGTGGGTAAATCTCTCCGGGACAATACCCACAAAGCTCTACCTACAGCTCTACCTGCCTTTCCAGTAATAACAACAGAGAAAGTGGTTGGTTCCAGAAACTCTAAGTTCATCAAGGAGGTTACATGGGATCCTATCCATATGAATGATCTCAAGAAAATTAAACAGGCTGTCATGACTTTTGGGATGCACGCTTCCTTTGTTAAAGTGATGCTAAAATCTTGGGCCATGACAAAGAGAGTCACGCCCTCTGACTGGCTTCAGTTAGCTTCTGCAGTACTTGAGAGTGGACCGCAACTGAAATGGAAATGCTTATTCAGGCAAGAGGCTAGACTCTTAGAACAGAAGAAAAGAGCAAAGGGAATTGAGATTTCTCTACATCAAATTCTAGATGAGGGGCTCTTTTCCGACCCTCAGGAACAAGCTAATTTGGATGAAAACAGACTCTCCATATGTACCACAGCAGCCTTTAGGGCTTGGGACAGGGTACAAGACCCAGGACAGTGAATGGAATCATTTGTCACAGTTAAACAGGGTCAGAGAGAACCCTGTAGTGACTTTTTACAAAGAATAACTAAGGCTGTGCAAATAGGGATATTTAACCCAGAAGCAAGACGTATAATGATTGAATCTTTGGTTTATGAAAATGCAAATGTGGAATGCAAAGGGATCTTGGGGCCTTTAAAGCTCAGATCAGCGCCCTTGGGAGAATGGGTCTTGCATACACTGAATGTTCATACATTTTATTATGGCACAGAAGCATGGGTAGAAGGAGCAGTTTCCAATGGTAAAAGGAGACACCAGAATACGAAATGTTTTAATTGTGGCAAAATGGGTCATATGAAAAGGAATTGTAGACAAAGGATTTTCAGAAACAATAATAATGCATCTTCTAGAAATAACAGAAATAGGAGGACTAAGCCTTCAGGTTTATGTAGAAGATGTGGAAAAGGCAGACATTGGACAAATGAATGCAGGTTTACAAGAGATAGACAAGGCAATATGATACAGATGGGAAACGTGAGAGGGGGGCCTCACAGGCCCCCATGGCAAACATGGTTCATTCATTTCCAGTCACAGCAGAGAACATGCCTCATCAGGACAATTAGGAAGCCCTATGCCTACTGTTACAAGCCATAATGATCAGAAAGATGAGTTACGTGTGTTTTGGCAAACTTCTATAAATGATTAAATACCTGAGCTGACAGTGTGTGTGTGAATGGCATTTTTATTACTGGCCTGATGGACACAGGTGCTGATGTAAGTATCATTACCCCAGAATATTGGCATCCGTATTGAACTCTTCAGAATGTAAATGTTCAGCTCCTGGGAATTGGAATCTTATCTTGAGTAAGGCAGAGCACGAGATGGGTTGAATGCATAAAGCCAGAGGGACAAATAGGAAAATTAAGGCCATATGTAGCCAATATTGCAGTGAATTTATGGGGTCGTGACCTATTATAACAATGGAATACTCAAATTAACATTGCTGCTACTTCTAGAGCATATATTTCTGAGAATAATACTAAAAGGTATTACAAATGCAGAAAACAAGCCATATGTGCTGTACAAGAACGAGCAATTGATGTCCCTTCAGAGATACCAACAGCCTTGCCTCTAAAATGGTTGACTGAGGAACCAATATAGACAAAGCAATCTCCTTTAGCTGAGGAAAAGTTACAGACTTTAGAACAGCTGGTACAAGAGCAATTAGATGCTGGACATATAGAAGAATCTACCAGCCCTTAGAATTCTCCTGTATTTGTGGTAAAGAAAAAAAATCAGGTAAATGGAGAATGGTGATAGATGTCAGGGCTATCAACAAGGTTATTCAACCTATGGGCCCTCTGCAATCTGGAATTCCTTTGCCTTCTTTATTACCTAAAAATGGCCTCTCAAAGTTATTGCTTTAAAGGACTGCTTTTTCACTATACCTTTACAAAAAGAAGATAGAGAAAAAATTGCCTTCACAGTGCCTACTTATAACAATTCTCAACCTTCGAGGAGGTACCACTGGGCCGTCCTCCCCCAGGGTATGTTAAATAGCCCTTCCCTGTGCCAAAATTTTGTGAATCAACCATTGCAAATAATACACAAGAAATTTCCCAATTCGATAGTATATCATGACATGGACGACATTTTGTTATCCGATTCAAACATGGATAACTTGAACAGAATGTTGGAAGAAATAAAGATACTTTTACCTAAATGGGGATTGCAAATTGCTCCGAAAAGATTCAGAAGCGAGATCCTGTTAATTATTTAGGTTATAAAATAGGTTTGCAAAAAATTAAGACACAAAAGGCACAAATTAGGAGAGATCGCCTATGGAATCTTAATGACTTTCAAAGACTCTTAAGAGACATTTCCAGTCTACGAACAGCTATTGGGATAATTCCTGATTTAATAATTCATTTGAACAAAACTTTGGATGGTGATAAAGATATAAACAGTCCCAGAGATTTAACAGCTGAAACTTAAAAGGAACTGACTATGATTGAGGAAAAATTACGACAGGCACATTTGGACAGGGTGAATCCAGAGCTCGATTGTATTCTTGTCATACTACCATCAAAAATTTCTCCTATGGGAATTTTAATGCAGAGAGATGATATTATCTTGTAATGGAGCTTTTTACCACATAAACCAAGTAAGAAAATGAAAACTTTTGTGGAAAAATTCTGAGTTAATTATAAAAGGCAAGTTGAGACTTCGTCAACTAGCAGTCATAGACCGATCAGAAATTATAGTGCCTTTCACTGCTGATGAACTAAAGAAATTATGGGAAGATAATGAACCATGGCAAAGAGCTTGTGCTAATTTTTTTGGGAGACATTAATAACAACTATCCAAAAAGCAAGAGGCTTAACTACATAAAGAGAACTTCTTGGATCCTTCTTCGAATCGTCCGTGATGCTCCAATGAATGGAGCCCGTACATTTTATACTGATGCCAATAAATCATGGAAGGCAGGTTACAAATCAGAAGACTTGGGTAAGGTAGAACAAAATCCTTATGATTCTGTCCAGAAGGCAGAATTATATGCCATTTTTATGGTGCTAAGTGATTTTAAAGAACCTATTAATATAGTTACTGATTCACAATATGCAGAAAGAGTTATTTTACATATTGAAACTGATGAATTTATACCTGATGATACAGAACAAACTCATTGTTTCTCCAGGTTCAAGATTTGATCAGGAACAGGCTTTTCCCTATGTACATAACACATATCTGATCCTATACGGGTCTGCCAGGTCCTCTAGCACAAGGTAATGCAGAAACTGATCAATTATTGATTGGTAGTATGCTGCAGGCCTCTGAATTTCACAAAAAAACATCATGTTAATAGCAAAGGTTTGAAGAAAGAGTTTTCTATTACATGGCAACAAGTTAAGGAGAATGTAAAGAAATGACCTACTTGCTCTTTCTATATCCAAACACCACTGCCTTCAGGGGCTAATCCAAAGGTTAGCCAAAGGAATGAAATCTGGCAGATGGATGTGTTCCTCTTTGCAGAATTTGGAAAATTAAAATATGTCCATCACACCATTGACACTTATTCAGGCTTTCAGTGGACAACTACTTTAAGTTCAGAAAAGGCTTATTCAGTAATCACTCATTTATTAGAAGTCATGGATATCAGGGGTATACCTTTACAAATAGACAGATAATGGTCCTGCTTATGTCTCTAAGAATATGAAACGGTTTTTTGATTATTACAATACCAAGGATGTTACAGGAATACCATATAATCATACAGGTCAAGCAGTCATAGAAAGAGCAAATCGAACTATAAAGGATATGTTGAACAAACAGAAAGGGTTGGGAAACACCCCCAGAAATAGGTTACATAATGCCTTATTAACCTTGAATTTTCTCAATGCTAATGAGATGGGAACAAAGGCTGCAGAAAGACATTGGATAATGGAAAAGTCTACTGAACTAAATCAACCAGTTTATTTCAAGGATGTGCTGACCTCACAATGGAAGCCAGGAGATGTGCTGCGTTGGGGAAGGGGTTTTGCTCTTGTTTCCACAGGTGAGGAAAAATTGTGGATAACATCCAAATTAATAAAGGTTTGGTTTGAAGAATAGATGCCACCTGGAAAAGATAAATAACTATTTATTCACAAGGATGGCAAGCATACTGATGGTAAGAAATACAGATAGGTTGATGGTAGGGTTCTTTTTCATCTCCATAGAAAAATACCCATCTTCAAAGAATTTAAGGGACCCTGAATATTTAATTACTGATGGATGAACATGTTCTGTAAGTATTTATATATATATATATATATCTTATTAAACATTTCTTTAAAATATGTAGAGCTGGTTTTGGAGTCGGACTATGGCTCAGTCCCTCTTCAATCCCAAGTCTGTTAATAACAAATATCTCAGAGTAGTTTCTGTCTTAGGTCAGAAGCCATGAAATGGGACAGAATAAGAATAATTATGTACTTGATAAACTTTCTTTGCTTTTCCTCATATCTGTGTCTTTCTTTATATGCCAGTATATGTCCTTGTTAATGTTTAAATTTCCTATAACAAGCAACATATTTTCCTACAGTAATCTTTAAAGTTTCCAGGATGATGATGGGGCCCCACGTCATCAACTCAATCTGGTTTCTATGACGTCATGAATATTTTTTAAGCACTATAATTACACCTGTTTTTTGGTACCAACTGCATGAGACATTTTCGAATGGTGCACATTTTTGACAACACTCTGGCCGGACCTTCTTAAAATGCTCAGAGACTAGTTACAATTTTCTTAGGTCAAAGGTTAATTTGGGTATTTTACTATCATTTGCTTTCACAGGAGCCCCTAAGAAGAACATCGCCCCCATGTCAGCTAGAAACAATCTTAGAGGACAACATCCCCTCTCCCAACAGAGTTTCCCCTCAGGGTTAGGGACATCATTTAGGAGTTGGTTTAGGTTTGAGGGGATGGGGAGATATTTTATGGAATTAGGGGTATTTTCAAAAAAAGGGTGGATTAACTGGTTTGATGGGATGATTGGTATTTGTGAATTACTGTTTTTTGAAAATTGTAGTGGTACTGTTTCTTGTATATTGATATATTGAATATTGAATGTGAGTGTTCCTACCTCTATTTTTGTATAAGAATAAAGAATATGCTTATAACTTTTTCTATATTGTATTGATACATCTACCATATTACAATGGACATTTCTACCTCTGATATTATTTATATAATGACATTGTTTACAGTTGAATATCATTGTCTTCATATATTGCACAGTTTTTTATTCTTTTAGTCTTCAAGTTAGATAGGTATTGAGAATTATATGTTTGTCATATTTATTTTTAGGTTAATCAATTAGATACATAGGGATTATATTTAGTATAGATAGTATACTCTTCAGCCTCTTCGATGAGCTGTAGAAGATGGCCTTTAATCTAACCTAGAATTCTGTTCCAATGAGACACAATTACTCCTGGCAATGCCACTCTACTCCCGAGAGAACCTCGAGCACCAAAGACACTACAATGGGAGCTTGTCTTCTTGGGAGAACTGGCCTTTGGGTTAAGAAAAGCCCATACCACAACTTCTGACAAAGATACAGAATATCCATAAGTGAATTAAACAGGATTGTCTTATACTGCCAAGACAGGGTAGGATAGTTCTAAGAAAGTTCCTTGCCTTTAATAATGGTATTTTAGTTATGTTAGGCCTTAGCCAAAGTTGGTTGACTCAACATTGCAAACGAGACTTTTGGTGATTGCCGAGGTAGTCAGTTGTCTCTGTCAATTTTTGCACATTTTGGATATCTCTTGTTTGTGAAGTAATATTTATTCCATTGTCAGATCTTTGACGGAGTTGAAGATTATATAATTGTAGTTACTCTCTACATTATTTAGACTCATTGAGATAGAATGTTTAGCAAAACTTATGTTCTCAATATTGTTTGTTATATTTTTATTTGTTATTATTGTATATAGTTGTATTTTGTTTAGTTCTGTCTTATTTAGACAAAAGGGGGAGATGTAGGGATAAGCCTAGCCCATTAGGGGGCATGTTTGCCTCGGGCTAATGTTTACATATAAATCTGGCAAGCATGAGCCCTGCAGCTCTTTTTGTTTGTATTTCCTGCTCATCGCTGGATCGCTGGTTTTGGAAGATATCCCTTCATTAAAATTTTCCTTTTTATATTAAGCTAGCCTGGTTATTATGCCACCTACAGGGGAGGGAAATGGAAGGTGGTGGCAGCGATGAGGCAGAAATCTTTAATAAATAAATAAAAATAATTAAATAATAAAAAGAAATATAGATTAATAGATAATCATCTATAATAGTCACACTTGTACTCATGGTAGTTAGGTATTCTAAATATATAAAGATATATTTCAGTTCAATAGGTATTCTTCAAATCTTTCAAAGACCTTCAGAATATGGTATTTAAAATATTTTAAGAACTTAGGACTTTTTGTGACAAATAGACATATCTGCTCCTGGGAACACCAATTGCTTCAAGAGGAAGATAATCATCAAAGAGGCTACTTATGGAGTTGGTTAACCATTTGTTCAAGAAACTGCTCTTGCCTGGACTACTGCATGACCTGGACAAGCAGGACCCACAGAGAAATGATTGCTGAACTTGCCAAAAGGTGAGACAATCTTTTGGAGTTCCTGCTTCATGAAAGATTCTGCTAGCCATTCTGCAGTACACAGAAAAATGTGACTGACAAACTGCCCATATATGCAGAACTGCCTTTGAAATTTCTACTTCATGGAATAAGCTCCTGGATACTATGGGCCTGTGGGCTGAAGATTGGATGCCCCAACACTTCAGAAAAACTTTGTATAACTGTCCAGGCAGTGAGGTGTCTCTGTCAATTCTAGAATTTGCTTACAATGTAATTCCTGTTTACTTATGTAATATTATATCCTTCTTGCATCTTTGATGGTATTGAAGAATTTATAGTTATAGTTTTACTTAGTTATGATAAAAGATAAATTAAATATAAATATCATAATTGTAATTTTTACTTGATACCTGTTTTGTTATATGTAATTTTACTATGTTGAAGACAAACCCTTTCTTTTCAAATAAACAGAAAAGGGGAGATGATGTAGAATTTCCCTTTATATGCTGTGATTACCATTAATAAATAAAGAAACTGCTTTGGACTTAGAACAAGGCAGAACTTAGGTAGGCATAGAAAGACAGAACTGAATGCTGCGAGAAAGAAGGGCAGAGACAAAAAGAAGCCATGGATCCTCCACCTGAGATAGCCACTGGGAACATTACCCAGTAAGCCACTGTCATATGGAGATATACAGATTAATAGAAATGGGTTAAATAAGTATGTGAGAGTGAGCCAATAAGAAGCTAGAGCTAATGGGGAAAGCAGTGTTTGAATTAATATGGTTTCTGTGTGATTATTTCAGGTCTAAGTGTCCAGGAACAAACAAGCAGACTTCTCCAACAAATGCTGTAGGAAATAGCTGAATTAATATAATTTTTGTTGGTGTGAGAGGTCTTTCTATCTATGTGTTGATTTTATTGTTTAATGAATAAAGAAACTGCATTGGCCTGTTGATAGGGAGAACTTAGGTAGGCAGGGAAAACTGGACAGAATGCTGGAAGAAGGAAGGCAGAAAGAGAGAAACCACGGAGCCGCCAGAGACAGACATGCTGAAACTTTGCTGGTAGGCCACAAAACTGTGGTGATACACAGATCAATAGAAATGGATTAAATTAATATGTAAGAGTTAGCCAATGAGAAGCTAGAGAAAATGGGCCAAGCAGTGATTTAAATAATTTGGCTTCTGTGTAAATATTTTGGGTCTAAGCTAGCTGGGCAGCCAGGACAAACAACAGGCTCTTTTCTCCAACAATTGGCTCCCATATAGCCAACTAAATCCACATAAAATCTGAGAGTACTTAAAGAAAAATTCTAGAAAAAAATAGTTTGACATAAGCTTCTTGCTTTTTGCTGGTGGTGTTAGACAGCTCCTTTAAGAAAGATTTTCCTGACTCAGCAGAAGAAGGAGGAAAAAAAAGCCACATTGTTTTAAAATGCAGGTTTTCTGGGACATGCTGCCAGCATGACCTCTGGCTCTTTAGAGAGACCAGGTAGTTGGACGGGGTTTGTGAGCAGACTGCTGCAGCTTGCTTAATGACAATGTGGACTTTTTTTTCTGGAACTGGGGTATTTTGGACAGCTCAGAGGTGCAAGCAACTCCACCATACTTGCCAGTGCAGAGCAAGCAGGAAGTACCGTATATGCCATACAGTATTAGTGGTGCAGCTTAAGTTTTAGATTGGGTGGGTCAAGCAGGTAGTACTGTGTATGACCTAGTAATGGTATAGCTTAAGTTTTAAGAAGCGTTTAGCCCTTTTAAAAAGCACTCCTGGACAAGAGGGAATTACAGATATTTGAAAAAGACAAATCCAGATTTAAAAAAACCTCTAAATGGGTTACAGAGTTGGATAAATCTATGTAGGCTTGGGAGAGAGAAGACAAAGAGTATAGAGAGTTGAAAAAGAAGTAAATAGTTTTTAAAAAGTCTTTAAAGAGACAGAATACAGATAGCCATAGATTAAAAGGAATAACAAATAATAAGCCACATAAAAATAGAAAACTCACAGAGTCTGGATTATGTATATTATTGTGTTATTTTTGAATTTTTTGGTTGTGAATGTGCTATGTACAGAGAGACATTTCATTGTATGGGCTGCCAAGATAAACCAGCATGTATATTATAAAGGTATCATGACTTCCAAATTTGGGTCCTAGGATATGGTACTTTGGAAAGGAGCTTCTTCTCTTATTTCCACAGAGGATGAACTCTTTGGATTCATTCCATGTTTGATAGAGCATGATGCCCTTAAAGGTCACTGTGAACACTTTCAAAAAATTACTTCACCCAACAACTGACTGAGATGATCTTAGCATACAGAATACACCATGAAAAAACTATTAACACTGCCCCCAAAGAGCAGGAAGCAATATGCTCACAGGACTATGCCCATATTCTCAAATAGTGTCTATAAATGTTAGTTTATATTTAAAGGGCGATATATATATATATATATATATATATATATATATATATATATGAATTATTTGCATTAGTATGGATATCTTGGTTTATTGATACAATTTTAAGGTCAATTTTGTTATATGTATACACACACATACACACACACACATATATATATATATTTCTTCTCTTGATTAAGGTATTATGATTGTGTAGCTCACTTAAAAATATTATGCATAGGGGTTGGGAATTTAGCTCAGTGGTAGAGCTCTTGCCTAGCAAGCGCAAGGCCCTGGGTTCGGTCCCCAGTTTCAGAAAAAAAAAGACAAAATAAAAATATTATACATAATTTAGAAATATAGATTAATTGATGATCATCAAGCTCGTAGTCATGTTAGTTAGGTTTTCTAGATGTACAGGGATATATTTCAGTTAGTAAGGTATTCTTCAAGTCTTTCTGAGACCTTCAGAATATAGCATTTAAATGTTTTAAAAATTTAGGGCTTTTCATGACAGTGAGACATATTTGCTTGTGGAAGCACCAAGCTACTTCAAGAGGATGATGGACATTGAAGAGGCTTCTTATGATGTTTGTAAGACATTTGGGCAAGAAACTGCTCTTACCTGGACTGCCTCATTGTATGCTGTAAAAACTGGACATTCGGAACCCACAGCGAAATGACCATTGAACTAGCCTAGAAAATTAGATGATCCTTCAGGTTTCATGCTACACGAAAGAGTCTGTGATACATTCTGCAGGGCACAGAAGAAAGTGACTGAACTGTCTTTGAAATTTCATGCTTCATGAAAAATTCTGCTGGATACTATGGGCCTGTGAGCTGACGATGGATGACCCAATGGTACAGAAAAAGTTTGGGTAACTGTCCAGGCAGCAAGATATTTCTGTCAATTCTAGAGATTTGGAAGTTGCTTACAATGTACTTCCTGTCTATTTAGGTAAAATCATATTCTTTTGTTGTCTTTGATGGAATTGGAAAATTTATAGTTGTAGTTTTCCTTAGTTATGATAAAAAATAAAGTAGATATAAATATTGTAACTTCAATTCTTGCTTAATAACTGTTTTGGTTTATGTAACTTTACTATGTTAAATTTAAACCTTCCTTTTTATTTAAACAGGAAAGGGGAAATATTGTGGGAGGTCTTTCTGTTTGTGTGTTGATTTTATTGGTTAATGAATAAAGAAACTGCCTTGGCCTGTTGATAGGGCAGAACTTAGTTAGGCTGAGAAAACTAGACTGAATGCTGGTAGAAGAAAGGCAGAGAGAGAGAGACAGAAGCCATGGAGCCACCAAAGACAGACATGCTGAAACTTTGCTGGTAGGCTACAACCTTGTAGTAACACAAAGATTTATAGAAATGGGTTAAATTAATATGTAATAGTTAACCAATAAGAAGCTAGAACGAATGGGACAAGCAGGGATTTAAATAATATGATCAGTGTGATTATTTGGGGTCTAAGCTAGCTGGGCATTCAGGACTAATAAGAGCCTCTTTCCTTCAATAATTTGTCATAATTTTAATATTGTATAGCCAATAATTAATAAATAACTGTTAGGAAATATCCACTCCCATCTACTGAACCTTGAAAGCTACTAGTCCCATCTGGCCCTTAAACTCACCTATTCTTCTGCAACTCTCATGGAATTCTGAAAGACAACTTGCTACAATATAGAGAGGAACAAGAGGTGAGTGACTAGCCATAGTGGTGCAAAAACCTGGCCCCTTCCCCATCAGCGTCAGCTTATCTAGTCAACCAGCAGTAGAGTTTCCTGTGGGGAAAGAACTCAAAATCACATGCTGTTATTGCACAGAATGGGCAAAGAATGGGGAAAAGGAGAGAAGATCAAGAGAGCGGGCTAAGAGAAACCTCAGTGGCTCCCTGAGACACAGACATTGACAATACAGAACAGATCAAGAACAATTCCCAAAGACTCAGAAACCACCGCAAGGATTGGACCAAGACACAAAGATATTTCTGGCATCAATTGAAGGAAGAGATGGGTAGCTACTAATGCAAGAATTCATTCAACAACCCAAAAAGCAAAATGCTAACACCAGAACCCAGTGATGATATAAGAGGAAGACTTGATCATCATAGCTCAGAAGATGAAGCAGAAGAAAACAATTTTAAATACAACTCTATGAAGATAATGAAGACCTTTAAAGAGGAAATGAAAAAGTCCCTTTAAATGGAGGAAAAGACAAACAAAAAATTTGAAAAAATTAATAGATACATCAAAAAAACCTAAGGAAGCAAAGAAAAAAAATCAAACAGGTGAGGCAAACAGTTCAACACTCAAAGACTGAAATAGGGTCAATAAAGTAAACACAAACTAAGGGAATTCTGGGTAAACAAGCAGGAACTACAGAGGCAAATATAATCAACAGAATACAAGAGATGGAAGAGGGGAGTGGTCTCCTGGACCCAGCTCCGCCTCCCACATCCTTCCTCTCGTCCCTGGATCTTTGGGCTACCAGGCGGCCCTGCCTAGGTGCTTTGGAGTTCCATCTGGACGGGTGAGTGTCTCCTATTCAGGGGCGGTATGTCCCAGAAGTGAGCACAAACTCCCCTCCCCCAGCTCCTTCTGCAGGGCTGTCTTCCTTAGGCACGACCCAACCCCCCATCACACCACCCCACAACCTTGCCCTGCAGTTTGCTCAGACCAGTGCTGAAACTGGTTTTAAGCTCCTACAAGAAGGCTACCCATCCAGAGCGAGCCAGGAGTGCCTGCCTTCCAGGCAGGTCACAAGGTTCCCTGTAAGGGAGCTCGGGCACCTATAGCTGGTGCTCCAGGGCCTCTAGTGGTCTCCTGGACCCAGCTCTGCCTCCCACATCCTTCCTCTCGTCCCTGGATCTTTGGGCTACCAGGCGACCCTGCCTAGGTGCTTTGGAGTTCCATCTGGATGGGTGAGTGTCTCCTATTCAGGGGTGGTGTGTCCCAGAAGCGAGCACAAACTCCCCTCCCCCAGCTCCTTCTGCAGGGCTGTCTTCCTTAGGCATATCCCAACCCCCCAGCACACCACCCCACAACCCTGCCCTGCAGTTTGCTCGGACCAGTGCTGAAACCGGTTTTAAGCTCCTACACTAAGGCTACCCATCCAGAGCTAGCCGGGAGTGCCTGCCATCCAGGCAGGTCTCAAGGTTCCCTGTGAGGGAGCTCGGGCACCTATAGCTTGTGCTCCAGGGCCTCCAGTGGTCTCCTGGACCCAGAGCCGCCTCCCACATCCTTCCGCTGGTCTCGGGATCTCTGGGCTACCAAGTGGCCCTGCTTAGGGGCTGAGGAGTTCCATCTGGACGGGTCAGTTCCTGCTTCCACACTGAAGAGATACACTCAGAGAGTCAGTCACAGCAAAGACTGGACCAAGACACCAGGCCTCTCCAGGCTCCATTTGAAGGAAGAGATGGGAAGGCGCCAATGCAAGAATTTCCCCAACAACCTGAAAGGCAACATGTCATCACCAGAATCCAGGGATCCCGAAATAAGAAGAATTGTACACCCTACTCCAGAAGAATTAGAAGAAATCAACTCAAAAGTGAACTATATTAAAATAATAGAAGACCTTAAACAGGAGGTGAAAAACTGCCACAGACAATTAGAGATGACAAACAAAAAGGTAGAGGAAATGAATAAATCGCTCAAAGATACCCAAGAAAACCAACAGAAACAAGAAAAGGCAATCCAACAGGTAAGAGAAGCGGTTCAAGACTTGAAGAATGAAATGGAAGTAATGAAGACAACACAAACCGAGGGAAGGATGGAGATGGAAAATCTGGTTAAATGAACGGGAACTACAGAGACAAGTACTACCAACAGAATACAAGAGATTGAAGAAAGAATCTCAGACGCTGAAGATACCATAGAGAAAATAAACGCACTGATCAAAGAAAACAGCAAATCCAACAAGCTCTCATCACAAAACATTCAGGAAATCTGGGACTCAATAAAAACACCAAACCTAAGAATAATTGGAATCGAAGAAGGAGAAGTACAGCTCAACGGTCCAGAAAATATATTTAATATAATTATAGAAGAAAACTTTCCCAACCTAAAGAAAGATATACCTATAAAGATTCAAGAAGCATACAGAACACCAAATAGGCTGGATAAAAAAAAGAACATCCCCTTGCCATATAATAATCAAAACACAAAGCATACACAATAAAGAAAGAATATTAAGGGCTGCAAAGGAAAAAGGCCAAGTTACTTATAAAGGTAAACCTATCAGACTCACACCTGAATACCCTATGGAAACCATGAAAGCCAGAAGGTCCTGGATAGATGTACTGCAGAAGCTAAGAGATAATGGATGCAAGCCCAGACTACCATACCCAGCCAAGCTTTCGTTCACTATAAATTTAGAAAACAAAATTTTCCTGGATAAAAACGAATTTAAATAATATGTAGCCACAAATCCAGCCTTACAGAAAGTATTAGAAGGAAAACCACAAACCAATGAGCCCAATAATGACCGCAATAACTCCAATATCTAGAGTCCCTTCACAAGTGCAACTTAAAGAAGGCAAACAAACTCTATGACTAAAAATCTGACCGGAGTTAAAAACCACTGGTCATTAATATCCCTTAATGTCAATGGAATCAACTCACCTATAAAAAGGCACAGGCTAAGAGATTGGATACACAAACAGGATCCAACATTCTGCTGTTTACAAGAAACACACCTCAACCACAAAGACAGGCACCTACTTAGAGTAAAGTGATGGGAAAAGGTTTATCAAGCAAATGGTCCTAAGAAACAAGCAGGTGTGGCCATACTAATTTCTAACAAAGTTGACTTCAAACTTAAATCAATCAGAAGAGATGGAGAGGGACATTTCATACTCATAACAGGAAGAATTCATCAGGATGAAGTCTCAATCCTGAATATCTATGCCCCTAATATAAAAGCACCCACGTACATAAAAGAAACATTACTAAAACTCAAGGATGCCATTAAACCGCACACACTAATAGTAGGAGATTTCAACACTCCTCTTTCACCAATGGACAGGACAATCAGACAGAAACCTAACAGAGAAATAAGAGAATTAATGGAGGTAATGAATCAAATGGACTTAACTGACATCTATAGATCATTCCACCCAAATAGGAAAGAATATACCTTCTTCTCTGCAGCTCATGGAACCGTCTCGAAAATTGACCACATCCTTGGTAACAAAGCAAACTTACACAGTTACAAGAAAATATTCGTAACCTCCTGTGTCTTATCAGATCACCATGGACAAAAGTTAGAATTCAACAACAATGCTACCCCCAGAAAGCCTACAAACTCATGGAAACTGAACAGTCAACTATTGACCCACACCTGGATCAAAGAAGAAATAAAGAAAGAAATTAAAGTCTTCCTTGTATTCAATGAAAATAAAGAAACAACCTACTCAAACTTATGGGACACTATGAAAGCAGTCCTAAGGGGAAAGTTCATAGCCCTAAGTGCCCACTTAAAGAAAACAGAGAAAGCACACATTGGAGACTTAATAGCCCACCTGAAAGCTCTAGAAAAAAAAGGAAGCAGACTCACCTAGGAGAAGTAGAAGACTGGAAATAGTCAAACTGAGGGCAGAAATCAACAAAATAGAAACACAGAAAACAATCCAAAGAATCAATGAAACAAAAAGCTGGTTCCTGGAGAAAATCAACAAAATTGATAAACCCCTATCCAAACTAATCAAACGGCAGAGAGAGAATATGCAAATTAATAAGATCAGAAATGAAAAAGGGGACATAACCGCAGACATAGAGGAAATTCAGAGAATCATTAGATCTTACTACAAAAGCCTGTATGCCACAAAACTGGAAAATGTAAAAGAAATGGACACTTTTTTAGATAAATACCATATACCAAAGCTAAATCAGGACCAGGTGAACAATTTAAATAGACCTGTGAGTTGCAAAGAATTAGAAGCTGTTATTAAAAACCTCCCTACCAAAAAAAGTCCAGGACCAGATGGTTTCAATGTAGAATTCTACCAGAACTTCCAAGAAGACCTAATACCTATACTCCTTAATGTATTTCACAATATAGAAACAGAAGAGTCATTGCCAAATTCCTTTTATGAAGCTACAGTCACTCTGATACCAAAACCACACAAAGACTCAACCAAGAAAGAGAATTACAGGCCAATCTCACTCATGAACATCGACACAAAAATCCTCAACAAAATACTGGCAAACCGTGTCGAAAAATACATTAGAAAAATTATCCATTATGATCAAGTAGGCTTCATCCCAGAGATGCAGGGCTGGTTCAACATACGAAAATCTATCAATGTAATCAACCATATAAATAAACTGAAAGAAAAAGCCATATGATCATTTCTTTAGATGCTGAAAAAGCTTTTGACAAAATTCAACATCCCTTTATGATAAAAGTCTTGGAGAGCTTAGGGATAAAAGGGTCATACCTAAATATAATAAAAGCTACTGACAGCAAGCCGACAGCTAACATCAAACTAAATGAAGAGAAACTCAAACCATACTGCTAAAATCAGGAACACGACAAGGCTGTCCACTCTCTCCATACCTCTTCAATATAGTGCTTGAAGTTTTAGCAATAGCAATAAGACAACATAAGGGGATCAAGGGGATTCGGATTGGAAAGGAAGAAGTTAAACTTTCGTTATTTGCAGAAGATATGATAGTGTACATAAGCTACCCCAAAAACTGCACCAAAGAACTCCTACAGCTGATAAACACCTTTAGTAATGTGGCCGGATACAAGATCAACTCCAAAAAATCAGTCACCCTCCTATACACCAAGGATTTGGAAGCAGAGAGGGAATTAAGAGAAGCATCTCCTTTCACGATAGCCACAAAGAGCATAAAATATCTTGGGGTAACTCTAACCAAAGAAGTGAAAGATCTATTTGACAAGAACTTTAAGGCATTGAAGAAAGAAATTGAAGAGGATTCCAGAAAATGGAAGGATCTCCCTTGCTCTTGGATTGGGAGGATCAACATAGTAAAAATGGCAGTCCTACCAAAGGCAATCTATAGATTCAATGCAATCCCCACCAAGATCCCATCAAAATTCTTCACTGATCTTGAGAGGACAATAATCAACTTTAAATAGAAAAACAAAAAACACAGGATAGCCAAAACAATCTTATACAATAAAGGAACTTCTGGAGGCATTACCATCCCTGACTTCAAACTCTATTACAGAGCTTCAGTAATGAATCAATCTGAACACACTGAACCTGATAGAAGAGTAAGTGGGAAGTACCCTACAACAGATGGGTACAGGCAATCGCTTCCTAGGTATAACCCCAGCAGCACAGTCATTAAGGGCAACATTGAATAAATGGGACCTACTGAAACTGAGAAGCTTCTGTAAAGCAAAGGACACTGTCACTAAGACAAAAAGGCAACCCACTGACTGGGAGAAGATCTTTACCAACCCCGCAACAGACAAAGGTCTGATCTTCAAAAGTATATAAAGAACTCAAGAAACTAGACTTTAAAATACTAATTAACCCAATTAAAAAATGGGGCACTGATCTGAAGAGAGAATTCTCAACAAAAGAAGTTCAAATGGCCAAAAGACACTTAAGGTCATGCTCAGCCTCCTTAGCGATCAGGGAAATGCAAATCAAAACAACATTGAGACATCATCTTACACCTGTCAGAATAGCTAAAATCAAAAACACCAATGATAGCCTTTGCTGGAGAGGCTGTGTACAAAGGGGTACCCTCATTCATTGCTGGTGGGAATGCAAACTTGTATAACCACTTTGGAAAGCAGTGTGGCGGTTTCTCAGGAAATTCGGAATCAACCTACCCATGGACCAAGCAATACTACTCTTGGGAATATACCCACGAGAGGCCCAATCATATGACAAGGACATTTGTTAGCTATGTTCATAGCAGCATTATTTGTAATAGCCAGAACCTGGAAACAACCTAGATGCCCTTCAATGGAAGAATGGTTGAAGAAAGTGTGGAATATATACACATTAGAATACTACTCAGCGGTAAAAAACAATGACTTCGCGAATTTTGCATACAAATGGATGGAAATAGAAAACACTATCCTGAGTGAGGTAACACAGACCCAAAAAAGATGAACATGGGATGTACTCACTCATAATTGGTTTCTAGATATAAATAAAGAACCTTCATCTGATGATGGATTGAGATAGAGACAGAGACCCACACTGGAGCACCGGACTGAGCTCCCAAGGTTCCAGTGAGGAACAGAAGGAGGGAGAATATGAGCAAAGAAGTCAGGACCACAAGGGGTGCACCCACCCACGGAGACAGGGGGGCTGATCCATTGGGAGCCCAGCAAGGCCAGCTGGACTGTGAATGCAAAAGCATGGGACACAACTAGACTCATTGAATTTGGAGGACAATGAAGGCTGCTGAGAAGGCAACGTAAATGGCACCGGGTTTTGATCCTACTTCATGTTCTGGCTTTGTGGGAGCCTACTCAGCCTGGATGCTCACCTTTCTAGACCAGGTTTGTGGGGGGAGGACTTTGAACTTTCCACAGGGCAGGGACCCCTGACTGCTCTTCAGTCTGGATATGGAGGAGGAAGAGTGGGGAATGGGGGGAGGAATGGGAGTAGGGGGAGGTAAATAGGAGGTGGGGAGGAGGCAGAGATTTCTTTTTTTTCCAATAAAAAAAGGAAGATAGCTTACAAACTTTTGGTTGGATGTCCAATGCTTAAAGCTCTAGTTATAATATTCTTATGGGAGACCTTGAGCTGCTAGGTAAAATTCTTACAAAAAACAGTTTCCAATAGAGAGCTTAAAACAGTTGCCTAACAGGTACTCAAGCAGGTAAAGTATAAATCAACAGATAAAGTATACAATAATCAACAAATACAGTATATTAATTATAATTCAGCTATGGCAAGCGTGTATATTAAATGTAAAACTTATTCTACAACAGTTTTATAAAAAATGCTGCTTATGGCTAAATCTTCTCAGTTTTGCTAGTTAAGATATTAAACTCTTAATTTAAACCAGTAGCCTGTCTGATATAAAAGGACAGGATAGAATCTGGAAAATGGTTTAACAAAATATTGACTATGATCAATGTTTCTTATAATAAACAGTAGATTCATTGATAATTTTAAAATTGATTCCTGGACAATTGCCTTTGCTATATTCAAAGGCCAAAAACAATGGTCTTTTCCCAGATCATTGCTACAATTTATGCACCTGTATTTTGCTAATGTTATAGCAAAAAATCCCTTAAAAGATTTTATGCTAAATTTTACAAATGGCTCTTCCAATGGAGGAACTGCATATATGGCTATTAATAATAAAAATTATGGAGCATAACAAGGCGCCTTCAAAGCAACTCATAAAAGTTGCCAACAGATCCTGATGCAAAAGGATCTGGCTTGATGACACCAAGCTTACCTTTGATAAGACAAGGTGCAAAAGCCCTTGCAATGCATTATGAAAAAACCCGACCTGTATATATTTGGGGTCGAGGATGTGTATGTGCTTCTTTCACAGAAAGAAAATAAATTCTGGACGTGATGTCGAGGCTTCGGACACAGAGGAGTGCCAGACTTCCAGAGATGATTGAGGAGAGGTCCTTGGTCGGTCTTCCCCCCCCCCAGGAAAAAGGGGGCCGATAAAAAAACAAACCACCACCCCCCCCCGGGGGGTCATCCCCCCCAAAAAAAAAAAAAACCGGCAAAAAAAAAAAAAAAAAGATTAAAAAAAATAAAAAAAAATCCCCCCCCCCCCCCCCCCACCCCCCCCCCCCCAAAAAAAAAAAAAAAAAAAAAAACTAAAAATAAAATTAATTTTGTTTTTTAATTAGATTAAAAAAAAAAAAAAAAAAAAATTTTTAAATTTTTTTATGGATGACATCTTGTTATCTGATTCAAATAAAGATACTTTAGAAACGATGTTTGAAGAAGTAAAGAAAGTCTTGACTAGGTGGAGATTACAAATTGCCCCTGAAAAGATTCAAAGAGGAAATTCTATTAATTACCTAGGTTACAGAATAGGGTTAGAGAAAATTAAAACGCAAAAGGCACAAATTAGGAGAGACCGGTTAAAGACTCTTAATGACTTCCAAAGATTGTTAGGAGATATTTCCAGTCTACGACCAGCTGTTGGGATAACACCTGATCTAATAGTTCATTTAAACAAAACCTTAGATGGTGATAAAGATTTGAATAGTCCAAGAAAACTGACAGCTGAAGCAGAAAAGGAACTGACAATGATTGAGGAAAAATTACAGGAGGCACATGTGGATAGGGAGAACCCAAATCTTAGATGCATCCTAGTCATATTGCCTTCCAGAATTTCTCCTACTGGGATTCTAATGCAGAGGGAAGATATTATTTTAGAGTGGATATTTATACCTAATAAACCAACTAAAAAATTAAAAACTTATGTGGAAAAAGTCTCTGAATTAATTATAAAAGGTAAGCTGAGACTTCGTCAACTAGCAGGTATAGACCCAGCAGAAATTATAGTGCCTTTTACTACTGAAGAAATAAAAAAGTTATGGGAAGACAATGAACCGTGGCAAAGAGCTTGTGCTAATTTTTTGGGAGAAATTAATAGCAACTATCCCAAAAGTGTTAGACTTAACCTCATAAAGAGAACTTCTTGGATTCTTCCTAAAATTGTACGTGATGCTCCAATAACTGGAGCCCGTACATTCTATACTGATGCGAATAAATCAGGAAAGCAGGTTACAAGTCAGATGAATTGAGTAAGGTGGAACAAAGCCCTTATAATTCTGTCCTGAAGGCAGAATTATATGCCATTCTTATGGTGCTAAGGGATTTTAAAGAACCTCTTAATATAGTTACAGATTCTCAATATGCAGAAAGAGTTATCTTGCATATTGAAACTGCGGAATTTATACCAGATGACACAGAGTTGACTTCATTGTTTATCCAGGTACAAGACATAATCAGGAACAGGCTTTGTCCGATGTACATAACACACATCCGGTCCCATACAGGTCTGCCTGGTTCTCTAGCCCAAGGCAACGCTGAGATTGATCAATTATTGATTGGAAGTGTGTTGCAAGCCTCAGAATTTCATAAAAAGCATCATGTCAATAGTAAAGGCCTAAAGAAAGAATTTTCCATTACTTGGCAACCAGGTAAAGACATTATAAAGCGATGTCCTACTTGTCCTTTCTATAATCAAACACCGTTGCCTGCAGGGAGTAACCCAAAGGGTACTAAGAGAAATGAAATCTGGCAGATGGATGTGTTCCACTTTATGGAATTTGGTAAATTAATATATGTACACCACACCATAGACACGTATTCAGGTTTTCAATGGGCTACTGCCCTGAGTTCAGAAAAGGCTGATTCAGTAATCACACATTTATTGGAAGTTATGGCCATCATGGGTATACCTGCACAAATAAAGACAGATAATGGTCCAGCATATGTATCTAAGAAAATGAAACGCTTTTTTGACTATTAAAATATAAAACACATTACAGGTATACCAAATAATCCTACGGGTCAGGCAGTTATAGAAAGATCAAATCGTACTATAAAGGATATGCTGAACAAACAGAAAGGGACTGAAAATACCCCCAGAAATAGATTACATAATGCTTTATTAACCTTGAATTTTCTTAACGCTAATGAGAAAGGAACGACAGCAGCAGAAAGACATTGGATAATGGAAAAGTCTGCTGAACTAAATCAATCGATTTATTTCAAAGATGTGCTGACATCTCAATGGAAGCCAGGAAATGTGCTACGTTGGGGAAGGGGTTTTGCTCTTGTTTCCACAGGAGAAGAAAAATTGTGGATACCATCAAAATTAATAAAGTTTCTATTTGAAGAGGAGAAACCTCTTGGAAAGGAGAAATGACAACCCATCCACAATGATGATATTCATACAGGTGGTAAGAAAAACATATAGAATGGGGGCAGGGTTCTGTTCTTATCTCCATAGGAAAACACTCATCTTTGAAAAATTCAAAGGACCCTGGACGTTTGGATACTGACAGATGGAAAAATACCTGCCCAATAGGAAATATCAAGAAAACTGAATGGGTTGTGTAAGTAAAATATATTAAACCATATTTCTAAATTTATAGAGCTGGTTTTGAAGTTGGACTCTGGCTCAATTCCTCTCCAATTCCAAGCCTGTTGGTAAGAGAAAAACCCAGAGTTACTGGAGTTTCTGACTCATGTCAAGAGCCATGATATGGGACAGAAAGAAATATGAGTTTAGAAAACATCTTTGCTTTTCTTCATATCTATCATATCTTTCATTGAATATATCTATCATGCCTTTCATTGAATATATATATATATTCTATATATGTCTATATTATTAATGCTTAAGTTTTTCACAATGAACAATGAGTCTTTCCTGAAGTGACATTGGAAGTTTCCAGGAAGAAAATGGGGCCCCACAACAACAACTCTACCTGGTTGATATGACGTCATGATACTGATAGCACTACTACAAGACCTGTTTTGGGTACCAACTGCACAAGACGATCCCCAACTTGGTTAGCTGAAATGGTGCACATCTTGTACAACATTCTGGCCAGACCTCCACAAAATACTCAGAGACTATTTGCAATTTTAAAAGACATTGATCTTGAAATTTAACCATCATTTTACTTTCACAGGATCCCCCAGAAAGAACGTCACCCCCATGACAGCTGGAAGTAATTCTAGAGGACGAAGTCCCCTCTCCCAGTAAAGTTTGCCCCTGGGTTTAGGGACATCATTTAGGGGTTGGGAGGTTGGGGGAGGAATTTTATAAGCTCAGGGATCATTTTGAAAAAAAAAGAGGGATTGATGGGATAATAGATTTATAATTGTGAGTTACTGTGTTAGACAAATACATTAATATCGATTTTTGTATATTGATACAAAGTTAAATTATATTGACTATTGTATGCATGCATGTTTCTACCTCTGTTTAAAACATTTTTTATTTATTGACATATATTGTGTTGATATATATATATATATATATATATATATATATATATATATATATATATTTACCATATTGCAGTGTACATTTCTACCTCTGATTAAGATACTCATATATTGTTTGTATATTGATATATATTTACCATATTGTAATGTATATTTGTACATTGTTTACATTTGGAGGTCATTGTCCTCATTTGTTTCACAGCCGTTTATTGTCTTAGTCTTTAAGTTAGATATATATTGAGAATTATATAGATTATAGTCATCTAAGTTTGTCATTTATAATTAGATTAATCAGGTTCTTTAGATATATAGAGATTATACTCAGTATAGACAGATGGTCTTCAACCTCTTCAAAGAGCTGTAGAAAATGGCCTTTAATCTAACTCAGAGTTTTGTGGTAGTGAGACACAATTGCTCCTGGCAACACTGCTCTATTCCCGAGAGAATGTTGAGCACCAAAGACACTCCACCTGGAGCCTTTCTTTTTGGCAGAACTGGCCTTGGGGCAAAGAAATGCCCATACCTCAACCACTGACAGAGATACAGAGCGTGCATCAATGGATAAAACAGGACTGTCATATCCTGCCAAGACAGGGTAAGATAGTTTTGAAAAGTTGCTTGCCTTTGCAAATGGTATGTCAGTTATGTTAGGCCTTAGCCAACGTTGGTTGCTTCGACACTGCAAACATGACTTTGGGTGATTGCCCAGGTAGCTAGTTGTCTCTGTGATTTGTTGCGTGTTTTGGAAGTTGTTTTACTGAACTTCCTAATTACTCAGGTAACGTTTTTTCCCGTCTGAGATCTTCGATGGGGTTGAAGACTATATAAATGTAGTTATTTTCTCTCATGACTTGGCCAAGTTATTTATTATACAAGACCTAAGCTAGTTAGAATAGGATATTTGTACTTATTGTATATAATTTTGTAGTAGGTTTAGAACTTTCTTACTTAAGCAAAAGTGGGAGGTGTTGCGGGAGTTCCTGCTGCCCCTCCATCCAATAGCTGCTGAGATACCATCCCATTGGGGCGTGGTTTCTCTCCCTTTAAATGAAGCAGCTATTTCCTTCTGCTCTTCTTCACTTCCTGCTCCGCTGGAGACTAGACTCCCTTCCTCATTGCACAGATGGCTGTTGTCTGGGATGGTGATCTGTAAGTTTTTTCCTTTTTAAATAAATAAGACCCTATTAATCATAACTCCAAACTGGTGTGGCATTGCTTGTGACTTACACCTTCATAAAATATTGTTCATTTCTTTTACATTTTTCAGTTTTGTAGGGTACAGGCTTTTGTAGTAAGACTTAATGATTCTCTGAATTTCCTTAGTGTATAATGAATAAGTAGGACATTTCCATATAATCTTCTTGGCTTATTGCTGTGTAATGAAAATATCTTTTTTTTAAACCTTTGCTATTGTTGGGAAACTTTCTAAGAAATTCTGAGATGTTCAGCACATTTCCGATCAATAATTGATCATTTTCTGTATTACATTGTGATAGAGGATGTGGCAGACCCATATGGGATGGAATGTGTGATATGTATATGAAATGACACCCATTCCTGATTATATCTTGTACCTGAACAAATAATTAAATCAATTCTTTATCATCTGGTATAAATTCAGCAATTTCAATACACAAAACAACTCTTTCTCCTCATTGTGAATAATTAACAATGTTGAGAGTTTCTTTAAAATTCCTTAGTACCATATAAATAGCATATAATTATTACTTTTAGACAGAATCATTAGTACTTTGTTCAACGTTACTAAAATATTCTGATTTGTAATCTGTCTTTCTTGATTTATCTGCATCAGTATAGAATGTAGGTGCTCCAGTTATTGGTGTGTCCCTTACAATGCAAGGAAAGATTCAATTAGTTTTCTTTATAAGTACATTTCTTCCTCTATTGGATAGTTGTTGTTAATCTCTCCTAAAGCACTATAAGTACTTTTCCAGGGTTCACTTGCTTCCCAAAATTTGTTAATTTTGTCTTTGGAATAAGGTACTAAAATTTCTGCATGGTCTATTCCTACTAATTGACAATGTCTCAATTTTCCTGTTAGAATTAACTCAGAGACCATGTCCACATAGTTTTTTTTTTTTTTTTACTCAGTTTATGTGGTAAAAAGATCCATTCTAAGATAACATCTTTCCTCTGCATTAATATTCCTATATGGGAATATTTGGAAGTTAATATGATAAGAATGCAGTTAAGATTCAGATCCACATGATTCACAAATGTCTTCTGTTTTTCTGTTCAATGAAAGTCAACTGTCTCTAAGTTTCAGCTAATAATTCCTTGGGAATATTTAATCCATTGTCATCACCTAAGGTTTTATTTAAATGAATCAGTTCATCAGATTTTATCCCAATAGTGGGTAATAGCTGGGAAATGTCTCCTAGCAATCTTTGATAGTCATTAAGGGTCTGCAATTGATCTCTTCTATATTGAATCTTTTGTGGTCTAATTTTCTGTAACCCCATTTTATAACCTAAATAGCTAATAGAATCTTCTCTTCTTAGTTTTTCAGGAGCATTTTGTAGTCTCCAACAAGGCAAATTCATTCTATTCTTCAAACACTCATTCTAAAGTATCTACATTTGAATCAGAGTGCATATTATCATCCATTTAATGGTAAACTAAAGATTTCGGAAATTGCTTATGTATCATTTTTCATGGCTGACTTATAAAATATTGACACAGGGTGGAAGTGTTTAATATTCTCAGTGGGACAGCCTCCCATTGATGTCTTTTAGCAGAATAAGAATTATTATAAGCAAGCACTATAAAGGCAAAATTTTCTCTGTCTTTTTCTTATAAATGTATAGTAAAAAAGCAAACTTTATCCTCAATAACTATAAGAGGCTGTCCCTTAGGCAGCAGAAAAGGCAAAGGAATGTGAGACTATAGAAAGACAAGTAGATGAATCACTTTTATAAAAGCTCTTAAATCTGTTACCATTTTCCATTTTTCATTTTTTTTATGAAAAGCACGGGAAATTCAAAGGGCTGGTTGATTCTTTAATATGCTGAGCACCCTGTTGTTCCTTTACCAGCTGTGAGTAAGACCTGCAGTTTCTTTATTTTTAGAGGGCACACGTAAACAAGACAGGTTTGTCTATCAACTTTTAATGGCAGGCATGTTGGTTCCTTTCAATTATCAGCAGCTGTTGGGATGTGTATTTTTAAAACCTGAATAGTCAGTCACTGTTCTGTCTAAACCATTCTAATATGTTTCCAGAGACATATGTTAATCTGTTTTCCTTTTTCTATGATTGTGTTAATCTGCATATTGAATTGCTGTAACAAATCATGTCTCCACAAATTTATTGCTATGTTAGTTACACATGGTTTTAATATTCCTCTCTGTCCTTCTGGCCCTATACATTCAAATCATCTTGTGCTCTACTTTACCTGAGATTAAGTTCCCATCCTTAAAACTGAAAATTTAGGTACTGAAGAGGCCAATTTGGATGCCAAGATTTTGATGAAATTATTGTTACATCTGCAAATGTATCCGAACTGCAGTGACCATATCATTTAGTCCTTTGAATTTTGATCTTTGTTCATTTATAGAAGTTGCCAAAATACTTGCTTTATGGTTTCTCCTGAATGTTTTCTTCTTTCTTTTACAGCTGTACTATTATTCTATTTCTTACAATAGGCATTAAGTCCATTCATTGCTCTGGGAAGAAGTTTCCTCTACACTGGCTGGAAATGACTGAACTGGACTTGGCATAGGTACCAAATTTGGCATTAGGGACCTTGGAGATATGCCTCAACAAGTTTTTTTTTATGTCAGTGGATTACCACACATATGCCTTGTTGGCCCATATTCATTATTTCAATACCTGCCTTTGCCAAACCTTCTGCATAATTTAGAAGAGAGAGGATTTTTGAATGGGTTATTCTTAGAAAATACATTGTTTCTAATAACACCCTGTCAAAAATCCTTTTTAATGTGACCTTTTTTGCCACAATTTTAACATTTGGCATTTCAGTTTTTTTTTCCCAAAACTTTGGAAATCACCTTTCCTCTCCATGTATCACATGCTATTATGATTCAATATTAATTGTATCTCAGATCCATTCCTCCAATGGGCTGACTTTGCTTTTAATGCCCTAATTATTCTTTTGCAAAGAGAATTATCAGGCCAGAGATTCTATTATTATTTCTCTAGCTTTTCAATTTAGTATCATTATATTTATTGCTGAAGTCATTTTTTTTGTAAGGAATCTTTAAAAATTTTCTTGGGACCATAGATACTTTTAGTAATGACTCAATTTTCTTTCCTATTTCTCCAATTTTGTCCGAAGTATTCAAAGTTGCCATGTGGCATAAATCCAGGGTGCATTCATTATGTATAACCTGCCTTTCTATAGTAACATAGTTTCCTTCTCTTTGAATTTGAACTTGGTAATTTCTGTAAGGTTGCTGGATATGTTAAGGATGGTTGTCTGAAAACCTTAGGATGTTCCTTTCTGTTCTTATAAAGCAATGCTGAAATTGGCTCTCCATTAAATTTTGTAGTCTGTCATTGAATATCTCTGTTATCTGTTTCATTATCATTTTCTGAGGCCTGTATCTTATTACTCATATTAATCAACTTTTATAGTGATATGACAATGCTGAAAATGCTGACAATGTTTAAAATTGACATTACATAAATCACATCTAAATTAGATATTCTCTTATTTAATTGTTCCATTTACAAACTGTATATTATCATATACAGATGAACATCCCTCTATTATAATGGTTTTCTCCTTTTTTTTAATGTGGGAAAAAGCAATCTTTTAACTAATTCCTCCCTTGAAGAATTCCCAATTTTCTTACCAAATCTACCAATGATGTTGATGAAGATGTGAGGTTGGATAGCCTCTGTGTGTAAAAGACTTACTGTATTTCAAGGTAGCTACCTAGTGTGGAAGAAGAATGTGAAGGGGGTTCAGGAAGAGCTCACAACATACTGTGTAGAAGGAGACAGAGAGAGAGACAGAGAGAGAGAGAGAGAGAGAGAGAGAGAGAGAGAGAGAGAGAGAGAGAGAGAGAGAGAGAGAGAGAGAGAGAGAGAGAGAGAGAGAGAGAGAGAGACAGAGAGAGAGAGGGATGGAGGGAGGAAGGGAGGGAGGGAGAGATCAGTAAGTAAATTATGAGATGCCTAATCTCAAAGTTGTGGATTTCAGTCCCACATTGGGCACTAAATGTAACACAAATAATAAAAGCCCAGAGAGAGTGACAATGTTGTTCATCCTGAAAACCAGAAAACTAAAAGCACCCAAGCTACTAGAGAAGTCTTGCTTCTACCAAGGCTGGGTGACTATATAGTAAGAATCCTAAATAGACTAAGAAGAATAAGCAGGCAAAACCTCTCTCCTGCCATTTTGTAGTATTTCTAGTGCTGGGACTAAACACATGCCTCCCTAGTACTGCAATTAAAGTTATAAAGCACAAATACATGAATCTGTTACAATATTGATCTTGTTTAGCCCAGGTGGCCTTGAACTCTCCGAGATCCCTATGTCCCTATCTCTCGAATCCTGGGATTAAAAGTGTACGCCATCACTAACTAACATCTAGTGGTTTAGCTTTGCCATATTAAAATATAAATGAAATATCACTATAGTTGTTTTATTACAAATGATATCTGTCATTTTTAGTTTGTTCTGAAATATATTTTCTTGACAAAATAATAATTTGATTCTACATTAGGCAAAAATAATTTTGTATTAATAACATTTACTTCTGTTGATATCAGATTTTTCTAATTGCTTTCATTATATGTAGGGGATTATTTTTATTGCTGTTGTTATTATTATTTTATTATTATTCATTTAGACTTTATGACTGTTTCCACTTCAGGACTTTAATGCTGGTTTTACCAATTCCTTCTTGTGCCACCAAACTTCAAAGGGGATATGTCTCTAGTCTAATGTGGTATATTCTCCCTCTGAATTTTGCTCAAGACTTTATTTTCTTCCCACTAGTTAATAATCTTCAAATTTAAGAATCATTACATTTTTAGGTCTAATACCTATCTCTGTATTTACTTTTATATTTATATTTCATTCTCTGTGAGAAAATACTACCAATCTTTTTCCATTTTTCACTCCCTTTCTAGTTTTTTTCCTTTTAGCCCCACGTGAATGTTTCATGTGATCAACTATTATCTCAATAAACATAAAATGAAATTGATAATATTTTCTATTATCAGTCAAAAAAGCAGTCTCCCTCCTATACACAAAGGATATGGAAGCAGAGAGTGAAATAAGAGAAGCATCTCCTTTCACAATAGCCACAAACAGTATAAAATATCTCGGGGTAACTCTAACCAAAGAAGTGAAAGATCTATTTGACAAGAACATTAAGGCATTGAAGAAAGAAATTGAAGAGGATACCAGAAAAAGGAAGGATCTCCCTTGCTCTTGGATTAGGAGGATCAACATAGTAAAAATGGCAATCCTACCAAAGGCAATCTATAGATTCAATGCAATCCCCATCAAGATCCCATCAAAATTCTTCACTGATTCTTGAGGAGCTATTTATAACTTTATATGGAAAAAAAAAAACCCAGGAAACCCAAAAAAATTTTTTAAAAAAAAAAAAATTATGGAAAAAAAAAACAACCTTAAAATAAAAAATAAAAAAAAAAAATACATTAATGAAAACTGGTGGTCTGGCATAAAACAGAGAAGACGACCAATGGAATCATATAGAAAAAACACGGATTTTTAACCCACAAACCTATGAACACCTCATTTTCGATAAAGGTGTAAATATAAATAGGAGAAAAAAAAAATTTTCCTTTTAGCCCAACGTGAATGTCATCAATGTAAAGAATCAAAAAGCATATCTATCTCAATAAACACAAAACTCAATCCAAAATTGACTCAAATATTTCTATTATCAGTCAAAATGGAGCAAAGTCATCAACCTCATCTAGTCAAACACATAAGGATAAATGGAAGCAGAAAAGCTTCTGTAAAGCAAAGGACTCACTTTCACTAAGAAACAAAAAGGCCACTATTGATGGGACAATATCTTAACCAACCCCGCCACAGACAAAGGTCTGATCTCCCAAAATAAATAAAGAACTCAAGATAACTAGACTTTAAAATGCTAGACTTTAACCCAATTATTCAATATAAATATGGGGCACTGATCTGAAGAGAGAATTCTCAAACAAAAGGTTATACCAAGTTAAAATGGCCAAAGGCAACTTAACGGTCTGCGCCTTAAGAAGGAAAAAAAAAAAAAAAAAAATTAAAATATATTAAATAAAAAAAAAAAAAAAAAAAAAAAAAAAAAATTGGGGGGGGGGGGGGAGAGAAGAAAATTTTTGGGGGGAAAAAAAAAAAAAAAAATAAAAAAAAAGGGTTTATGGACACAGCAATGCCACTCTTGGGAATATACCCACGAGAGGCCCGATCATATGACAAGGACATTTGTTCAACTATGTTCATAGCAGCATTATTTGTAATAGCCAGAACCTGGAAACAACCTAGATGCCCATCAATGGAAGAATGGATGAAGAAAGTGTGGAATATATACACATTAGAATACTACTCAGCGGTAAAAAACAATGACTTCGCGAATTTTGCATGCAAATGGATGGAAATAGAAAACACTATCCTGAGTGAGGTAACACAGACCCAAAAAGATGAACATGGGATGTACTCACTCATAATTGGTTTCTAGATATAAATAAAGAACCTTCATTTGATGATGGATTGAGATAGAGACAGAGACCCACACTGGAGCACCGGACTGAGCTCCCAATGTTCCAATGAGGAACAGAAGGAGGGAGAATATGAGCAAAGAAGTCAGGACCACAAGGGGTGCACCCACCCACGGAGACAGTGGGGCTGATCCATTGGGAACCCACCAAGGCCAGCTGGACTGTGACTGAAAAAGCATGGGATAAAACCAGACTCCTTGAATTTGGCAGACAATGAGGGCTGCTGAGAAGCCAAGGACAATGGCACTGGGTTTTGATCCTACTTCATATTCTGGTTTGTGGGAGCCTAGCCAGTTTGGATGTTCAACTTCCTAGACCAGGATTGAGGGGGGAGGACTTTGAACTTTCCACAGGGCAGGGAACCCTGACTGCTCCTCAGTCTGGATATGGAGCGGGAGGAGGGGGGGAGGGAGGAGGAGTCGGAGGAGGGGGAGGTAAATAGGAGGCGGGGAGGAGGCAGAAATTTTTTTTTTTCCAATAAAATAGGAGGATAGCTTACAAACTTTTGGTTGGATGTCCAATGGTTAAAGCTCTAGTTACAATATTCTTATGGGAGACCTTGAGCTGCTAGGTAAAATTCTTACAAAAAACAGTTTCCAATAGAGAGCTTAAAACAGCAGCCTAACAGGTACTCAAGCAGGTAAAGTATAAATCAACAGATAAAGTATACAATAATCAACAAATACAGTATATTAATTTTAATTCAGCTATGGCAAGTGTGTATATTAAATGTAAAACTTATTCTACAACAGTTTTATAAAAAATGCTGCTTATGGCTAAATCTTCTCAGTTTTGCTAGTTAAGATATTAAACTCTTAATTTAAACCAGTAGCCTGTCTGATATAAAAGGACAGGATAGAATCTGGAAAATGGTTTAACAAAATATTGACTATGATCAATGTTTCTTATACTAAACAGCAAATTCATTGATAATTTTAAGATTGATTCCTGGACAATTGCCTTTGCTAAATACAAAGCCCAAAAACAATGGTCTTTTCCCAGATCATTGCTACAATTTATGCACCTGTATTTTGCTAATGTTATAGCAAAAAATTCCCTTAAAGGATTTTATGCTAAATTATACAAATGGCTCTTCCAATGGAGGAACTGCATATATGGCTAATAATAATAAAAGTTATGGAGCATAACAAGGCTCCTTCAAAGCAACTCTTAAAAGTTGCCAGCAGATCCTGTTGCAAACAGATCTGGCTTGATGACACAAAGCTGACCTTTGCTAAGACAATGTGAAAAAGCCCTTGCAATGCATTCTGAAAAAACCCGACCTGTATATATATTTGGGGTCGAGGATGTGTTTGTGCTTTTTTCACAGAAAGAAAATAAAATCTGGACGTGATGTCGAGGCTGCGGACACAGATGGGTTCCAGACTTCCAGAGGTGATTGAGGAGAGGTCCTTGGTCCGGTCTTCCCTGCCCCCAAGGAAAGGAGTGCCTGCTGAAAAAACCAGCTACACCACTCTGCAGGGTGTCATCCTGCCTCCAGAGTCCAGGGAGACCCGGCTGACATAAGTGCCAGCATGTGCTTCATGTAGCTGAATCCAGCTCGCCTCACCCAGGTTCCCCCACCTGTCCTGGAACACAAATGCTAAACTGCTTCTGCAGCTTGAACTCTGGTCTGCTTTGGAGCTGAGATGCAGACTAAACATCAGACTGCTTTAAACTTTGGGACACGGAACTCATTTTAATTAAAATATTAACCTCTCTTCACTTAAGAAGGGGGAAAATTGGGGGATCCTTTCACTGTTGCTCAGAGACTGGAACTGGTGGTATTTGATAACAATAATGTATGTCATTGTACTCCTACTGAAATTGATCTAATGATATTTGTAACTGCTTATAGATGTTGGTAAAAGTTTGACACATGCTGTAAAGTGTTTGGGTTTAATGCATATGTTAAAAATTTTAGATTTTGATCCCTTTTACACTGCCCTAATTTATGGCAGGCAGCACACATAACTTTATGTGGAGTAGGCACTTAGGAAGGAGGACATACCATGGGCCAGACTAAAAGGTGAATACTGGGTTGGGAAAAGCCCTTTCTTCTTGTCTGGAGATGGAGATATTGGTGCCAAAATTATATCATTATATCTTTTGTTTGAGGAGCTCCTCACAGTCTTTTCATTAATGATAGGCGCAGGGGCCCAATGACGGGAGTTAGTGTGGATCCTCGCCTGAATAGCACACCATACAGAAGTTGTAGAAACCGGCTCAACATGGCATGGTACAGGTATGAGTGCGCTCTTCACATGGCCTAAGACAGGGTGCCCTGTGATCTGTTTACTTTAATCCTGCAAGATGCTTTTTATTTGAGGAGCTCCAAGGACGGGCGACCTATGGCAGGATAATCCCCCAAAGTAAGACAGGGCCCTGGGAACCCTAGGATGGGTAAGGGGGAAAGAAAAAAAAGGCCTGGTCCCCACTCGACCTAAGAATCATCAGGCACCCCTATGTTCCCAGGAGAGGTAAATTGCTTCACCACTCGAGAGGAGGGTCTCTCCTTATCTTAGTCCCTTCTCCTTTAGATCTGAAACCATGGTTGACTCTGACTGGTGCTCTCCACGTAATAACTACCTGCCTTTATATAAGAGAAAGGGGGATCTGTTGGGAGCCGTTTCCCCCTAAAAATCATTTCAGGAACCATCACCCTGGGGAGTCTGCAGGGAACCCCACACCCATAATTGTTCTAAGAATAGTTCTATTGCCCCACACCCAATTAAAGCTGTTAATGGAGAACTACCTGATATCGGAACCCACCCCACCAGACTACCTAGAGAACTAGGTGTGGCAACTTGTGACTTCCTGGCCTACCTAACCAAACGTAACCTCCTGGCCTACATGACGGATCTGACGAAACAGAACCACGGGACCTGAACCACGTGGCAAGATCCCGTTCCCCTGCCCCCCAAGTCCCTCATTCGGGGGCTGTATAAGCAGTAACCAGGAATCTAATAAACGAGACTTTGACAAAAAAAAGAAAAACAAAAAGGCCTACCCACAATTGTAAGCAGAGCTTGTGCTTATGTTTCCTGATTGCCCACACCCGAATAATCACACAGAAACTAGATTAATTACAACACTGTTTGGCCAATACCTTAGGTGTATTCCTACCTATCTCTTATATCTTAAATTGACCCATTTCTGTTATTTTATATTTTACCTCACGGCTAGTGGTTTGTTACCTCTTGCTTCTGAGGCAGCTACATGGCATCTGTCTTCTTTAGCAGCTACATGGTGTCTCTCTGAATCTGACTACTCTCTCTCTATATCTCTTCCAGTCTGGCTATATTCTTCCCTGTCATAATCCAAGATCCAGGGATACAGTGGGTTTATGTTGCCATTAAGCAACTTGTAGCACTCTGTTCACAAACCCCATTTAAGTGTTCCATAGCCAGACCTCTCAAAAGTTCCAGAGCCATTCATGAAACCAGCACAAACCATTAAGCTGGCTTTTAAAGAAGCTGTGCCTCTGCTTGCAGCCAGCTAAAACAGCCTATCTGGGAAAAAACACAGCCACCAAGAAGCAGCATTTGGCTCCTGTTTCTGTGCATTTAGAAGCCCATTGTTTCTTAAGTTTTTAAATGTCTTATGTGAATCCATGCCCCAGATGGTGGGTGCCATTTTGTAAGTGGAGACTGCTTATTCATTTCCTGGTCACCCAGACCCTAATAATCACACAAAAGCAATATTAATTACAACACTGTTTGGTCAATGGCTCAAGTGTATTTCTAGATAGCACTTATATCTTAAATTAACCTATTTCTATTCATCTGTGTATCACAATGAGGCTGTGGCTTACTGGGTAAGGTTCTAAGTATTCTGGCATCTTTCTCCTTTGGCAGCTACATGGTGTCTCCTTGAGCACGCCTGTTCTCTCTATATATCTCTTCCAGTCTGGCTATATTCTGCCCTCACATAGGCCAAAGGAGCTTTCCTCATTAACCAATAATGGCAACACATACACAGAAGTGCATCACTTACACACAATGGGGTCTTGAGTCTTTAAAGATAAAACAAAACATTTTTTGAAAAATATATATGAGCGAAGAGAGACAAATGAATATGCTGAGCTAAAATTTGTAAATGAAATTTCCAAAATAATAGCTTAGTACTCTAGTCTAAAAATGAGAGTATCAATTTTCCACTATGTGTTTCTTTGTGTCTATTTCTGTCTCTCTCAGATCACACACACACACACACACACACACACACAAACAGCCATTACATTACTCTTTAATGGGTACTTGGTTTGATTCCATGGCCTGGTTATTGTGACTACTATGCAAGTGCACATGGGGACATGGCAATTTGAATATGGTGCTGATGTTATATGGTTTGCACATAGACTCAAGAGAGGATTGAAGGGTCATTATGGTATATCCTGTTTTAACTATCAGAAGGATGTTCATATTATTTATATGTAATATATAATATCCACAGAAGCAGTGAAAAATACCTTGGTTTGCTCCATAGCATCTCCAGTACTTGCTATTTGTGGTGATTTTTAAAAATTTTACTTTAAAACTTTTTCATATATTTTTATCATATTCCTCGCCTCCCCCAACTCTTTCTTCCCAGAGATGTTTCGTGTCCCTCCTTAAAAAACAAACCAAACCCAAACAAAACAAAACAAAAAACCCATAAACAAATACCATGGAGTTTGTTGTTGTAGAAGGATCAGGCTGCATCTGTCTCATATCTGGGCCACCTTGCTAGCTCACACCCAAAATAATCACTTAGAAACTGTATTAATTAAATTACTGCCTGGCCCATTATTTCTAGCCTCTTATTGGCTAACTCTCACATCTTGATTTAACCCATTTCTAATAATCTGTGTTCACCACAGGTTGTGGCTTACCAGGATTGATTTAGCTTGTCTGACTCTGGAGACTCCATGGCAGTTCTCTGTCTGCCCTTCTTCCCAGCAATCCATTCTGTCTACTTTGCCTACCTATGTCTGCCCTATCCAAAGGCCAAGGCAGTTTCTTTATTCAACCAATGAAAGCAACACAAATACTGAAGGACCTCCTACACCAGTCTGTTTTGTGTTGGCCATTTACTCTTTTTTTCCTTCTTTTTAATTTTTATTATTTTTTAATTAATTAATTTATTTATTAAAGATTTCTGTCTCTTCCCTGCCACCGCCTCCCATTTCCCTCCTCCTCCTTCGTCAGCCCAAAGAGAAATCAGGATTCCCTGCCCTGTGGGAAGTCAAAGGACCACCCATCTCCATCCAGGTCTAGTAAGGTGAGCATCCAAACTGCCTAGGCCAGGCAGTGGTGGTGCACGCCTTTAATCCCAGCACTTGGGAGGCAGAGGCAGGTGGATCTCTGTGAGTTCGAGACCAGCCTGGTCTACAACAGCTAGTTCTAGGACAGGCTCCAAAGCTACAGAGATAAACAAAAAAAGGTCATTTACTCTTGAGCATGGGGCTGCCATGCAGTGTGATTGATACACTCACTGTCTCACCATTAATGAAAACTGATTTTCTTTTCCCATTAGTTATAAATTGCAAACAGATTTATAGTTCGGGGTGGGAATCTGTGCACTCTTTATCATCTCCATCCTAGGATTTTATCTGGCTTGAATTTGGGCAGGTCTTGTGCATGATGTCACAATCCCTGTGAGTTCATACGTACATCAGCTCTGCTCTATTGTGGTTTTTAATAGTAACCATTCGACCCATTTGGGGAAATCTCACATTGTGGTTTTGGTTTGTATTTCCTTATTGACTGGTGATGTTGAGCACATTTTCATATATTTGCTATCTATGGAGCTCTTTTGTCCCTTTTAAAATCAGATTATTTGGGAATTTTTGTTTGTTGGCTTGCTTTTTGCTATTGAGTTGTGCTAATAAATTGATATTTGAGATATTAACCCCCATGAAGTTTATAATTCACAAATGCTTTCCCTCAATCCAAAGATGGTGATTTTTGTTTGGTTGATTATTTCCTTTTGCTATACATAACATTTATAGTTTGAGGAAATCTTTTATGCTTTTGCCATCTTAAGTTTTGATGTGATAATTAAAGTGCTCAAAGAACAATGTGAGGGTCAAAATTCTTCCTTCTACACTTAGATGCACAGTTTCCTGAGTGCTATATGCTGAAAAGACCATACTTTCCCCAGGATTTTTTTGTGGATGTGGGGACTGGTTTCTTATCTGTTTTCCCCATCCCACTGACACCTTGATGCCATTTCCACACTTTTCTTTGTTTGAGACAGAGTCACTCAATGTAGTCCTGGCTGGCTGTCTTGGAATTCACCATGTAGACCAACTATGCCTTTAACATAGAGATCACCTGCCTCTGCCTCCCAATGCTGTGATTAAAAGTGTGCTCCACTATGTGTGGTACTCTTTTGATCATTATATCTGTGTAATATATTATAAAATCAGGAAGTATAATGTCTTCAATTTTGCTTTTCTGTTTCAGGGGAGGGTTTTGGCTATTTAGGGTCTTTTGTGGCTCCACTGATTTTTTTTTAGTTTTCCTTTTTCTATATTTTAGTGAACAAAAAGGGCATTTAAAATCTGTGAGAATGATTTCCTAACTGAAACACCCATCAGTCTTGAACATTGGGTCCAAGGGCCTTGCTTACTGCTCCATAGCTTCACTTGAGCACATAACTGAATTATCCCTAACTCTTGTCATCCTGGAGTGCCTCCCAACTGAAACCAGATAGTCATGACCCCCATACACATGGTCATCCTGCTTTTACCAATCCAAACACCTGCTACCCCCAAAGCCCTTAATGTTCTTGCCTTGTACATAAATCAATCTTGCTCCAGTCCAGTCCAAGCCCAGAAGAAGCAGAATGCAACAATAACATCCATGAAATTTATTGAACAGCTACATTTACTGAAGTCATTGAAGGCAAGGTGATGACAGCACATTAATTCCCAAACTGTTAGAGGCCACAGGTCTCACCTTTTCCTACTCTGTGATTCATTAGAAAGGATCTCATCTACTGGCCACACTGAGGCCTGCTTGCCTCAGCTTCTTCCTTTCCAGGGACTCCTGATACACCTCTTTACAGAATAACGGCATCTGGAAGTGTTCTTTCTTTTGGGGGAACTCTCTAGAAGAATCACCATTTGTAAGGTGATCCTGAATTATTCTGGGCACTGAAAAGCACTGAAAGAAACATCTTGCCAAACTGAAGAACTGGTGTCATAATGAACAACAAAAGTGGAACATTAAATCTTGGTTCTCAGAGCCCATACATCCTTAGTCCAGGTCTTCGTGCTCACCCCAGGTTGTAATCAGTCACAAGATGAGCATCAGCCAGTCACTGATTGCCATCACCAATACTTTTTGCTGGTTCCAAGGGCTTGTCTTGGGATCTCTATAGAATGCCTTCTCAGGTAAAAACACACACACATCTGCAGGAACAAGCAGCAAGTTGCTGGCCTGTAAGTATATCAAGAAAGCTGACCAGGAACACACAACATGAGAAAGAAGCAGAGCAAATAGGGCCTTGCCTGGGATGGAAGGCCACAACACAATCTGGGCTATGATGGTGGCTAGCAGGGAAAGTCAGGGACTGATATATTTTGCCTAGGGTGAGATGGATGGGAGAACAGGTATTAAAGTGTGTACTCACTGGACACCTGTGTCACTGTGAGTAGAACAGATAAGGATGAGAGTCCCAAATCAGTGTCATAGCCTGCCTGGAGATGCTAACTGGGTAGAAGAGCCAGGAAGTCAGGATCCTTATAAGAGACTATTTCTCCCTAATATCTCCCAGGCCAGGGGGTATAGCTGATATCTGCAGGCCCTCTCCTCTACTTTAGGGCTGACCCTTCAGCAATACTTCTAGGCTGGTACAGGATGGGGTCCTCTGCCTTATGTTCTCCTGCCTAGGCAAGACTGCCCAGCACCCACCCAGGCCCTCCTGGGCATTCTCTAAGATTACTGCCCATCTGTGCTTGTTTGGGAGCCCCAAGGGGCTCATTGGGTCCTGCCTGGCTTGGGTCTACAGGGCTGTGGTCTGGGTTATGGTCTTCTATCTCCTCCTCAACCTTGTCCTTTGCCTGCTCCTCCACCTCATCTTCTGCCTTAGCACTGGCTCTACCATCAGCCTAGGCAGAAACCAGATCACCAGCTTCATCCTCCACCTGGGCTCCAATGTTGCTGGCTAGTCTTGCCTCCCATTCCTCAGATTTGCATATGAGGCCCAACAACTCCAGGAAAGTTGGAGATCTCCCGATCATTCTCAGCCTCCTCAGAGCTTCCTCCAAAGGCTCATTCAGGTTAGCCCTGGTGAGAATCTGCCTTAGGCGCAAATCATCTGCAGAGAGTTCCCTTGAGAGCCCCTTTCTGGATGGTTTGCTGCAGAAGGACTTCTAGCCTCAACACAAAGGCAGAGAGCTGCTCATCTGACTGCTGTTTTGCAGTCAGACACTTGATTCGAATGGTGGCCTGAGACTCATTGTCTCCAAATACTCGGGTCAGAGCCTCTAGGCAGTCTTTGCTGCATTCCATTTACAAGTCACAAAGCAGTTCCCTGCAAGCCCTCCAGTATTTGTCTCCTCTTCTTCCTTTGTGGCACCCTTTGCTACACCTGAAACATGCCAGTGGTGTGGTCTTGCCAGGCCTCAAAGTATTCTTTCCAGGGGCTGGCTGAACGCTCCCAGAAAACATACCCAAGTACTGGTAATGCAAGGTATCCACGCATGGCTAGGTTGCCTGACTAACTGACTGGAGCCTGCACACTCTGTCCAGCTCCAGACCCAGGTCTCCAGATACACTGTCCACTACCTCACCTTGTTGCTCCAAGAAGTGGAAAACACGACCATGAAACTCCTCGCTGGAGCAAGTGTGCACAAAGACCACGTTCCAGCCCCCCCCTCCCCCAGTGCCTAGGATTTCCCTTTGTACCAAAGCATAGTTGACTTCCTGGTCAAGCTCAACCAGGACTGCAGTGGCATTATCCTCCTCACGAAACACTTTGCCAAGCACAATAAAGTGGCCCATGGACCGCAGGGTAGCCTGTAGGAACCCTTGGAATTCAGTTTCACTGCAGTCCTCCGGAATGCCTAGGATAAGCAACCCCATACAAACACTGACACCCATCCACCTGCACCAGCCCTGGAGCATCTCCACCGCCATATACTGAAAAATTAGCAAAGCTCACACTAGGTCCCAGAAACAGTTTCCCAAGAAGCAGGTCAGGTTGGGATAGGAGCCTAGGCTGGACTCAGGAAGAACAGCCAAGCTCTCCACAGCCTGGAAACAAAAGCAGAGAGAGGAGGTTAATGTCCTCCCTACCCATGTCCCTTCTCATCCACTAGTCCTAGAGCAGAGGTTCTCAAACTGTGCTTTGCAACCCTTCAGGGTCAAGCGAGCTTTTCACGGGGATCTCCAAAGACCACTGGGAAACACGGGTTATTTACATTATGTTTCTGAACAGTAGCAAAATTACAGGTATGAAATAGCCATGAAAATAATTTTTATGGTTGTGTGAGGGGGTCACCACAACAGGAAGAACTGTATTAAAGGGTCGTAGCATTAGGAATGTTGAGAACCACTGCCTTACACAATGCTTCTGCATCCCACCCTGTGCCTCAGACGCAGGCCTTCCCTAGCCCACTACCTCCCTGCAGTCCAACCCAAGCAGGCATGCTGGTTGAGACGGGGTTTGTCAGGGCCAGTAATACTCCCAGAATTTGGTACCTTCTAGGAGCAGAATCCTTTCTCCTTCAATCCCACACCAAGATTCCCTGGGCTGTTCTCCAGGTTCTCCCACCAGCCAGCTCCCTTGCTCTCTCTAGCCTTATAACTGCACACTCACACAGAACAGTGTACAGATGCTAGCATAACGCTGTTCTCTGCAGTGCAGACTTAGTGCGGGGCCATTGGTGCAGTAGGGTCACAAGACAAGGCTGTCTCCAAGCCCTTGGCAGCCTGGGACTTCCAGTGATGTCACCGGTTCAGTCACTGGTGACATCATCGGCTGCTGACCTCTCCCCCACCATACATCTGTGCCCCTGGCGCAGGGTTCTCCACATAAGGGCACCAGGAATCTGTATTGACCCCTCCAGCTCTGTTTCCTGATCAAGGCCGGGGAGCAGGGACTCTGATGTTTTTTCCCCTAGTGAGTCCCTATCTGGACCTAGACTAGTGACAGAGCTGGGCAAGCAACACCTAGTCTAGGTAGAGTCCCTGAAACACATAACACATGAGCCCACACACCCCATCCCACCACTCCCCATAGAGCAGTGCACCATCTGGGTGATGCCCATCCAAGTAGAAGGGGCTGCAGGCACCACTTTCACCACTGTGGGCCTTCCATGCCTTCCTGGTTTTAGTGCCAGTGGCCAGCTCACAGGAGGGTCCAGCACTGGTGGGCCTTTCCTGCTCTGCATACTGTATATCCAGGTTCTTGAAAAGCTGCCTTGGAGATTTGCAGCTCAAACCCTTAGACTTGTATCTTACTGGCTGTCTTTGGGTCAGTCCCTACTGCTTCTTGTCGCAGAAAAGTTTAGAGTTTCTGGGAATTCTGCCTAAATTCATACAGGAAGCACTGTGATGGTGGTGAGGTGTTCAACTTTTCCCTGCTTCCTGTGTCAATAGCCTTCTGGACTCTGAGACATAACTCTTTCAATGTGAGGGTGGCATGGGTGGCCTAGATCGCAGAATCCTTCCTATGGTTTTTAACATCAGTTAGTCTTCCATCAGTCAGTTCCCAGCTCCAGCCCCCATATCTTCCGCTGCATAAGGAGAGACCCTCCTCTCGAGTGGTGAAGCAATTTACCTCTCCTGGGAACAGAGGGGTGCTTGATGGTTCTTAGGTCGAGTGGGGACCAGGAAATTTTTCTTTCCCCCTTACCTGTCCTAGGGTTCCCAGGGCCCTGTCTTAGGTTGGGGGATATCCTGCCACAAGTCACCCGTCCTTGGAGCTCCTCAAATAAAAGGTATCTAGCAGGATTGAAGTAAACAGATCACAGGGCACCCTGTCTTAGGCCATGTGGAGAGCACCCTCATACCTGTACCATGCCATGTTGAGCTGGTTTCTACAACCTCTGTATGGTGTGCTATTCAGGCGAGGATCCACACTAACTCCCGTCATTGGGCGCCTGCGTCTATCCTTAATGAAAAGACTGTGAGGAGCTCTTCAAACAAAAGATATAATGATATAATTTTGGCACCAATAATTCCATCTCCAGACAAGAAGAAAGGGCTTTTTCCAAACCCAGTATTCACCTTTTAGTCTGGCCCATGGTATGTCCTCTTTCCTAAGTGCCTACTCCACAATAAGATTACGAGTGCTGCCTGCCAAACATTCTTTTCCAGGGATTCCAGGACCTGAAGGGTTTGGGATGAGTAGCAAGGGTGGAAAATTGGAGAGCAGCTGCAGGTTGCTCTGTCTCTGGAGCTCTGAGGTCCTCCATGGAGCCTCGAGTGTTCAGGCGATGGTAATGAACAGCTATGGAATCCTTTGTTATTTCGTCAATCTGGGTCTTTACAAAGCGGGTTAGTTTTTTAAAGGCCCAGGGGCCGAAGGATAATAGCAATAATAGTCCCACAAGAGGGCCCAATAAACTAGGCAAAAGTGTGGACAGCCAGGGGGAAGTGGAGAACCAGCTTTGGTACCAAGACTCCTGCTTCTCTCTGTTTCTTTTTCTTTCTTCTAAAATATTTTTTACCTTCTGTATGCTATTCTGTACCAAGCCTGTTTTATCTGAATAAAAGCAACATTCTTCTTTAAGGGCAACACAAAGTCCCCCTTCTTTAAGAAAAAGCAGATCAAGGCCTCGTCTATTCTGCAGAACCACCTCTGACAGAGAGACTAATGAATCTTTTAGGTTTTCCAGACCCTTTTGTAATTCTTGGATGTCTCTGTCTACTGCCAGACTAAGTTGAGCATATTGCTGTTGGGAGGTGACAAGAGAGGCAATCCCTGTTCCTGCACCTGTAGCTCCTAATCCCAAAATAACGGCCAAGGTAATGGCTGAAATAGGTTCCCTCTTATATCGGGGCATATTAGCGCCCTGTTCCCAAAAGTGGAGGAGATTCCCTGACTCATGTATAGTCAGACGAGGTACCAACCTCACTAGCACACAATAATCTTCATTGATCAAAAAGTTATTAGTAACTATGTAAGTGGTGAGGCCCAGGGAACAGGCAAAATAGAATCCTTCAGGTGCAGAGATATAAGAAAAAGAAATATTGACAGTAAGTGTCTGATTGCAGGTATACTGCAATGGTTGAGGGAAGCGCAAGGCTGGTCCCTTAAGGCATAATCCTATGCCAGAGACCTGGCTTATCGTAAGACCTTCACCATCAACAGGATGCCATCTTAAATGTCTTGTATCATTAGTTAAGTTGGGGGAGCCAAAGGCAGCCACACCTTCATAAAAGGGTGGCTTTGGTGAAAAGCAAACCCAGCATTCCTCATATAGGGAATCATTAATAGCATGTAAAGCAGCTATAGAAGCATTGACCATAGATAGAATAAGATCAGTAGAAGAGGGAGGTCCTTGGGGCAAGGTGGGTTGAAAGGGAGGGGCTGATACAGAGAAACTGTTGGTTGGAGTTTGTTTTTGAGTTGAAGGGCGGCTAAGTTGCTCTCTGGTCAGAAAATGCAATGCCTTATTGGGGCCTACCGCGGTAACAGCGAATTGGGGGACTGTTTTTAGTAACTTTATTTTAAAAGTCACCCCAAAGTCTCTTCCACTCCTATAAAGACGGAGCCCCCATTCTAGTCCTCTAGAACTGACCCAATCAAACCTTTTTCCTGCTTCTGTAAAGGTGATTACTAAGGGGTTACACCATCTGTGAGGTGTACATCGAGCAGCTACGCTTTGCTTTGGGTCTTTTCTCTTAACTTGAATATAATCCCAGGAAGAAGAGGGATTCCAATATGTATCCCCAGTAGTTTCACAGCCCCATGAGGCACAGAAATAGTCAGGATTAAATCCACATTTGTGGGCCAAGGAGCGATCTCTGTGGGAGGCTCCCGGGCAAACATATATTGGTATGAGAGCAAGGACGCGCCTGCTAAATCTAGTGGTACAGCCAGGCTCCTTCGTGAAATCGAATGGAATTTCTGGAGCCTTTGCTAAAGGGAGAAACTTATCGTGTACTCCCCAATCTGAATGGCCTCCCAAAGCCAATTTGCAAAGATCTACTTCTAAAGGGCCCCAATCAGGAGTTATGGCTATAGTGGAGGAGGAGTAAGCGATATCACCTGCTTCATTGATGACTTGCCAGGTAAAATTGAAAGATTGATATGGGGGTGCTGCTCCTCCGAGATGACGGGTCCAAATTAGGAGGACCCATAGCCAGGGTGGTGTCGAGACTTTTGTCAGCATCTGAAAGAAAATACAAGGGAAACTTTCTCAGGGCTTATTTTCCCTGGTTGGATTATACAATTTTATCAGACGTTCAGGGAGCCATCTGGCATCTTGAGCCTTGGTATCATAAATACATGCATGGCCTTTTCCCCAAATAAGCACAGGGTCAGGGCCAGCCCAGGCACCCGACAAGGGGTCCTTCCAAAGGGCTTGTGCATATGTAGATTGAGTAGAGGGGTGCCACAGTCTGTCCGCAGCAGACCTCCCCTGATTATCCAATGTTAGGAAATTGAGCACAAAGAGAGCATGAGCCAAGATTATCTTAGCATTACCTTTTATGGGGTAAAGTGTCTCTTGTGCCATTAATTTAAAGATGGTATGCTTAAGTGTCTGATTGGCACGTTCAACAATGCCTTGGCCTTGTGGATTGTAGGGAATACCAGTACAATGTTTTATATTTAACTGGGCACAGAATTGTTTAAATTTCTGGCTAGTATATCCAGGTCCATTGTCAGTTTTAAGTATTTTAGGCTGTCCCATTGCAGAAAATGTAAGAAACAGGTGGGCAATAACCTGTTTAGTGGCTTCCCCCGTCTGAGCAGACGCATACAGGAAGCCGCTATAAGTATCAATAGTAACATGAACATATTTAAGTTTGCCAAAGGAAGGGATATGAGTAACATCCATTTGCCATAGTTCCCCTGGGATCAGGCCCCGAGGATTGACTCCCCACTGGGGTTCAGGCAAAAGGGTCACACAATTCTTGCAGTTTTTAACAATTTGTCTGGCTTGTTCTCTAGTTACACCGAATCTAAGACGCAAGGTTGAGGCATTAAGATGATGAAGCAAGTGGGCAGCCTGAGCCTCCTTCACGGGATCCTGTACAGAGACCGAGGCTACTAAGCGAGTGCTCTTGTCTGCCAATTCATTCCCCCGTGTTAAAGGTCCAGGCAAACCCGAATGTGCTCGAATATGGCCCACAAAAAATAAATATGAGCGATCTCTAATTAACCTTTGGATTTTGGAAAACAATTGAAATGTAGAGGTTGAAGGCTGAATGGTAGGCACCATTTCAAGGACCTGAAGGGCCCTAACAACATATTGGCTATCAGAGAACAAATTAAATTCCTGGTGGCGGATCAATTGGAATATGGTGAATGCTGCATACAATTCTACCATCTGGGCAGATCTATATGGGGTATCAATAGAGTAGGCTTTATCATTAATAACATATGAGGCTTTCCCATTTTTTGAACCATCTATAAAAACAAGCAAGGCATTTGGGATGGGCCGCAGGCATGTGTTCTTTAAAAATGTAAAAGGTGTAATATTAAGAAATTGGATAAGCTTGTTCCCTGGCATGTGAGTGTCAAGCTTTCCATGGAATCCAGCAAGTAACACAGCCCATTCATCATGCCTCTGTTGCAGCCAGGCAATTTGTTGTCCCGAATATGGGGTGACGATAACGTCAGGGTCGCGGCCAAAATAGCGAACCGCAGTCTTAATCCCTGAAAACAGGATTTGGTTTACCAAGAAGGGATATGGGGGCAAGACTTTGGATGAGGTAGCAGGTGCATGAACCCATAAAAGTGGTTGCTCCTCTTGCCATAGAAGTCCGGAAGGCATATAGTCAGTGTTAAATACCAACAGATAAAGAATTTTTGCGGGATCAAAGTATCCCATGCCTTGCTGAGATATAGCTTCCTCTACTTTTACGAGTGAAGCTTCTGCCTCTGGTGTGAGACTCCTGGGCGAGGTGGGATCGGGGTCCCCTTGTAAAATATTAAATAATGGTTTTAAATCTCCTGTTGTGAGTTGGAGATAAGGGCGTAGCCAATTAATATCGCCTAAGAGTTTTTGAAAATCATTTAAACAACTTAATTTGGTTCTTTTAATATGAATCTTTTGTGTATGAATCAAGGTTGGGTCCAATTGAAATCCCAGAAATAAAAAGGGATAACAAGTCTGAATTTTCTCTGGAGATATAATAAAACCTCTATCTTGTAAGGCTAAAACTAAATCCTGAGCTATTTGATTCACTACCTCAATCTTATCAGCAGCTATCAATATGTCATCTGTATAATGCAGAATGTAAGCAGTGGGATATAGCAATCTTATGGGGTTCACAGACTGAGCTACAAAATGCTGACACAGAGTGGGCGAGTTAGCCATGCCCTGGGGCAGGACTCGCCATTGAAACCGCGGATTTGGGCCAGCATGGTTGATAATTGGAATGGAGAATGCAAATCGTTTACAATCAGCGGGATGCAAAGGGATAGAAAAAAAGCAATTTTTGATATCAATAACAATTTTATGAAATCCTTTGGGAATAGCAACCGGTGACGGTAGGCCTGGTTGTAAAGCCCCCATGGGCATCATGGTCTTATTAACCTCCCTTAAATCCTGTAACAGTCTCCAGTACCCATTTTTCTTTCTAATAACAAAGATGGGGGTGTTCCATGGGGATGTGGAGGGTTCAAGATGTCCCTGCTCTAGTTGTTCCTGCACTAACTGCAGGGCAGCCTGAACCTTTTCCTGAGGCATAGACCACTGATCAATCCAGACTGGGTCATTAGTTCTCCAAGATATCCTATCAGCCTGGAGTGCAGGCGGATCAGTGGTCTTTATGAAAAAAGGTCCGCACCTACGCCTAAGCGACCTGGGCGTTGTTGAACAGCGATAGGGCCTGTAGGCCCCTGTTCTTCCTTCCCTAATCCTTTACCAGGGAGGAATCCCATATTAAGCATCTGTTTAGTGACAACTTCATTAGGGCTAAGCATAATAACTCCCATTTGTTTTAAGATGTCCCTTCCCCAGAGGTTAACCGGGAGGCCTGGGACTATAAAGGGCTGAATAGTGCCTGAATTGCCCTCCTTATCCTTCCAGGTTAACAGCTTAGAGCTTTGCAAAGTACTCTGGGTCTGTCCTATACCTTGTAAATGGGTGGCGGTGGAATCCACAGGCCATGCCTTAGGCCAATATCTAGATGATAGAACAGTGGCATCCGCACCCGTATCCAAAAGGCCCTGAAATTGTTTATTATCTAACCATAATGTCATCATAGGTCGAGTATCAGAAAGCTGTTGCACCCAATATATATCAGAAGAGCCGGGGCTCGAGGCACCACGCTCATTTCCTTGGCAGGGGAATTGTCCTATCATAGGCAAGGGCAGGGCTTGTGCTATGCGATGTCCAGCTCTAAGAGTTAAGGGACCCTCGGTAGCAGTGGCAAGTAATTTAATTTCTCCTTTATAATCAGCATCAACCACAGAGGGGATAACAGAAAGCCCCTTTAGAGAGCATGAAGCTCGCCCTATAATGAGATAAAACATGCCAGGAGGAGGGGGGCCATATAGACCCGTCTCTATAATTGTGGTCCCATCCTCGGGGGTTATAATCCTGGTGGAGGAGGGACACAAGTCCAATCCTGCACTCCCTGGGGTGGCCCGGAAAAGGAGTTTTGACGTTGGGTCATCTCCGTTGAATTGGGTATCCGGGTTTGAGCTGGCTGGTACAAAGTTGGTGAGTAAGGGCCCCCAATTGGGGCCCCTTTCCCGTTTCCCTGAACCGCAGTAGCAGAGGCAGGGATTAGGGGGTTGCCCAATACATCAGCTTTGGATTTGCACTCACTTGCCCAGTGTGCACCCCGCTTGCATCGGGGGCAGAGTCCCGGGGGACCACCCCTTCTATTCCCAGGACCATTTAGATTATTCTCAATCATTTGTCGCGAGGGGCATACCCTTGCAAAATGTCCCGATTGACCACAGATGAAACATGTCTTCCATTGGGGGCGAGGGTGTCCCCTTTGTCCCTGAAATACTGCGCCAATGGCCAGGCTGACCGATTTTGATAGCTGATGGCCAAAAGTATCTACCTCATTACACAGTTTAATCATACCAGAAACGTCAATGTCCCTCATTTTTCCCCTTAATGCAGCTTTGCACGCAGCATTTGCGTTTTCGAAGGCTAGTTGTTTGACCAAAGTCCCTTCCATTTCCTTAGGCCCCAAGATCCTTTCTGCTGTTTCTTGTAGCCGACCCATGAACTGGGCATATGGCTCCTGAGGCCCCTGAATGATCTTAGTGAGCGGGGTGGTAGTGCCGCTAGCAGAGGGAACTGCCCTCCAGGCTGCCAGGGCTGCCTGCGCTGTCTGCGAAAGTATTCCCGGTGACAATCCCTTTTGTTTCTCTTCATCTGCGAATTTACCTTGGCCAGCAATTTTATCAGCTGTCCAGGAGGCACTCTGACTTAGTGGGTTTTTTCTATTGTTATTAGCAAAGGCCTCAGCCCTATCGAGAAACTCAATCTTCCAGGTTAGATATTGTCCTCTAGTTAACACCGACTGAACCACTCTGCCCCATTCTATGGGCAACATAAATCCATCTCCTGATAATCCCTCCAATATGGAAAGAGTAAAAGGTGCATGTATTCCATAATTTTTAACAGCTGAGTGAAGGTCTTTAATATGTTTAATTTTTAATTTTTTATATATGGGCAGAGAGGTGTCTCCTTCACTTTGTTCGGGATCCTCCTCAGTATCAGAGGTTTCCTGAACTTCATCATAATTTTCCTGGTCTCCTACGGTATCAGGGTGGAGCTCAGCGGCGTCCGCCTGTCTAGCTCGTGACCGCGTCATAACTGGATAGGCCATTTTACGGTTAGGCTTAGAGTTCGCCCATTTGTCACAAACCATGCCTTTTCCCATAGTGAATTGTAAGTCCTGAATCTGAGAGGAAAGGTCCGAGAGTTCATGCTGTAATGTAAGCACTTGCTTGAGACCTCCTATTTGCGCCTTAAGGGCAGCTTTTGTATTTACTAATTCCTGAACCAAAGGAGTGGGTAAAGACAGGCTATCAGGGGCAGTCAGAGCATAGGGCGGTGGCTGCGGAATCCTTTTCGGCTCACTAAGGAAGACGCGGGGAACTCTCTCTCTTCTGCCATGCTTTCCTTCTTTATATCCAGCTGCATCTAGCTCATTTTCGTACTCCGAATCTGAGAGCTCCTCTGGACTTCGAATCCAGTGATCCGAGTCCTGCTGGCTAGGTTTGGGTTCATTTTTAAAAGTAACCAGCGATGGATAAATGCCATTAGGCGATTTTTGACTCTTATCTCCAGCCGGCACGGTTTCCTCTTGGGGGCCTGCAGTGGGATTAATCGGCCCCGAGGAGGGGTCCTCAGGGATACCAATAATAACTGAAGGGCATGGGGAAGGACACCCCTTCTTATTATAAGATGGCGGGCGAGATGCCTCTAAGAATTCAGTAACTATTGTCAGGAGACGGGAACCGTCCCCTCCACATTCTGGTCTATTTATGATGTCTCTGATTAGGGACCAGTAAGTAAGAACAACGTCCGGCACAGAATCCCCTGCTTTAATCAGTTTACTGAGACTTTTACCCACCTTATCCCAAATATTAGGGTCTATTTTTGGGCCAGTTAAAGTTAACCAGGGGCATATTTCATCTATAAAACAGAAAAATGCAACTAAATCTCTTTTTTTTACTCTTACCCCTCTGTCCCTGAGTGATTGCTTAAATTCCCGTATAAATTTCTCTTCCTTTGAAAGTGATTGTCCCATTCCTCAATAGACAACGGTGAGTGCGCCTACCTCCTGTCCACAGACCTGTCCGAGTTCTACAGCTGCAGACGCTTCTTTTTTCTTCTTGGTGTCGTCCCGGGACTGCGCGAAGTTTGTTGTCCGACAGCTAACCGTACTCCGAGTCACTGGTTCGGGCGCCACTGTGGATTGCGTTTGGGTGGGCTACTCAGTCTAGGGGTTTGTAACCCACCCTGCATTCCGTTATTCCAGGGGTCTCGAAGGGGCGCTGTCTGGGGAGGAATGGGCGAGACAGAAAGACGAGACCAAGCAGATTTTGTCAAGGTCTCAGTTTATTAGGGTTCTGGTTACTGCTTATATAGGCCCTGAATGTGGGCTTGGGGGGCAGGGGAACGGGATCTTGCCGCGTGGTCCAGGTCACATGGTTCAGGTTCGCCAGGTCAGGAGTCTGGTCAGGTAGGCCAGGAAGTCACAAGTTGCCGCACCTAGTTCCCTGGATAGCTGGAATGTGGGACGGGTTCCGCTAACAGATAACAGCTAATTGGGTGTGGGGCAGGTTTTGTCAATAGAAGGATTCTTAACACAATTATAGGTGTGGGGTTCTCTGCAGACCCCCAGGGTGATGGTTCCTGTAATGATTTTTAGGGGGAAACGGCTCCTAACATCTGGGTTTTTTCCTTTTCTTACTTCTGTATATCTTACT
>CADCXT010000995.1:0-37413 GCA_902806775.1 Microtus agrestis
AAGAACTGTGATGACACAGTGGAGCCCTTTGATGACACAATGGAGATTTGTGATGACACAATGGAACACTGTGATGACACAATGGACCACTGTGATTATACAAAGGAGCACTGTGATTAAAGAATGGAACTATGTGAGAACCAATGGAGCACTCTGATGTCACACTGCAGCACTGTGAATAACAATGGAGCTCTGTAATTGCACAATGGAGCTCTGCAATGACACATTGGTGGACTGTGATATCACAATGGAGCACTGTAAAGCCACAATGGAGCAATGTGATGACACAATAGACAACTGTGATATCACAATGGAGCACTGAGATGTCACACTGGAGCACTGTGATGACACAATGGAGCACTGCAATATCACAATGGAGCATTGTGATGACACAATGGAGCTATGTAAGGACAAAAAGGAGCACTGTGATGTCACAATGGTGCACTGTGATGATACAATGGAGCACTGTGATATCACAATGGAGCACTATGAAGAAAAATGGAGCTCTGTGATGACACAACGGAGCACTGTGATGATACAATGGAGCACTGTGATATCACAATGGAGCAATGTGATGTCACTATGGCACACTGTGATGACACAATGGAGCACTGTGATGACACAATGGGGCACTGTGCTCATACATTGGAGCACTGTGATGACATAATGGACCACTGGGATGACACAGTGGAGCACTGTGATGTGAAAATGGAACACTGTGATAACACAATGGAGCATGGAGATGACACAGTGGAGCACTATGATGACACAATGTAGGACCGTGATGACCCAATGGAGCACTGTGATGTCACAATGGAGCACTGTAATGAAACAATGATGCATTGTAATGACAAAATGGAGAATTGTGATGACCTAATGAAGCGCTGTGATGACACAATGGAGAAATGTGATGACACAATGTCGCTTTGTGATGACACAATGGAGCACTGTGATGACTAAATGGAGTCTTCGATAACAAAATGGAGCACTATAATGACACAGTGTAGCACTGTGTTCACAAAATGGAGCACTGTGATGACACAATGGATCACTGTGATGACAAAATGGAGCACGGTGATGACACATTGGAGCATTTGATGACACAATGGAGCTCTGTGGTGATATAAAGGAGCACTGTGATGACACAATTGTGCACTGTGATGACACAATTGATCACTGTGATGACACATTGGAGCACTGTGATGACAAAATGGAGCACTGTGATGACAAAATTGATCACTGTGATGACACATTGGAGCACTGTGATGACAAAATGGAGTACTGTGATGATGAAGTCGACAAATGGGATAACAGAATGGAGCACTATTATGAGACAATGGAGCATTGTGATGACACAATGGAGCACTATGATGAGACAATGGATCATTGGGACGACACAATGGAGCATGGTCATGACACAATGGAGCACTGTGGTGACACAATGGAGCATTTTGAAGATATAATGAGCACTGTGATGACACAGTGAAGCACTGTGATAACAAAATGGAGCACAGTGATGACACAAGGGAGCATTGTGATGCCACAATAGAGCATTGTGATAACACAATGGAGATCTGTGATGACACAATGGGGCTCTGTGATTATACAATGGAACACTGTGATGACACAATGGAGGTCTCTGACGTCACAATGTGATGAAAAAAACGGACCTCTGTGATGACACAATGGAGCACTGTGATGACACAATCGAGCACTGTGATGTCACAGTGAACCACTGTGATGACACAATGGAGCACTATGATGAGACAAAGGATCACTGTGATGATAAAATGGAGCACTATGATGACACAATGGAGCATTATTATGACCAAATGGAGAATTTGAGCACACAATGGAGCTCTGTGATGACACAATGGAGCACTGAGATTACACAATGGAAATCTGTGAGGACCCAATGGAGCACTCTGATGTCACAATGGAGCACTATGATGACACCATAAGGCATTGTGATGACACAATGGAGCATTGTGATGACATAATGAAGCACTGTGATGACACAGTGGAGCACTTTGATGACACAATGGAGATTTGTGATGAAATAATGGAGCTCTGTGATGACACAATGGAGCACTATGATGTAACAATGGAGCACTGTGATGACACAATGAGGCATTGTGATGGCACAATGGAGCATTGTGATGACATAATGAAGCACCGTGATGACACAGTGGACCACGGTGATGACACAATGGAGCACGATGTTAACATAGTGAAGCACTGTGAAAATACAATGGTGCATTGTGATGATACAATGGAGCATTGTGATGACACAGTGGAGCACTATGATGACACAATGGATCTCTGTGATTACACAATTGAGCACGGTAAGGACACAATGGATCACTTTGATGACAAAACTGATCACTGCGTTGACGTAATGGTGCTCTGTGATGACAAAATGGAACACTCTGATGAGACAATGGACCTCTGTGATGACACAATGGAGCACTGTGATGACAAAATGGAGCACTAACATGACAGAGTGTAGCACCGTAATGACACAATGGAGGACTGTATGACACAGTGGAGCACTGTGATGACACAATAGATCATTGTGATCACACAGTGGAATACTGTGATGACACAATGGAGAAACTGTGATAACACAATGGAGCACTGTGATAACAAAATGGTGCACTGTGATGACACAATGGAGCACTGTAATGACACAATGGAGCAATGTGATGACACAATGGAGCACTGTAATTATACAATGGAGCACTGTGATTATACAATATAGGCCTCTGACGTCACAATGTGATGACAAAACGGAGCTCTGTGATGACACAATGGAGCACTGTGATGACACAATCGAGCACTGTGATGTCACAATGAAACACTGTGATGACTCAATGGAGTACTATGATGAGACAAAGGATAACTGTGATGATAAATGGAGCACTGTGATGACACAATGGATCACTATTATGACAAAATGGAAAATTTGAGGACAAAATGTTGCTCTGTGATGTCACAATGGAGCTTTGTGATGACACAATGGATCTCTGTGATTACACAATTGAGCACGGTAAAGACACAATGGATCACTTTGATGACAAAACTGATCACTGCGTTGACGTAATGGTGCTCTGTGATGACAAAATGGACACTCTGATGAGACAATGGACCTCTGTGATGACACAATGGAGCACTGTGATGACAAAATGGAGCACTAACATGACAGAGTGTAGCACCGTAATGACACAATGGAGGACTGTATGACACAGTGGAGCACTGTGATGACACAATAGATCATTGTGATCACACAGTGGAACACTGTGATGACACAATGGAGAAACTGTGATAACACAATAGAGCACAGTGATAACAAAATGGTGCACTGTGATGACACAATGGAGCACTGTAATGACACAATGGAGCAATGTGATGACACAATGGAGCACTGTGATTATACAATGGAGCACTGTGATTACACAATGGAGGCCTCTGACGTCACAATGTGATGACAAAACGGAGCTCTGTGAAGACACAATGGAGCACTGTGATGACACAATCGAGCACTGTGATGTCACAATGAAACACTGTGATGACAAAATGGAGCACTATGATGAGACAAAGGATAACTGTGATGATAAAATGGAGCACTGTGATGACACATAGGATCACTATTATGACAAAATGGAAAATTTGAGGACACAATGGAGCTCTGTGATGTCACAATGGAGCTTTGTGATGACACAATGGAGCACTGTGATTACACAATGGAAATCTGTGAGGACGCAATGGAGCACTCTGATGTCACAATGGAGCACTATGATGAAAAAATAAGGCATTGTGATGACACAATGGAACACTGTGATGACACAAGCGAGCACTATGATGAGACAATGGATCACTGTGATGGCTAATGGAGCTCTGTGAATACACAATGGAGCACTGTAATGTCACAATTCAGCACTGTGATGACACAGTGAGGAATTGTGATGGCAAAATGGAGCATTGTGATGACATAATGAAGCACTGTGATGACACATTGGAGCACTGTGATGACCTATAGAGCTTTGTGATGACACAATGGAGCACTGTGATGACACAATGGAGCTATGTGAGGACAAATAGGAGCACTGTGATGTCACATGGAGCACTGTGATGATACAATGGAGCACTGTGATATCACAATGGACCACTGTGTTGTCACTATGGAGCACAGTAATGACACAATGGAGCACTGTGATTAGACAATGGATCACTGTGATGACACAATGGAGCACGGTGATGACACTATAAGGCATTGTGATGACACAATGGAGCATTGTGATGACATAATGAAGCACTGTGATGACACAGTGGAGCCCTTCGAAGCCACAATGGAGATTGGTGATGACACACTGGAGCACTGTGATGACACAATGGCGTCTGTGATGACAAAATGGAGCACTATGATGACACATTGTAGCACTGTGATGAAAATGGAGCACAGTGATGACACAATGGAGCACTATGATGACACAATAGATCATTGTGATGACACAGTGGAACACTGTGATGACACAATGGAGCACTGGGATGATACAATGGAGCACTATGATGACATAGTGGAGCACTGTGATAACAAAATTGTGCAATGTGATGACAAAATTGATCACTGTGGTGACACATTGGAGCACTGTGATGACAAAATGGAGCACTGTGATGACACAATGGAGCACTATGATGGTACAATGGACCACTATGATGAGACAAGGAGCACATAGATGACTCTACAGAGCACTATGATGAGATATTGGATCACTGGTATGACACAATGGAGCACGGTCATGATACAATGCAGCACTGTGGTGACACAATGGATAATTTTGATGATATTATGAGCACTGTGATGACACAGTGGAGTACTGTGATAACACAATGGAGCACTGTGATGACACAAGGGAGCACTGTGTTGCCACAATAGAGCATTGTGATGACACAATGGAAATCTGTGATGACACAATGGGGTTCTGTGATTAAAAACGGAGCACTGTGATGACACAATGGAGGTCTGTGATGTCACAATGTGATGACACAACAGAGCTCTGTGATGACACAATGGAGCACTGTGATGACACAATCGAGCACTGTGATGTCAAAATGAAACACTGTGATGACACAATTGAGCACTGTGATGAGACAATGGATAACTGTGATGACACAATGGAGCACTGTGATGTCACAATGGAGCACTGTGATGACAGAATGGAGAATTTGAGGACACAATGGAGCTCTGTGATGACACAATGGAGCACTGTGATGACACAATCGAGCACTGTGATGTCAAAATGAAACACTGTGATGACACAATTGAGCACTGTGATGAGACAATGGATAACTGGGATGACAAAACGGAGCAGTGTGATGTCACAATGAAGCACTTTGATGAGAAACTGGATCCCTGTGATGACACAATGGAGCACTGTGATGTCACACTGGAGCACTGTGATGACACAATGGAGCTCTGTGATGTCAATATGGATCATTCTGATGACAAAACGGAGCTCTGTGAGGACAAAATGGAGCCCTGTGCTGACACAATGGAGCACTGTGATGTCACAATGTAGCACTGTGATGACACAATGAGGCATTGTGACGGCACAATGGAGCATTGTGATGACATATTGAAGCACTGTGATGACATATTCGAGCACTATGATGACTAATGGAGCTTCGTGATGACACTATGGAGCACTGGGATGACACAAAGGAGCACGATGACGACACAGTGGAGCACTGTGATAACACAATGGTGCACTGTGTTGACACAATGGAGCATTGTGATGACACAATGGAGCATATGATGACACAATGGATCTCTGTGATTACACAATTGAGCACTGTAATGACACAATGGAGCACTCTAATGAGACAATGGACCTCTCTGATGACACAATTGAGCACAGTGATAACACAATGGAGCAATGTGATGACAAAATGGAACACTGTGATTATACAATGGAGCACTATGATTACATAAAGGAGCTATGTGAGGACACATGGAGCACTCAGATGTCACACTGGAGCACAATAATGACGAGTGGCGCTATAAAATGACAAAATTGAGCACTGTGATGACACAATGGATCACTGTGATGACAAAATGGAGAATTTGAGGACACAATGGAGCTCTGTGATGACACAATGGAGCTCTGTGATGACACAATGGAGCACTGTGATTACACAATGGAAATCTGTGAGCACACAATGGAGCACTCTGATGTCCCAATGGAGCACTATGATGAACAATGGAGCTCTGTAATGGCACAATGGAGCTCTGTAATGACACAATGGAGGACTGTGATATCACAATGGAGCTCTATAAAGCCACAATGGAGCACTGTGATGACACAATAGAGCACTGTGATATCACAATGGAGCACTGAGATGTCACATTGAAGCACTCTGATGTCACATTGGAGCACTGTGATGACACAATGGAGCTCTGTGATGACCCAATGGATCACTGTGATCACACAATGGAGCACTGTGATGTCACAATGGAGCACTGTGATGACAGAATGGAGAATTTGAGGAGAAAATGGAGCTCTGTGATGTAACAATGGAGCACTATGATGAACAATGGAGCTCTGTAATGGCACAATGGAGCTCTGTAATGACACAATGGAGGACTGTGATATCACAATGGAGCACTATAAAGCCACAATGGAGCACTATGATGACACAATAGAGCACTGTGATATCACAATGGAGCACTGAGATGTCACATTGGAGCACTGTGATGTCACATTGGAGCACTGTGATGACACAATGGAGCTCTGTGATGACCCAATGGATCACTGTGATCACACAATGGAGCACTGTGATGTCACAATGGAGCACTGTGATGACAGAATGGAGAATTTGAGGACACAATGGAGCTCTGTGATGACACAATGGAGCACTATGATGACACAATCGAGCACTCTGATGTCAAAATGAAACACTGTGATTACACAATTGAGCACTGTGATGAGACAATGGATCACTGGGATGACACAATGGAGCTCTGTGATGACACAATGGAGCACTGTGATTACACGGTGGAAATCTGTAAGCACACAATGGAGCACACTGATGTCCCAATGGAGCACTGTGATGAACAATGGAGCTCTGTAATGGCACAATGGAGCTCTGTAATGACACAATGGAGGACTGTGATATCACATTGGAGCACAATAAAGCCACAATGGAGCACTGTGATGACACATTAGAGCACTGTGATCACAATGGAGCACTATGATGTCACATTGGAGCACTGTGATGTCACATTGGAGCACTGTGATGACACAATGGAGCTCTGTGATGACCCAATGGATCACTGTGATCACACAATGGAGCAATGTGATGTCACAATGGAGCACTCTGATGACACAATGAGGCACTGTGATGACACAATGGATCACTGTGATGACATAATGAAGCACTGTGATGAGACAATGGATCACTGTGATGACACAATGGAGCCCGGTGATGTTAAAATGGAGCACTCTGATGACACAATGAGGCATTGTGATGACACAATGGAACATTGTGATGACATAATGAAGCACTGTGATGACACAAGGGAGCCTTGTGATGACACAACGGAGCACTGTAATGACACAATGGAGATCTGTGATGACAAAATGGAGCACTATCATGACAGAGTGTAGCACTGTGATGACACAATGGAGCACTCTGATGACACAATGGAGCACTGTGATGACACAATAGATCATTGTGATCACACAGTGGAACACTGTTATGACACAATCAAGCACGGTGATAACACAATGGAGCACTAATATGACACAGTGGAGCACTGTGATAACACAATTGTGCACTGTGATTACACAATGGAGCCCTGTGATGTCACAATGGAGCACTCTGAGGACACAATGAGGCATTGTGATGACATAATGGAGCACAGTGATGACACAATGGAGCACTATGATGACACAATGGATCATTGTGATCACACATAGGAACACTGTGATGACACAATCGAGCACTGTGATAACACAATGGAGCACTATGATGACACAGTGGAGCACTGTGATAACACAATGGTGCACTGTGATGACACAATGGAGCACTGTGATGACACAATGGAGCACTGTGATGACACAATTGAGCACTGTGATGACACAATGTATCACTGTTTTGAGCAATGGAGCACTGTGGTTACACAATGGAGCAATGTGATGACACAATGGAATACGATGTTGAGAAAATGGATCACTATGATGATATAATGGAGCACGATTATGACAGAATGGAGCACGGTGATGTCACAATAGAGCACTGTGATGATACAATGGAGCACATTGACGAGAAATTCGATCCCTGTCATGACACAATGGAGCACTGTGAGGTCACAATGGAGCACTGTGATGACACAATGGAGCTCTGTGTTGTCACAATGGAGCAATGTCATGATAAAACGGAGCTCAGTGATGACAAAATGGAGCACTGTGATGACACAATGGAGCACTGTGATGTCACAATGGACCACTGTGATGACATAATGGAGCACTATGATGACACAATGGAGCACGATGATGACACAGTGGAGCACTCTGAAAACACAATTGTGCACTGTGATGACAGAATGGAGCATTTTGATGACACAATGGAGCACTGTGATGACACAATGGATCTCTTTGATTACACAATGGAGCACTGTGATGACACAATGGAGATCTGTGATGACAAAATGGAGCACTAACATGACAGAGTGTACCACTGTGATGACACAATGGAGGCCTGTGATGACACAGTGGAGCAATGTGATGACACAATAGATCATTGTGATCACACAGTGGAACAATGTGATGACACAATGGGGAAACTGTGATAACACAATGGAGCACTGTGAAAACACAATGGTGTACTGTGATGAAACAATGGAGCACTGTGATGACACAATGGAGCACTGTGATGACACAATGGAGCACTGTGATGACACAATGGAGCACTGTGATGACACAATGGAGCACTGTGATGACACAATGGAGCACTGTGATGACACAATGGAGCAATGTGATGAGAAAATGGAGCACTGTGACATCAAAATGGAGCACTGTGATGTCATTATGGAGCTCTGTGATAACACAATTGAGCACTGTGAGGACACAATGGATCTCTGTGATGACACAGTGTAGCACTGTGATGACATAATGGAGCACTGTGATATCACAATGGAGCACTGTGATGACACAATGGAGCACTGTCATATCACAATGGGGCATTGTGATGACACCATGGAGCTATGTGAGGACATAATGGAGCACTGTGATGTCACAATGGAGCACTATGATGATACAATGGAGCACCGTGATATCACAATGTCACTATGGAGCACTGTGATGACTAAACGGAATACTGTGATGAGACAATGGATCACTGTGATGACACAATGGAGTCTGTAATGACAAAATGGAGCACTATGATGACACAGTGAAGCACTATGGTGACAAAATGGAGCATTTTGATGATATAATAAGCATTGGAGCACTGTGATGGCAAAATGGGTCACTGTGATGACAAAATGCAGCACTGTGATGACACAGTGGAGCACTGTGATGTCACAATGGAGCACTATGATGAACAATGGAGCTCTGTGATGACACAATGGAGCACTCTGATGTCACAATGGAGCACTGTGATGACACAATAAGGCATTGTGATGACAAAATGGAGCATTGTGATGACATAATGAAGAACTGTGATGACACAGTGGAGCCCTTTGATGACACAATGGAGATTTGTGATGACACAATGGAACACTGTGATGACACAATGGACCACTGTGATTATACAAAGGAGCACTGTGATTAAAGAATGGAACTATGTGAGAACCAATGGAGCACTCTGATGTCACACTGCAGCACTGTGAATAACAATGGAGCTCTGTAATTGCACAATGGAGCTCTGCAATGACACATTGGTGGACTGTGATATCACAATGGAGCACTGTAAAGCCACAATGGAGCAATGTGATGACACAATAGACAACTGTGATATCACAATGGAGCACTGAGATGTCACACTGGAGCACTGTGATGACACAATGGAGCACTGCAATATCACAATGGAGCATTGTGATGACACAATGGAGCTATGTAAGGACAAAAAGGAGCACTGTGATGTCACAATGGTGCACTGTGATGATACAATGGAGCACTGTGATATCACAATGGAGCACTATGAAGAAAAATGGAGCTCTGTGATGACACAACGGAGCACTGTGATGATACAATGGAGCACTGTGATATCACAATGGAGCAATGTGATGTCACTATGGCACACTGTGATGACACAATGGAGCACTGTGATGACACAATGGGGCACTGTGCTCATACATTGGAGCACTGTGATGACATAATGGACCACTGGGATGACACAGTGGAGCACTGTGATGTGAAAATGGAACACTGTGATAACACAATGGAGCATGGAGATGACACAGTGGAGCACTATGATGACACAATGTAGGACCGTGATGACCCAATGGAGCACTGTGATGTCACAATGGAGCACTGTAATGAAACAATGATGCATTGTAATGACAAAATGGAGAATTGTGATGACCTAATGAAGCGCTGTGATGACACAATGGAGAAATGTGATGACACAATGTCGCTTTGTGATGACACAATGGAGCACTGTGATGACTAAATGGAGTCTTCGATAACAAAATGGAGCACTATAATGACACAGTGTAGCACTGTGTTCACAAAATGGAGCACTGTGATGACACAATGGATCACTGTGATGACAAAATGGAGCACGGTGATGACACATTGGAGCATTTGATGACACAATGGAGCTCTGTGGTGATATAAAGGAGCACTGTGATGACACAATTGTGCACTGTGATGACACAATTGATCACTGTGATGACACATTGGAGCACTGTGATGACAAAATGGAGCACTGTGATGACAAAATTGATCACTGTGATGACACATTGGAGCACTGTGATGACAAAATGGAGTACTGTGATGATGAAGTCGACAAATGGGATAACAGAATGGAGCACTATTATGAGACAATGGAGCATTGTGATGACACAATGGAGTACTATGATGAGACAATGGATCATTGGGACGACACAATGGAGCATGGTCATGACACAATGGAGCACTGTGGTGACACAATGGAGCATTTTGAAGATATAATGAGCACTGTGATGACACAGTGAAGCACTGTGATAACAAAATGGAGCACAGTGATGACACAAGGGAGCATTGTGATGCCACAATAGAGCATTGTGATAACACAATGGAGATCTGTGATGACACAATGGGGCTCTGTGATTATACAATGGAACACTGTGATGACACAATGGAGGTCTCTGACGTCACAATGTGATGAAAAAACGGACCTCTGTGATGACACAATGGAGCACTGTGATGACACAATCGAGCACTGTGATGTCACAGTGAACCACTGTGATGACACAATGGAGCACTATGATGAGACAAAGGATCACTGTGATGATAAAATGGAGCACTATGATGACACAATGGAGCATTATTATGACCAAATGGAGAATTTGAGCACACAATGGAGCTCTGTGATGACACAATGGAGCACTGAGATTACACAATGGAAATCTGTGAGGACCCAATGGAGCACTCTGATGTCACAATGGAGCACTATGATGACACCATAAGGCATTGTGATGACACAATGGAGCATTGTGATGACATAATGAAGCACTGTGATGACACAGTGGAGCACTTTGATGACACAATGGAGATTTGTGATGAAATAATGGAGCTCTGTGATGACACAATGGAGCACTATGATGTAACAATGGAGCACTGTGATGACACAATGAGGCATTGTGATGGCACAATGGAGCATTGTGATGACATAATGAAGCACCGTGATGACACAGTGGACCACGGTGATGACACAATGGAGCACGATGTTAACATAGTGAAGCACTGTGAAAATACAATGGTGCATTGTGATGATACAATGGAGCATTGTGATGACACAGTGGAGCACTATGATGACACAATGGATCTCTGTGATTACACAATTGAGCACGGTAAGGACACAATGGATCACTTTGATGACAAAACTGATCACTGCGTTGACGTAATGGTGCTCTGTGATGACAAAATGGAACACTCTGATGAGACAATGGACCTCTGTGATGACACAATGGAGCACTGTGATGACAAAATGGAGCACTAACATGACAGAGTGTAGCACCGTAATGACACAATGGAGGACTGTATGACACAGTGGAGCACTGTGATGACACAATAGATCATTGTGATCACACAGTGGAATACTGTGATGACACAATGGAGAAACTGTGATAACACAATGGAGCACAGTGATAACAAAATGGTGCACTGTGATGACACAATGGAGCACTGTAATGACACAATGGAGCAATGTGATGACACAATGGAGCACTGTGATTATACAATGGAGCACTGTGATTATACAATATAGGCCTCTGACGTCACAATGTGATGACAAAACGGAGCTCTGTGATGACACAATGGAGCACTGTGATGACACAATCGAGCACTGTGATGTCACAATGAAACACTGTGATGACACAATGGAGTACTATGATGAGACAAAGGATAACTGTGATGATAAAATGGAGCACTGTGATGACACAATGGATCACTATTATGACAAAATGGAAAATTTGAGGACAAAATGTTGCTCTGTGATGTCACAATGGAGCTTTGTGATGACACAATGGATCTCTGTGATTACACAATTGAGCACGGTAAAGACACAATGGATCACTTTGATGACAAAACTGATCACTGCGTTGACGTAATGGTGCTCTGTGATGACAAAATGGACACTCTGATGAGACAATGGACCTCTGTGATGACACAATGGAGCACTGTGATGACAAAATGGAGCACTAACATGACAGAGTGTAGCACCGTAATGACACAATGGAGGACTGTATGACACAGTGGAGCACTGTGATGACACAATAGATCATTGTGATCACACAGTGGAACACTGTGATGACACAATGGAGAAACTGTGATAACACAATAGAGCACAGTGATAACAAAATGGTGCACTGTGATGACACAATGGAGCACTGTAATGACACAATGGAGCAATGTGATGACACAATGGAGCACTGTGATTATACAATGGAGCACTGTGATTACACAATGGAGGCCTCTGACGTCACAATGTGATGACAAAACGGAGCTCTGTGAAGACACAATGGAGCACTGTGATGACACAATCGAGCACTGTGATGTCACAATGAAACACTGTGATGACAAAATGGAGCACTATGATGAGACAAAGGATAACTGTGATGATAAAATGGAGCACTGTGATGACACATAGGATCACTATTATGACAAAATGGAAAATTTGAGGACACAATGGAGCTCTGTGATGTCACAATGGAGCTTTGTGATGACACAATGGAGCACTGTGATTACACAATGGAAATCTGTGAGGACGCAATGGAGCACTCTGATGTCACAATGGAGCACTATGATGAAAAAATAAGGCATTGTGATGACACAATGGAACACTGTGATGACACAAGCGAGCACTATGATGAGACAATGGATCACTGTGATGGCTAATGGAGCTCTGTGAATACACAATGGAGCACTGTAATGTCACAATTCAGCACTGTGATGACACAGTGAGGAATTGTGATGGCAAAATGGAGCATTGTGATGACATAATGAAGCACTGTGATGACACATTGGAGCACTGTGATGACCTATAGAGCTTTGTGATGACACAATGGAGCACTGTGATGACACAATGGAGCTATGTGAGGACAAATAGGAGCACTGTGATGTCACATGGAGCACTGTGATGATACAATGGAGCACTGTGATATCACAATGGACCACTGTGTTGTCACTATGGAGCACAGTAATGACACAATGGAGCACTGTGATTAGACAATGGATCACTGTGATGACACAATGGAGCACGGTGATGACACTATAAGGCATTGTGATGACACAATGGAGCATTGTGATGACATAATGAAGCACTGTGATGACACAGTGGAGCCCTTCGAAGCCACAATGGAGATTGGTGATGACACACTGGAGCACTGTGATGACACAATGGCGTCTGTGATGACAAAATGGAGCACTATGATGACACATTGTAGCACTGTGATGAAAAATGGAGCACTGTGATGACACAATGGAGCACTATGATGACACAATAGATCATTGTGATGACACAGTGGAACACTGTGATGACACAATGGAGCACTGTGATGACACAATGGAGCACTATGATGACATAGTGGAGCACTGTGATAACAAAATTGTGCAATGTGATGACAAAATTGATCACTGTGGTGACACATTGGAGCACTGTGATGACAAAATGGAGCACTGTGATGACACAATGGAGCACTATGATGGTACAATGGACCACTATGATGAGACAAGGGAGCACATAGATGACTCTACAGAGCACTATGATGAGATATTGGATCACTGGTATGACACAATGGAGCACGGTCATGATACAATGCAGCACTGTGGTGACACAATGGATAATTTTGATGATATTATGAGCACTGTGATGACACAGTGGAGTACTGTGATAACACAATGGAGCACTGTGATGACACAAGGGAGCACTGTGTTGCCACAATAGAGCATTGTGATGACACAATGGAGATCTGTGATGACACAATGGGGTTCTGTGATTAAAAAACGGAGCACTGTGATGACACAATGGAGGTCTGTGATGTCACAATGTGATGACACAACAGAGCTCTGTGATGACACAATGGAGCACTGTGATGACACAATCGAGCACTGTGATGTCAAAATGAAACACTGTGATTACACAATTGAGCACTGTGATGAGACAATGGATAACTGTGATGACACAATGGAGCACTGTGATGTCACAATGGAGCACTGTGATGACAGAATGGAGAATTTGAGGACACAATGGAGCTCTGTGATGACACAATGGAGCACTGTGATGACACAATCGAGCACTGTGATGTCAAAATGAAACACTGTGATGACACAATTGAGCACTGTGATGAGACAATGGATAACTGGGATGACAAAACGGAGCAGTGTGATGTCACAATGAAGCACTTTGATGAGAAACTGGATCCCTGTGATGACACAATGGAGCACTGTGATGTCACACTGGAGCACTGTGATGACACAATGGAGCTCTGTGATGTCAATATGGATCATTCTGATGACAAAACGGAGCTCTGTGAGGACAAAATGGAGCCCTGTGCTGACACAATGGAGCACTGTGATGTCACAATGTAGCACTGTGATGACACAATGAGGCATTGTGACGGCACAATGGAGCATTGTGATGACATATTGAAGCACTGTGATGACATATTCGAGCACTATGATGACTAATGGAGCTTCGTGATGACACTATGGAGCACTGGGATGACACAAAGGAGCACGATGACGACACAGTGGAGCACTGTGATAACACAATGGTGCACTGTGTTGACACAATGGAGCATTGTGATGACACAATGGAGCATATGATGACACAATGGATCTCTGTGATTACACAATTGAGCACTGTAATGACACAATGGAGCACTCTAATGAGACAATGGACCTCTCTGATGACACAATTGAGCACAGTGATAACACAATGGAGCAATGTGATGACAAAATGGAACACTGTGATTATACAATGGAGCACTATGATTACATAAAGGAGCTATGTGAGGACACATGGAGCACTCAGATGTCACACTGGAGCACAATAATGACGAGTGGCGCTATAAAATGACAAAATTGAGCACTGTGATGACACAATGGATCACTGTGATGACAAAATGGAGAATTTGAGGACACAATGGAGCTCTGTGATGACACAATGGAGCTCTGTGATGACACAATGGAGCACTGTGATTACACAATGGAAATCTGTGAGCACACAATGGAGCACTCTGATGTCCCAATGGAGCACTATGATGAACAATGGAGCTCTGTAATGGCACAATGGAGCTCTGTAATGACACAATGGAGGACTGTGATATCACAATGGAGCTCTATAAAGCCACAATGGAGCACTGTGATGACACAATAGAGCACTGTGATATCACAATGGAGCACTGAGATGTCACATTGAAGCACTCTGATGTCACATTGGAGCACTGTGATGACACAATGGAGCTCTGTGATGACCCAATGGATCACTGTGATCACACAATGGAGCACTGTGATGTCACAATGGAGCACTGTGATGACAGAATGGAGAATTTGAGGAGAAAATGGAGCTCTGTGATGTAACAATGGAGCACTATGATGAACAATGGAGCTCTGTAATGGCACAATGGAGCTCTGTAATGACACAATGGAGGACTGTGATATCACAATGGAGCACTATAAAGCCACAATGGAGCACTATGATGACACAATAGAGCACTGTGATATCACAATGGAGCACTGAGATGTCACATTGGAGCACTGTGATGTCACATTGGAGCACTGTGATGACACAATGGAGCTCTGTGATGACCCAATGGATCACTGTGATCACACAATGGAGCACTGTGATGTCACAATGGAGCACTGTGATGACAGAATGGAGAATTTGAGGACACAATGGAGCTCTGTGATGACACAATGGAGCACTATGATGACACAATCGAGCACTCTGATGTCAAAATGAAACACTGTGATTACACAATTGAGCACTGTGATGAGACAATGGATCACTGGGATGACACAATGGAGCTCTGTGATGACACAATGGAGCACTGTGATTACACGGTGGAAATCTGTAAGCACACAATGGAGCACACTGATGTCCCAATGGAGCACTGTGATGAACAATGGAGCTCTGTAATGGCACAATGGAGCTCTGTAATGACACAATGGAGGACTGTGATATCACATTGGAGCACAATAAAGCCACAATGGAGCACTGTGATGACACATTAGAGCACTGTGATCACAATGGAGCACTATGATGTCACATTGGAGCACTGTGATGTCACATTGGAGCACTGTGATGTGACACAATGGAGCTCTGTGATGACCCAATGGATCACTGTGATCACACAATGGAGCAATGTGATGTCACAATGGAGCACTCTGATGACACAATGAGGCACTGTGATGACACAATGGATCACTGTGATGACATAATGAAGCACTGTGATGAGACAATGGATCACTCTGATGACACAATGGAGCCCGGTGATGTTAAAATGGAGCACTCTGATGACACAATGAGGCATTGTGATGACACAATGGAACATTGTGATGACATAATGAAGCACTGTGATGACACAAGGGAGCCTTGTGATGACACAACGGAGCACTGTAATGACACAATGGAGATCTGTGATGACAAAATGGAGCACTATCATGACAGAGTGTAGCACTGTGATGACACAATGGAGCACTCTGATGACACAATGGAGCACTGTGATGACACAATAGATCATTGTGATCACACAGTGGAACACTGTTATGACACAATCAAGCACGGTGATAACACAATGGAGCACTAATATGACACAGTGGAGCACTGTGATAACACAATTGTGCACTGTGATTACACAATGGAGCCCTGTGATGTCACAATGGAGCACTCTGAGGACACAATGAGGCATTGTGATGACATAATGGAGCACAGTGATGACACAATGGAGCACTATGATGACACAATGGATCATTGTGATCACACATAGGAACACTGTGATGACACAATCGAGCACTGTGATAACACAATGGAGCACTATGATGACACAGTGGAGCACGGTGATAACACAATGGTGCACTGTGATGACACAATGGAGCACTGTGATGACACAATGGAGCACTGTGATGACACAATTGAGCACTGTGATGACACAATGTATCACTGTTTTGAGCAATGGAGCACTGTGGTTACACAATGGAGCAATGTGATGACACAATGGAATACGATGTTGAGAAAATGGATCACTATGATGATATAATGGAGCACGATTATGACAGAATGGAGCACGGTGATGTCACAATAGAGCACTGTGATGATACAATGGAGCACATTGACGAGAAATTCGATCCCTGTCATGACACAATGGAGCACTGTGAGGTCACAATGGAGCACTGTGATGACACAATGGAGCTCTGTGTTGTCACAATGGAGCAATGTCATGATAAAACGGAGCTCAGTGATGACAAAATGGAGCACTGTGATGACACAATGGAGCACTGTGATGTCACAATGGACCACTGTGATGACATAATGGAGCACTATGATGACACAATGGAGCACGATGATGACACAGTGGAGCACTCTGAAAACACAATTGTGCACTGTGATGACAGAATGGAGCATTTTGATGACACAATGGAGCACTGTGATGACACAATGGATCTCTGTGATGACACAATGGAGCACTGTGATGACACAATGGAGATCTGTGATGACAAAATGGAGCACTAACATGACAGAGTGTACCACTGTGATGACACAATGGAGGCCTGTGATGACACAGTGGAGCAATGTGATGACACAATAGATCATTGTGATCACACAGTGGAACAATGTGATGACACAATGGAGAAACTGTGATAACACAATGGAGCACTGTGAAAACACAATGGTGTACTGTGATGAAACAATGGAGCACTGTGATGACACAATGGAGCACTGTGAGGACACAATGGATCACTGTGATGACACAATGGAGCACTATGATGACACAATGGAGCACTGTAATATCACAAAGGAGCACTGTGATGACACAATGGAGCTATGTGAGGCCAAATAGGAGCACTGTGATGTCACATGGAGCACTGTGATGATACAATGGAGCACTGTGATATCACAATGGAGCACTGTGTTGTCACTATGGAGCAGAGTGATGACACAATCTAGCACTGTGATTAGAAAATTGATCACTGTGATGACACAATGGAGCACGGTGATGACACTATAAGGCATTGTGATGACACAATGGAGCATTGTGATGACATAATAAAGCACTGTGATGACACAGTGGAGCCCTTCGAAGCCACAATGGAGATTTGTGATGACATAATGGAGCACTGTGATGACAAAATGGCGTCTGTGATGACAAAATGGAGCACTATGATGACACATTGTAGCACTGTGATGAAAATGGAGCACTGTGATGACACAATGGAGCACGGTCATGACACAATGCAGCACTGTGGTGACACAATGGAGCATTTTGATGATATAATGAGCACTGTGATGACACAGTGGAGTACTGTGATAACACAATGGAGCACTGTGATGAAACAAGGGCGCACTATGATGCCACAATAGAGCATTGTGATGACACAATGGAGATCTGTGATGACACAATGGGGCTCTGTGATTAAAAAACGGAGCACTGTGATGACACAATGGAGGTCTGTGATGTCACAATGTGATGACACAATGGAGCACTGTGCTGACACAATGGAGTACTGTGAGGACACAATGGATCACTGTGATGACACAATGGAGCACTGTGATGACACAATGGATCACTGTGATGACACAATGGAGCACTGTGATGACACAATGGAGCACTGTGATGACACAATGGAGCACTGTAATATCACAAAGGAGCACTGTGATGACACAATGGAGCTATGTGAGGACAAATAGGAGCACTGTGATGTCACATGGAGCACTATGATGATACAATGGAGCACTGTGATTAGAAAATTGATCACTGTTATGACACAGTGGAGCACAGTGATGACACTATAAGGCATTGTGATGACACAATGCAGCATTGTGATGACATAATGAAGCACTGTGATGACACAGTGGAGCCCTTGAAGCCACAATGGAGATTTGTGATGACACAATGGCGTCTGTGATGACAAAAGGGAGCACTATGATGACACATTGTAGCACTGTGATGAAAATGGTGCACTGTGATGACACAATGGAGCACTATGATGACATAGTGGAGCACTGTGATAACAAAATTGTGCAATGTGATGACAAAATTGATCACTGTGGTGACACATTGGAGCACTGTGATGACAAAATGGAGCACTGTGAAGACACAATGGAGCACTATGATGGTACAATGGAGCACTATGATGAGACAATGGAGCACATAGATGACTCTATAGAGCACTATGATGAGATATTGGATCACTGGTATGACACAATGGAGCACGGTCATGACACAATGCATCACTGTGTGACACAATGGAGCATTTTGATGATATAATGAGCACTGTGATGACACAGTGGAGTACTGTGATAACACAATGGAGCACTGTGATGACACAAGGGAGCACTATGAGGCCACAATAGAGCATTGTGATGACACAATGGAGATCTGTGATGACACAATGTGGCTCTGTGATTATACAATGGAGCACTGTGATGACACAATGGAGCACTGTGATGTCACACTGGAGCACTGTGATGACACAATGGAGCTCTGTGATGTCAATATGGATCATTCTGATGACAAAACGGAGCTCTGTGAGGACAAAATGGAGCCCTGTGCTGACACAATGGAGCACTGTGATGTCACAATGTAGCACTGTGATGACACAATGAGGCACTGTGACGGCACAATGGAGCATTGTGATGACATATTGAAGCACTGTGATGACATATTCGAGCACTATGATGACTAATGGAGCTTCGTGATGACACTATGGAGCACTGGGATGACACAAAGGAGCACGATGACGACACAGTGGAGCACTGTGATAACACAATGGTGCACTGTGTTGACACAATGGAGCATTGTGATGACACAATGGAGCATATGATGACACAATGGATCTCTGTGATTACACAATTGAGCACTGTAATGACACAATGGAGCACTCTAATGAGACAATGGACCTCTCTGATGACACAATTGAGCACAGTGATAACACAATGGAGCAATGTGATGACAAAATGGAACACTGTGATTATACAATGGAGCACTATGATTACATAAAGGAGCTATGTGAGGACACATGGAGCACTCAGATGTCACACTGGAGCACAATAATGAAGAGTGGCGCTATAAAATGACAAAATTGAGCACTGTGATGACACAATGGATCACTGTGATGACAAAATGGAGAATTTGAGGACACAATGGAGCTCTGTGATGACACAATGGAGCTCTGTGATGACACAATGGAGCACTGTGATTACACAATGGAAATCTGTGAGCACACAATGGAGCACTCTGATGTCCCAATGGAGCACTATGATGAACAATGGAGCTCTGTAATGGCACAATGGAGCTCTGTAATGACACAATGGAGGACTGTGATATCACAATGGAGCTCTATAAAGCCACAATGGAGCACTGTGATGACACAATAGAGCACTGTGATATCACAATGGAGCACTGAGATGTCACATTGGAGCACTGTGATGTCACATTGGAGCACTGTGATGACACAATGGAGCTCTGTGATGACCCAATGGATCACTGTGATCACACAATGGAGCACTGTGATGTCACAATGGAGCACTGTGATGACAGAATGGAGAATTTGAGGAGAAAATGGAGCTCTGTGATGTAACAATGGAGCACTATGATGAACAATGGAGCTCTGTAATGGCACAATGGAGCTCTGTAATGACACAATGGAGGACTGTGATATCACAATGGAGCACTATAAAGCCACAATGGAGCACTATGATGACACAATAGAGCACTGTGATATCACAATGGAGCACTGAGATGTCACATTGGAGCACTGTGATGTCAAATTGGAGCACTGTGATGACACAATGGAGCTCTGTGATGACCCAATGGATCACTGTGATCACACAATGGAGCACTGTGATGTCACAATGGAGCACTGTGATGACAGAATGGAGAATTTGAGGACACAATGGAGCTCTGTGATGACACAATGGAGCACTATGATGACACAATCGAGCACTCTGATGTCAAAATGAAACACTGTGATGACACAATTGAGCACTGTGATGAGACAATGGATCACTGGGATGACACAATGGAGCTCTGTGATGACACAATGGAGCACTGTGATTACACGGTGGAAATCTGTAAGCACACAATGGAGCACACTGATGTCCCAATGGAGCACTGTGATGAACAATGGAGCTCTGTAATGGCACAATGGAGCTCTGTAATGACACAGTGGAGGACTGTGATATCACATTGGAGCACAATAAAGCCACAATGGAGCACTGTGATGACACATTAGAGCACTGTGATCACAATGGAGCACTATGATGTCACATTGGAGCACTGTGATGTCACATTGGAGCACTGTGATGACACAATGGAGCTCTGTGATGACCCAATGGATCACTGTGATCACACAATGGAGCAATGTGATGTCACAATGGAGCACTCTGATGACACAATGAGGCACTGTGATGACACAATGGATCACTGTGATGACATAATGAAGCACTGTGATGAGACAATGGATCACTCTGATGACACAATGGAGCCCGGTGATGTTAAAATGGAGCACTCTGATGACACAATGAGGCATTGTGATGACACAATGGAACATTGTGATGACATAATGAAGCACTGTGATGACACAAGGGAGCCTTGTGATGACACAACGGAGCACTGTAATGACACAATGGAGATCTGTGATGACAAAATGGAGCACTATCATGACAGAGTGTAGCACTGTGATGACACAATGGAGCACTCTGATGACACAATGGAGCACTGTGATGACACAATAGATCATTGTGATCACACAGTGGAACACTGTTATGACACAATCAAGCACGGTGATAACACAATGGAGCACTAATATGACACAGTGGAGCACTGTGATAACACAATTGTGCACTGTGATTACACAATGGAGCCCTGTGATGTCACAATGGAGCACTGTGATGACACAATGGAGCACTGTGATGACACAATGGAGCACTGTGATGACACAATGGAGCACTGTGATGACACAATGGAGCACTGTAATATCACAAAGGAGCACTCTGATGACACAATGGAGCTATGTGAGGCCAAATAGGAGCACTGTGATGTCACATGGAGCACTGTGATGATACAATGGAGCACTGTGATATCACAATGGAGCACTGTGTTGTCACTATGGAGCAGAGTGATGACACAATCTAGCACTGTGATTAGAAAATTGATCACTGTGATGACACAATGGAGCACGGTGATGACACTATAAGGCATTGTGATGACACAATGGAGCATTGTGATGACATAATAAAGCACTGTGATGACACAGTGGAGCCCTTCGAAGCCACAATGGAGATTTGTGATGACATAATGGAGCACTGTGATGACAAAATGGCGTCTGTGATGACAAAATGGAGCACTATGATGACACATTGTAGCACTGAGATGAAAATGGAGCACTGTGATGACACAATGGAGCACGGTCATGACACAATGCAGCACTGTGGTGACACAATGGAGCATTTTGATGATATAATGAGCACTGTGATGACACAGTGGAGTACTGTGATAACACAATGGAGCACTGTGATGAAACAAGGGCGCACTATGATGCCACAATAGAGCATTGTGATGACACAATGGAGATCTGTGATGACACAATGGGGCTCTGTGATTAAAAAACGGAGCACTGTGATGACACAATGGAGGTCTGTGATATCACAATGTGATGACACAATGGAGCACTGTGCTGACACAATGGAGTACTGTGAGGACACAATGGATCACTGTGATGACACAATGGAGCACTGTGATGACACAATGGAGCACTGTGATGACACAATGGAGCACTGTAATATCACAAAGGAGCACTGTGATGACACAATGGAGCTATGTGAGGACAAATAGGAGCACTGTGATGTCACATGGAGCACTATGATGATACAATGGAGCACTGTGATTAGAAAATGGATCACTGTTATGACACAGTGGAGCACAGTGATGACACTATAAGGCATTGTGATGACACAATGGAGCATTGTGATGACATAATGAAGCACTGTGATGACACAGTGGAGCCCTTCGAAGCCACAATGGAGATTTGTGATGACACAATGGCGTCTGTGATGACAAAAGGGAGCACTATGATGACACATTGTAGCACTGTGATGAAAATGGAGCACTGTGATGACACAATGGAGCACTATGATGACATAGTGGAGCACTGTGATAACAAAATTGTGCAATGTGATGACAAAATTGATCACTGTGGTGACACATTGGAGCACTGTGATGACAAAATGGAGCACTATGATGGTACAATGGAGCACTATGATGAGACAATGGAGCACATAGATGACTCTATAGAGCACTATGATGAGATATTGGATCACTGGTATGACACAATGGAGCACGGTCATGACACAATGCAGCACTGTGTGACACAATGGAGCATTTTGATGATATAATGAGCACTGTGATGACACAGTGGAGTACTGTGATAACACAATGGAGCACTGTGATGACACAAGGGAGCACTATGAGGCCACAATAGAGCATTGTGATGACACAATGGAGATCTATGATGACACAATGTGGCTCTGTGATTATACAATGGAGCACTGTGATGACACAATGGAGCAATGTGATGTCACACTGGAGCACTGTGATGACACAATGGAGCTCTGTGATGTCAATATGGATCATTCTGATGACAAAACGGAGCTCTGTGAGGACAAAATGGAGCCCTGTGCTGACACAATGGAGCACTGTGATGTCACAATGTAGCACTGTGATGACACAATGAGGCACTGTGACGGCACAATGGAGCATTGTGATGACATATTGAAGCACTGTGATGACATATTCGAGCACATTGTAGCACTGTGATGAAAATGGAGCACTGTGATGAAACAATGGAGCACTATGATGACACAATAGATCATTGTGATGACAGAGTGGAACACTGTGATGACACAATGGAGCACTATGATGACACAATGGAGCACTATGATGACATAGTGGAGCACTATGATAACAAAATTGTGCACTGTGATGACAAAATTGATCACTGTGGTGACACATTGGAGCACTGTGATGACAAAATGGAGCACTGTGATGACACAATGGAGCACTGTGATGGTACAATGGAGCACTATGATGAGACAATGGAGCACATAGATGACTCTATAGAGCACTATGATGAGATATTGGATCACTGGTATGACACAATGGAGCACGGTCATGACACAATGCAGCACTGTTTTGACACAATGGAGCATTTTGATGATATAATGAGCACTGTGATGACACAGTGGAGTACTGTGATAACACAATGGAGCACTGTGATGACACAAGGGAGCACTATGATGCCACATTAGAGCACTGTGATGGCACAATGGAGATCTGTGGTGACAGAATGGGGCTCTGTGATTAAAAACGGAGCACTGTGATGACACAATGGAGGTCTGTGATGTCACAATGTGATGACACAACAGAGCTCTGTGATGACACAATGGAGCACTGTGATGACACAATGGAGCACTGTGATGTCACAATGGAGCACTGTGATGACAGAATGGAGAATTTGATTACACAATGGAGCACTGTGATGACACAATCGAGCACTGTGATGTCAAAATCATACACAGTGATGACACAATTGAGCACTCTGATGAGACAATGGATAACTGGTATGACACAATGGAGCACTGTGATGTCACAATGAAGCACTTTATTGAGAAATTGGATCCCTGTGATGACACAATGGAGCACTGTGATGTCACATTGGAGCACTATGATGACACAATGGAGCTCTGTTATGTCACAATGGAGCATTCTGATGACAAAACGGAGCTCTGTGAGGACAAAATGGAGCACTGTGCTGACACAATGGAGCACTGTGATGTCACAATGTAGCACTGTGATGACACAATGAGGCATTGTGACGGCACAATGCAGCACTGTGATGACATAGTGAAGCACTGTGATGACATATTGGAGCAATGTGATAACCAATGGAGCTTCGTGATGACACAATGGAGCACTGGGGTGACACAAAGGAGCACGATGACTCCACAGTGGAGCACTGTGATAACACAATGGTGCACTGTGTTGACACAATGGAGCATTGTAATGACACAATGGAGCACTATGATGACACAATGGATCTCTGTGATTACACAATTGAGCACTGTAATGACACAATGGATCACTTTGATGACAAAACTGAGCACTGCGTTGAGGTAATGGTGCACTGTGATGACACAATGGAGCACTCTGATGAGACAATGGACCTCTGTGATGACACAATTGAGCACTGTGATGACACAATGGAGCAATGTGATGACACAATGGAGCACTGTGATTATACAATGGAGCACTATGATTACACAAAGGAGCTGTGTGAGGACACAATGTAGCACTCAGATGTCACACTGGAGCACAATGATGAAGAGTGGTGCTCTAAAATCACAAAATTGAGCACTGTGATGACACAATGGATCACTGTGATGACAAAATGCAGCACTGTGATGACATAATTGTGCACTCTGATGACGCAATGGACCACTGTGATTATACAAAGGAGCATTGTGATTACACAATGGAGCTATGTGAGGACCAATGGAGCACTCTGATGTCACACTGCAGCACTGTGAATTATAATGGAGCTCTGTAATGGCACAAAGGAGCTCTGTAATGACACAATGGATGACTGTGATATCACAATGGAGCACTATAAAGCCACAATGGAGCACTGTGATGACACAATAGAGCACTGTGATATCACAATGGAGCACTGAGATGTCACATTGGAGCATTGTGATGACACAATGGAGCTCTGTGATGACCCAATGGATCACTGTGATCACACAATGGAGCACTGTGATGTCACAATGGAGCACTCTGATGACACAATGAGGCATTGTGATGAAACAATGGAGCACTGTGATGACATAATGAAGCACTGTGATGAGACAATGGATCACTGTGATGACCCAATGGAGCCCTGTGATGTTAAAATGGAGCACTCTGATGACAAAATGAGGCATTGTGATGACACAATGGAACATTGTGATGACATAATGAAGCACTGTGATAACACAGTGCAGCACTGTGATGACACAAGGGAACATTTTGATGACACAATGGAGCACTGTGATGACACAATGGAGATCTGTGATGACAAAATGGAGCACTATCATGACAGAGTGTAGCACTGTGATGACACAATGGAGCACTGTGATGATACAATATATTATTGTGATCACACAGTGGAACACTGTGATGACACAATGGAGCCCTGTGATGTCACAATGGAGCACTCTGATGACACAATGAGGCATTGTGATTACATAATGGAGCACAGTGATGACACAATGGTGCACTATGATGACACAATGGAGCACTGTGATGACACAATAGATCATTGTGATCACACAGTGGAACACTGTGATGATACAATCGAGCACTGTGATAACAAAATGGAGCACTATGATGACACAGTGGAGCACTGTTATAACACAATTTTGCACTGTGATGACACAATGGAGCCCTGTGATGTCACAATGGAGCACTCTGATGACACAATGAGGCATTGTGATGACATAATGGAGCACAGTGATGACACAATGGTGCACTATGATGACACAATGGATCATTGTGATCACACATTGGAACACTGTGATGACACAATCGAGCACTGTGATAACACAATGGAGCACTATGATGACACAGTGGAGCACTATGATAACACAATGGGGCACTGTGATGACACAATGGAGCACTGTGATGACACAATGGAGCACTGTGATGACACAATGGATCACTGTGATGACACAATTGAGCACTGTGATGACACAATGTATCACTGTGATGAGCAAAGGAGCATTGTGGTGACACAATGGAACAATGTGATGACACAATGGAGAACTATGATGAGACAATGGATCACTGTGATGACATAATGGAGCACTGTTATGACACAATGGAGCTCTGTGTTGTCACAATGGAGCACTGTGATGACATAATGAGGCATTGTGATGGCTAAATGGAGCATTGTGATGACATAGTTAAGCACTATGATGACACAGTGGAGCACTGTGATGACCAATGGAGCTTTGTGATGACCCAATGGAGCACTGTGATGACACAATGGAGCATGAAGATGACACAGTGGAGCACTCTTAAAACACACTGGTGCACTGTGATGACCAATGGAGCTTTGTGATGACACAATGGAGCACTGTGATGACACAATGCATCTCTCTGATTACATAATGGAGCACTGTAATGACACAATGGACCATTGTTATGAAAAAACTGAGCACTGCGTTGAGGTAATGGTGCACTGGGATGACACAAAGAAGCACTCTGATGAGACAATGGACATCTGTGATGACACAATTGAGCACAGTGATGACACAATGGAGCAATGTGATGACACAATGGAGCACTGTGATTATACAATGAAGCACTGTTATTACACAATGGAGCTATGTGAGGACACAATGGAGCACTGTGATGACACAATGAAGCTCTGTGATTACACAATGGAGCACTGTCATGACACAATGGATCACTGTGATGACAAAATTGAGCACAGCGTTTACGTCGTGGTGCACTGGGATGACACAATGGAGCACTCTGATGAGACAATGGAGTTCTGTGATGACACAATTGAGCACTATGATGACACAATGGAGCAATGTGATGACACAATGGAGCACTGTGATTATACAATGGAGCACTGTGATTACACAATGGAGCTATGTGATGACACAATGGAGCCCTCAGATGTCACACTGGAGCACTGTGATGAACAGTGGCTCTATGTAATGACACAATGGAGCACTGTAATGACACAATGGATCACTGTGATGACACAATGCAGCACTGTGATGACATAATGGTGCACTGTGATGACACAAAGGAGCACTGTGAATGTACAATGGAGCACTGTGATTACACAATGGAACTATATGAGGACACAATGGAGCACTCTGATGTCACATTGGAGCACTGTGATTAACAATGGAGCTCTGTATTAACACAATGTAGGACTGTGATATCACAATGGAGCACTGTAATGCCACAATGGAGCACTATGATGACACAATAGAGCACTGTGATATCACAATGGAGCACTCTGATGACACAATGAGGCAATGTGGTGACACAATGGAGAATTATGATGACATAATGAAGCACGGTGATGAGACAATGGAATACTGTAATGACACAATGGAGCTTTGTGATGACACAATTGTGCACTGTGATGACACAATGGTGTCTGTAATGACAAAATGTAGCACTATGATGACACAGTGTAGCACTGTGATGACACAATGGAGCACTGTGCTGACACAATGGATCACTGTGAAGACACAATTGAGCACTGTGATGACACAATGTATCACTGTGATGACATAATGGAGCACTGTGATGACACAATGGAGCACTGTGATGAGACAATGGAGCTGTGTGATGACACATGGAGCACCGTGATGACACAATGGAGCACTCTGATGAGACAATGGAGCTCTGTGATGACACAATGGAGCACTGTGATGACACAATGGAGCAATGTGATGACACAGTGGAGCACTCTGATGAAACAATGGAGATCTGTGATGAGAAAATGGACCACTATCATGACACAGTGTAGCACTGTAATTACGAAATGGAGCACTGTGAGGACACAATGGAGCACTGTGATGACACAATAGATCATTGTGATGACACAGTGGAACACTGTGATGACATAATGGAGCACTGTGATAACACAATGGAGCACTATGTTGACATATTGGAGCACTGTGATAATACAATGGTGCACTGTATTGACACAATTGAGCACAGGGATGACACAATGGAGCACTGTGCTGTCAAAATGTAGCATTGTGATGACAAAATGAGGCATTGGGATGGCACAATGGAGCATTGTGATGACACAATGGAGCACTGTGATGACGAATTGATCTCTGTGATTACACAATTGAGCACTGTAATGACACAATGGATCACTTTGATGACAAAACTGAGCACTGCGTTGAAGTAATGGTGCACTGTGATGACACGATGGAGCACTCTGATGAGACAATGGACCTCTGTGATGACAGAGTTGAGCACTGTGATGACACAATGGAGCAATGTGATGACCCAATGGAGCACTGTGTTTATACAATGGAGCACTGTGATTACACAAAGAGGTCTCTGATGTCACAATGTGATGACAAAACGGAGCTCTGTGATGACACGATGGAGCACTGTGATGACACAATCGAGCACTGTGATGTTAAAATGAAACACTGTGATGACACAATGAAGCACTTTGATGAGACAAAGGATCACTGTGGTGACAAAATGGAGCACTGTGATGACACAATGGTGCACTATTATGACAAAATGGAGAATTTGAGGACACAATGGAGCTCTGTGATGACACAATGGAGCTTTGTGATGACAAAATGGAGCACTGAGATTACACAATGGAAATCGGTGAGGACCCAAAGGAGCACTCTGATGTCAGAATTGAGCACTATTATGACACAATAAGGCATTGTGTTGACACAATGGAGCATTGTGATGACATAATGAAGCACTGTGATGACACATTGGAGCCCTTTGGTGACACAATGGAGATTTATGATGACACAATGAAGCACTGTGATGACACATTGGAGCACTGTGATGACCAATGGAGATTTGTGATGACACAATGGAGCACTGTGATGACACAATGGAGCACGATGATAACACAGTGGAGCACTCTGATAATACAATGGTGCATTGTGATGATACAATGGAGCACTATGATGACACAATGGATCTCTGTGATTACACAATTGAGCACTGTAAGGACACAATGGATCAATTTGATGACAAAACTGATCACTGCGTTGACGTAATGGTGCACTGTGATGACACAATGGAGCACTCTGATGAGACAATGGACCTCTGTGATGACACAATTGAGCACTGTGATGACACAATGGAGCACTGTGATGACACAATGGAGATCTGTGATGACAAAATGGAGCACTATCATGACAGAGTGTAGCACTGTGATGACACAATAGAGGACTGTGATGACACAGTGGAGCAATGTGATGACACAATAGATCATTGTGATCACACAGTGAAACACTGTGATGACACAGTGGAGAAACTGTGATAACACAATGGAGCACTGTGATTATACAATGGAGCACTATGATTACACATAGGAACTATGTGAGGACACAATGGAGCACTCAGATGTCACACTGGAGCACAATGATGAAGAGTGGGGCTCTAAAATCACAAAATTGAGCACTGTGATGACACAATGGATCACTGTGATGACAAAATGCAGCACTGTGATGACCTAATTGTGCACTGTGATGACGCAATGTACCACTGTGATTAAACAAAGGAGCATTGTGATAACACAATGTAGCTATGTGAGGACCAATGGAGCACTCTGATGTCACACTGCAGCACTGTGAATTATAATCGTGCTCTGTAATGGCACAATGGAGCTCTGTAATGACACAATGGAGGACTGTGATATCACCATGGAGCACTATAAAGCCAAAATGGAGCACTGTCATGACACAATAGAGCACTGTGATGTCACAATGGAGCACTGAGATGTCACATTGGAGCACTCTGATGACATAATGGAGCTCTGTGATGACCCAATGGATCACTGTGATCACACAATGGAGCACTGTGATGTCACAATGGAGCCCTCTGATGACACAATGAGGCATTGTGATGACACAATGGAGCACTGTGATGACATAATGAAGCACTGTGATGAGACAATGGATCACTGTGATGACCCAATGGAGCCCTGTGATGTTAAAATGGAGCACTCTGATGACACAATGAGGCATTGTGATGACACAATGGAACATTGTGATGACATAATGAAGCACTGTGATGACACAGTGGAGCACTGTGATGACACAAGGGAGCCTTGTGATGACACAATGGAGCACTGTGATAACACAATGGAGATCTGTGATGACAAAATGGAGCACTATATGACAGAGTGTAGCACTGTGATGACACAATGGAGCACTCTGATGACACAATGGAGCACTGTGATGACACAATTGATCATTGTGATCACACAGTGGAACACTGTGTTGACACAATCGAGCACTGTGATACCACAATGAAGCACTATGGTGACACAGTGGAGCACTGTGATAACACAATTGTGCACTGTGATGACACAAGGGAGCACTGTGATGACACAATGCAGCACTGTGATGACACAATGGATCACTGTGATGACACAATTAAGCACTGTGATGACACAATGTATCACTGTGATGAACAATGGAGCATTGTGGTGACACAATGGAGCACTGTGATGACACAATGGAGCACCGTGATGACACAATGGATCACTGTGATGACACAATGGAGATCTGTGATGACAAAATGGAGCACTATATGACAGAGTGTAGCACTGTGATGATACAATGGAGCACTCTGATGACACAATGGAGCACTGTGATGACACAATTGATCATTGTGATCACACAGTGGAACACTGTGATGACACAATCGAGCACTGTGATAACACAATGAAGCACTATGATGACACAGTGGAGCACTGTGATAACACAATTGTGCACTGTGATGACACAAGGGAGCACTGTGATGACACAATGCAGCACTGTGATGACACAATTAAGCACTGTGATTATACAATGGAGCACTATGATTACACATAGGAGCTATGTGAGGACACAATGGAGCACTGTGATGACACAATTGAGCACTGTGATGACACAATTGAGCAATGTGATGACACACTAGAGCACTGAGATTATACAATGAAGCACTGTTATTACAGAATGGAGCTATGTGAGGACACAATGGAGCACTGTGATGACACAATGAAGCTCTGTGATTACACAATGGAGCACTGTAATGACACAATTTATCACTGTGATGAACAATGGAGCATTGTGGTGACACTATGGAGCAAAGTGATGACACAATGGAGGACTGTGATGTCACAATTGAGCACTGTGATGACACAATGGAGCACTTTGATGAGAAATTCGATCCCTGTCATGACAAAATGGAGCACTGTGATGTCACAATGGGGCACTGTGATGATATAATGAGGCATTGTGATGGCTAAATGGAGCATTGTGATTACATAGTGAAGCACTGTGATGACACAATGGAGCACGATGATGATACAGTGGAGCACTCTGATAAAACAATGGTGCACTGTGATGACACAATGGAGCATTGTGTTGACACAATGGAGCACTGTGATGACACAATGGATCTCTCTGATTACACAATAGAGCACTGTAATGACACAATGGATCATTGTGATGACAAAACTGAGCACTGCGTTGAGGTAATGGTGCACTGTGATGACACAAAGAAGCACTCTGATGAGACAATGGACCTCTGTGATGACACAATTGAGCACTGTGATGACACAATGGAGCAATGTGATGACACAATGGAGCACTGTGATTATACAATGAAGCACTGTAAGGACACAATGGATCAATTTGATGACAAAACTGATCACTGCGTTGACGTAATGGTGCACTGTGATGACACAATGGAGCACTCTGATGAGACAATGGACCTCTGTGATGACACAATTGAGCACTGTGATGACACAATGGAGCACTGTGATGACACAATGGAGATCTGTGATGACAAAATGGAGCACTATCATGACAGAGTGTAGCACTGTGATGACACAATAGAGGACTGTGATGACACAGTGGAGCAATGTGATGACACAATAGATCATTGTGATCACACAGTGAAACACTGTGATGACACAGTGGAGAAACTGTGATAACACAATGGAGCACTGTGATTATACAATGGAGCACTATGATTACACATAGGAGCTATGTGAGGACACAATGGAGCACTCAGATGTCACACTGGAGCACAATGATGAAGAGTGGGGCTCTAAAATCACAAAATTGAGCACTGTGATGACACAATGGATCACTGTGATGACAAAATGCAGCACTGTGATGACCTAATTGTGCACTGTGATGACGCAATGGACCACTATGATTAAACAAAGGAGCATTGTGATTACACAATGGAGCTATGTGAGGACCAATGGAGCACTCTGATGTCACACTGCAGCACTGTGAATTATAATGGAGCTCTGTAATGGCACAATGGAGCTCTGTAATGACACAATGGAGGACTGTGATATCACCATGGAGCACTATAAAGCCAAAATGGAGCACTGTCATGACACAATAGAGCACTGTGATGTCACAATGGAGCACTGAGATGTCACATTGGAGCACTGTGATGACATAATGGAGCTCTGTGATGACCCAATGGATCACTGTGATCACACAATGGAGCACTGTGATGTCACAATGGAGCACTCTGATGACACAATGAGGCATTGTGATGACACAATGGAGCATTGTGATGACATAATGAAGCACTGTGATGAGACAATGGATCACTGTGATGACACAATGGACACCTGTGATGTTAAAATGGAGCACTCTGATGACACAATGAGGCATTGTGATGACACAATGGAACATTGTGATAACATAATGAAGCACTGTGATGACACAGTGGAGCACTGTGATGACACAAGGGAGCCTTGTGATGACACAATGGAGCACTGTGATGACACAATGGAGCACTATGATGTCACAATGGAGCACTGTAATGACACAATTTATCACTGTAATGAACAATGGAGCATTGTGGTGACACAATGGAGCAATGTGATGACACAATGGAGCACTGTGATGTCACAATGGAGCACTGTGATGACACAATGGATCTCTCTGATTACACAATAGAGCACTGTAATGACACAATGGATCATTGTGATGACAAAACTGAGCACTGCGTTGAGGTAATGGTGCACTGTGATGACACAAAGAAGCACTCTGATGAGACAATGGACCTCTGTGATGACACAATTGAGCACTGTGATGACACAATGGAGCAATGTGATGACACAATGGAGCACTGTGATTATACAATGAAGCACTGTTTTTACACAATGGAGCTATGTGAGGACACAATGGAGCACTGTGATGACACAATGAAGCTCTGTGATTACACAATGGAGCACTGTAATGACACAATGGATCACTGTAATGACAAAATTGAGCACAGCGTTTACGTAGTGGTACACTGGGATGACACAATGAAGCACTCTGATGAGACAATGGAGTTCTGTGACGACACAATTGAGCACTGTGATGACACAATGGAGCAATGTGATGACACAATGGAAGACTGTGATTATACAATGGAGCACTGTGATTACACAATGGAGCTATGTGAGGACACAATGGAGCGCTAAGATGTCACACTGGAGCACTGTGATGAAGAGTGGCGCTCTGTAATGACACAATGGAGCATTGTAATGACACAATGGATCACTGTGATGACACAATGCAGCACTGTGATGACATAATGGTGCACTGTGATGACACAAAGGAGCACTGTGATTATACAATGGAGCACTGTGATTACACAATGGAGCTATATGAGGACACAATTGAGCACTCTGATGTCACATTGGAGCACTGTGATTAACAATGGAGCTCTGTAATGACACAATGGAGCACTATGATGACAAAATAGAGCACTGTGATATCACAATGGAGCACTATGATGACACAATGAGGCAATGTGTTGACACAATGTAGAATTTGATGACATAATGAAGCACGTTGATGAGACATTGGAATACTGTGATGACTCAAAAAAGATTTGTGATGACACAATTGTTCACTCTGATGACACAATGGAGTCTGTAATGACAAAATGTAGCACTATGATGACACAGTGTAGCACTGTGATTACAAAATGGAGCACTGTGATGACACAATGGAGCACTGTGATGACACAATAGGTCATTGTGATGACACAGAGGAACACTGTGATGGCACAATGGAGCACTGTGATAACACAATAAAGCACTATGATGACATAGTGGAGCACTGTGATATTACAATGGTGCACTGTGATGACACAATTGAGCACAGTGATGACACAATGGAGCACTGTGCTGACACAATGGATCACTGTGAAGACACAATTGAGCACTGTGATGACACAATGTATCACTGTGATGACATAATGGAGAACTGCGATGAAATAATGGTGCACTGTGATGACACAATGGAGCACTATGATGAGACAATGGATCACTATGATGACATAATGGAGCACGGTATTGACACAATGGAGCACTGTGATGTCACAATGGAGCACTGTGATGACACAATGGAGCACTTTGATGAGAAATTGGATCCCTGTGATGACACAATGGAGCACTGTGATGTCACAATGGAGCACTGTGATGACACAATGGAGCTCTGTGATGAGAAATTGGATCACTGTGATGACACAGTGGAGCACTGTGATGACACAAGGGAGCCTTGTGATGACACAATGGAGCACTGTGATGACACTTGGAGATCTGTGATGACATAATGGAGCACTATCATGACAGAGTGTAGCACTGTGATGACACAATGGAGCACTCTGATGACACTTTGTAGCAGCCTGATGACACAATAGATCTTTGTGATCACACAGTGGAACACTGTGATGACACAATCGAGCACTGTGATAACAAAATGGAGCACTATGATGACACAGTGGAGCACTCTGATAACACAATGGTCCACTGTGATGACACAAGGGAACACTGTGATGACACAATGGAGCACTGTGATGACACAATGGATCACTGTGATGACACAATTAAGCACTGTGATGACACAATGTGTCACTGTGATGAACAATGGAGCATTGTGGTGACACAATGGAGCACTATGATGAGACAATGGATCACTGTGATGACATAATGGAGCACAGTGATGACACAATGGAGCACTGTGATGTCACAATGGAGCACTTTGATGAGAAATTGGATCCCTGTCATGACACAATGGAGCACTGTGATGTCACAAAGGAGCACTGTAATTACACAATGGAGCTCTGTGTTGTCAAAATGGAGCAATGTCATGACAAAACTGTGCTCAGTGATGACAAAATGGAGCACTGTTATGACACAATGGAGCACTGTGATGTCACAATGGAGCACTTTGATGTCACATTGGAGCACTGTGATTAACAATGGAGCTCTGTAATGACACAATGCAGCTCTGTATTAACACAATGGAGGACTGTGATATCAAAATGGAGCACGGTAATGCCACAATGGAGCACTATGTTGACAAAATAGAGCACTGTGATATCACAATGGAGTACTCTGATGACACAGTGAGGCATGTGATGACACAATGGAGAATTGTGATGACAAAATGAAGCACGGTGATGAGACAATGGAATACTGTGATGACACAATAGAGCTTTGTGATAACACAATGGAGCACTGTGATGAAACAATGGAGATCTGGGATGACAAAATGGACCACTATCATGACACAGTGTAGCACTGTGATTACAAAATGGAGCACGGTGATGACACAATGGAGCACTGTGATGACACAATAGATCATAGTGATGACACAGTGGAACACTGTGATGACACAATGGAGAAA